>WOVY01002177.1:0-71081 GCA_013436015.1 Rhipicephalus annulatus
GTCCCCAGGATTCCGGCCCACGCGCAGGAGGCGCGCTTTCCCGCACGGTGGGGGCGGGGCCCCGCGTCACTCTATGGGACGGGAGAGAAAAAAATAATAACTCCTCTCCCTTTCTGATTTTCTCATTGCTTTCACGGTTTCAAGTAGCAACTGCATGAACCTTTCTTCTGCCGGAGTTACAGTATTGTAGTTGAAATAGTGCGAGTTCCCTAGCTTATTAAAAATAATGCACAGCGCCTATGGGCGCTCTCAGAAATATCGGCTGTTTTACCGCATTGAATCGCTACCGTAGAGCCGTGCTTGAAGATATCCAATTGCTTTCTGGGATTTAGGTACTGGCATATGTCTAGTTCATGATGGTGTAGAGCGTGTTTGAATCGCGTGGTAAAAAAAGTTCCCTGGCCAGTTTTGTTGAGGGTGCGACAGCCGTCAAGCCCTCGTAGCTCCATCTAGCGTTGAGATGGTGTACTCTACGGTGCCACGCAAATATTAAAATAGGGTACGCGTAAAAAGAGAGGATTCTTATGGAAGGCACATTCATGACCTCGTAAAACAATATTTAGTGTTCGTTGAGGTAAAGATCAATAGTATAGAACATCAATAGGGTACTTAAAAAAAAGACGAAGTGCGCGTTTCCGAACAGTCAGTGTATGTACCACATAGACCCCTCAATTTACAGCACATTCTCGAGTTTTACAGGTTCCATAGTAGTTTTAGGTATCTACTAATTAGTTAATTAGTGTTAATTAACGAATGCATCTTAGGTTAGGCTTTGAAAGCGCGAGTAATATTCACCGGGCGCGGTATTACGGATGGTGGTATCAACTCGCCGTCTGCGCCGCTTAAATCTGGCAGACCTCTGGGATCCGTCCTCGGACCTCTTTTCGTTTATATCAATAATGCCACCCGTGATATTGCAGCAAATCTAAAGCTTTTTGCGAATGCCTGCGCGCTTTAAAGTAGTTAACGCATCCAGTGACCAGGTTCTTTTAAATAACTCTTTTAAGATTCAAGATTTGTGCACAAAATGACAGATGACCTTTAACGCGAGAAAAACTCTGGCGATAACCATGACCTGCAAAAAAGATCTACTAACATTCCAATACAACCTAGGCAATCAATTCTTGTCCTTTGTCTCACAGTATATGCACCTTAGTCTTGTTATCACATCTACATTAAGATGAAACCAACATGTTTGTTAAACTGAGAAAATGGCTTTGAATATACAAGGCTACTTACGGGCACTCGCTATGGCATTCGGCAAACCGAAATGTGAAACGAACGTAATACCAATATTAGAATATTCATCGGCTGTCTGGGACCCGCACACGCAAGCTAACACAGATAAACTTGAATCAATACAGCGAAAAGCTGTAAAATTCATATTCAATACGTAAATGTAACACATCTCCGTCAGTTCTTCTGGAAGGCGCTAAACTAGAAACCTTGGAATGGAGACGTTATCGCGAAATAACGAAGCTGTTCTATCGCATATATAATAATAAGCTGGCAATACAAAAAAAGTCTAATTATATCGAACCAATTTTGCGCCACGAAACGCGTGCCTCCAATCTCGAAAGAGTGACTGAGCCCCTATATACAGGTACCTTTTTTTTTTTCGAACAAGCAGAGAGCGGAACAATACGCCGCCAGAGATTCTTGTAAGTGTCGATCTCAACTAGTTTCTTCGTGCGTTAGCTGTTCACATGGCTTATAACTACACCTTCATATATATTACAGTGCACTTTATTCTAATACCCATCTTGATCAGACTGATTGCTTGAGGTTCAATGCCTCGCTTCTGCACGATTCTTAAATTCTTCGATTCTGCAATGTCTCGCTTCTTAACATTGCCGACTTTATTTTTGATACAGTTAATATTTGAGTTCTTTTTACTTTTTACCCAAACAAATAACCTAGTGGACACTGTTTTTATAGTTTTTGTTTTGTTTAGTGTATTATGGCCATTCTTGGGATTGTGGACCATGTTTTATGTTGCTTCTTTTTTTGCGTTTTGAATCATCGCGCTTTCATTCAACACTATCTATACTGCTGTACCTCCTACACAATGTTGCGTCCACTGCGCCACACCCCTGCCCAATGTCCGGCACTAGAATGGCACTTTTTCTCTGAAATAAATAACAAATATTTAAATAAATAAATTCACTTCCTTTTTTTCAATGCGCACCTCTCCAATTTATTGATAGAAATTAAAATATTAACGGAAGTAAGTTAAAAGAGAGAGATATAATGCTGAAAGGTGGGGAGGTTGAATTTGTTAGGAACTAATAACCCTATTTGCACTGTGTTATGTCCATGGTAGCCATAATACCAAGCGTACGTAACGGGAACTGACTTTATTACTTTCGCGCCGCGGTGTCTAGTGGCCAGGTACTCGGCTGCTGACGGGCGCGGGTTCGAATGGCTGCGGCGGCTGCATTTCCGATGGAGGCAAATGTTGTAGGCCCGTGTACTCAGATTTGGGTGCACGTTAAAGCCCCAGGTAATCTAAATTTCCGGAGCCCTCCACTACGGCGTCTCTCATAATCATATAGTGGTTTTGGGACGTTAAACCCACATATCAATCAATCAACTTTACAGAAAGCATTTGCGCGCAGCATGGTCCAAATGGTCCAAGCGCTGGCTTTCGACCACTGTGGGCCATAAAAGGGCGAGGAGCACAGGACAGGCAACCATGCGCGGGCACACTGATTGCCCCGATAGTCCGTCACTCCCCGGGCGCGCCGCGCCGCATCGAGGGGAGGGGGGGCGGTCAAGGTGGAGGGCAGAGTGCATCCTTGCATCCCTGGAAGCGGCAATGCCCGGTCTAAAGCCTCTCCATGCGCTTTCCGGTAGAAGACGCGATGAAGGGGCTTTAACTTCAACAAACCAAAACTCCGGGTGAAACTTTTTTTTTTACGATGGCTGCCGTTCATTCGGGCATTCTTTGAAACTGGCGGGCGACCACTGGTTGTCGTTTGTGGAGCTACCGGCAACGCGAGGCGTCTTCCTAATCTGGTGTTACCTTTCAAGGCGGTTCTGGCAGAATGGCTGAGATGTGTGTTCGCAGCTCGCAAGAAAACATGAGATTCGCCGATACCTGGCCCGTCTGGCCCATTGTGAGTTGCTTGACAAAAAAAAAATAAACGTGCAATGCGCCGCTGTAATGACCCCGCAGAGTATCTTGCAAGAGCACGTTTTAGCTCTACCACGTAGCGTTTGGCCTGTCCGTTTGTGGCTGGGTGGTTCGGTGCAAATTTCACCACGGTGATGCAGTTGTCACTCGTAGGATTTCTGTATTTTGGCTGACAGGAATGCGATTCCGTTGTCTGAAACCACTTTGTGGTGTAATCCAAAAGTTTCGAACAACAAGCGCAGGAAATCGATGGCAGCTGTCGATGTTGTTCTGTTCACATGGCGACTTTCAACTCATTTACTGTAGGCACAAGAATAGGACAGCAGCGCAAAACTTGCGAACGAACCAGTACCTAGGAATGCTGCTATCTCCTGGGATAATCACTTGACCTGTGACTACACGTAGGCGATCATAGCTGAGCGTCTCCTTTAAAAAAAAAATTCCAGTTTCCTGACGCATGTACCTGGTGTCCAATTGTTTTCTCAAGTTCTTGAAAGCTTTTATAATAAATTTCTGTAACATAGCCTAGGGTTCTGTAAACACAAGTAATGTTCATGAAGCTTTCATCATATTGTAGCTGCCTTAAGCATTTAGTTCAAAATGATTCATATTTATTTATTGGTTTCTTTATTATTTGTTCGCTGTGCCAGCAGTGTAGCCAGAAACTTCTTTCGAGTGGAGGCTTTGCCGTCCCTTATGGATGCTGGTACATCTCTTTGCATGTGTATGTGTACACAAGCACCCCCCCCCCCTCACCCCAGCACAGCCTTCGCCAGGCTCTGTGCGATTTTTTGCAGCTGAAGTGAGTTCTGACAACCAATAAGATGCCCAAATTGAGCATTCCTATGGTTTTATGCTTCAAAAAACTGGAAGAAGTTACTGCAGTGGTAATGTTTGGTCGGTGATGGGCTCTATCTCATAAAGAGAAAATTGTTTGCTGAGGCTTGATAAGGACAGAAATGAAAGTACTTGTGAATACTTTATTTTTTATCCTTTGAGTGTATACAAAGTGCATTTATTACTGATTACTGTGCTTGAGCATATGTTCCTTACTTCTGTTATGATCTTGGCATTTGCATCTGTTTATAGTATAATTTGTAAATTTGTGCCCGTCATATTTCTTTTATATTTGTATCGGGATATGTATATAGGTTGCGCACAATTTTTTGGCGGCTTTCGTGTTTGATTTTTCGCGCATTTATTTCAAATGTGTGTCCAATGAATGTCTAACAATCTTTTTATTTGTTAGGCACATTGTGGAAATAGATCATAGTACAGTTTTACAAAATAATTTTGTTATAAAACGAGCTGCGTTGTATTTTGCATGTGCATTTTTACTACAGAAGACAGCAAGCTCTATTGAGACTATAACTCCACACAGGTACTTTACCTAATCAGTGGAAGGTATAAGGGAGGTAGTTCCACTTCTCAAATTAGGTAACAAAACCTTAACGACCAAATATCGGCCCATTTCTTTTACCAGCACGTGCTTCTAACTATTATATAATACTTCGTAATCAAAAGCACCCTCAATTTCTCTGAAAATAACATCTTTTTCATCTTCACAACATGGTTTCAAGAAATCATAATCACGTGAGACTCAACCTACATCTTTCACTGATCTAATTCTTAATCGGTCATCATCCGCTGGCTGCATTTGTTTAGATTTTGCAAAAGCATTTGATAAAGTGTGTTATAAACTTCTCATCCACAAGTTACGGAACTTAAATCTTGACATTAACCTATTAAAAATAGGTCGGATGCTGTCTTGCTAATCACTAACAGTACGTTACTGCTTACGGCTACAGTTCATAAATGTGCCATGTTATCTCAGGAGTGCCCCAAAAGTTGGTAATTGGTGTTTTGTTGTTTCTAATATATATTATTGACCTGCCTTCTCAAGTAGCTTCTAATATCCACCTTTTTGCTGATGATTGCGATACTTTTACAGCAGTTACATTAAACGACTATTGTAATCGTCTACACTCTGATTTAAATAAATATCTAACTGGTGCAGCTTGTGGCTAATGGAACTAAATATTAACTTAAGTAAAGTTAAGCATATATTTAGGTCTCCTAACTCTTCTCGGGTATACTACTTAAATAATTTACCTTGAGATCAAGTAACCTCATACAATACTTAGGAATTCATAACACATCCAATCTTACTATAAGCATGGGCTTGTAATAGTGCAATGGTGATTACCCGGCACCCTATATACTCAAGCCAGGGTGTAGGAGGAAAATACCCATTTCACAGACAGACGTTTTTTGTTATCTCGTTGAACGCGAGCAAGGGTTCGTCTCAAGGTAGGCGGACAGCGGAGGCAGCATGGTCCTCTGGCGTCGTCGTCCGCACAATGAAGATTCGGCGAACGCCTTCCTCAAACCACATTCCCACAAACACAAACGACACGCTGGGGAAAGGGGGTAGGATGGACGCCAACCATGGTCAGAAGTTTAACCGAGCTCCCAACGAAAGAGAATGAACATTTTTTCTGTTTGCAAAGTCTACCCCCCCCCCCCCCCCCTTTTTTTCTCAGTAGTCGGCTTGACGGAGGGATAATCATTACGGCGGGAGCAGGTTTTTTCTTGCCAAAGTGGCGGTGTGTGGACAAGTGCGGAGGAGTCAAAATCGTGTCCGAGTCGGATACATGGCAGGATACTGACACTCCTTTCGGCAGAGATAACCACAGCATGCAGCAGTGACCCAGTGCTTCCATTTTGGACTCGCTCGCTACATTTAAGGCATTATGCTGGCTGCTCTCCGTCTCACCATATTTCGGTTCAGCTTTTACTGCGCATTTGCTACTGAACATTCTTTTTTTTTTGTATTCTCTTTCTATGGTGTGCCTGGATGTTTATTCACTCATGTTCTTACCGATGAAATGCGCACACGAGAGGGGTTTTGCTACATGATTCATTTCATTACAATAAAAATTGGCATATCCCACGTACAGTGGGAATCGATGATATGCGAAGCATGCACGAATGAGAAATGTTGATATGTCTCTTTAAAATCAGCACAACGTTACGAGGTGGGAGTAAATGGTGCCGTACATGACTTCCGTGTCATGATTATCTTGTTTGGATGTGTCGCTTACCTTCGTTATCTGTTCACGTCGCGTGATACCAAATTTAGTATATGTGAAGCTAGCAAAACGACCGCGAACACGCTGTGAGCGTGGTATGTTATCATGTTCTTACACGACACGCGTGTCAGAATTATCATGCTTGCACCTGTCATTATACTTTCGTCATTCATTGACGTCACGTAACACCAAATTTGTTATATGTGAAGCTAGCAAAATGGCCGCGAGCGCATCATGAAGGGCTCAGTATACTCCCATGTAGCGTTCACGCTCGAGCACACTGGCAACAGCGACGCTTCGTTAGAAAAACGCGATCACTGTATAGTCTGATGCCAGGCGCGGCTATCGTGCGTCGGCGCTGCCCGATGGCAACTGGCGTGAAATGCGACATGCTGCATTTAGTGCCGATGCGTTACCAAGGCAACACTGCGTCTCCATCTTTTCATTATGGAGGGACGCCAAACGCGCTGAAACGCGCATGCGTCAAAGCAACGAGGCGCGCCTGCGAGTATATGGCAGGACCGGCGCCTGGCGTGGCAACGCCAGCGTGACGCGACGAAATAAATGCCGGAGAGCACGCGCACCGCGTCACGTCAAAATGTATTGTCGCCTTGACTTAGGCATGTAGTCATGCTTAGGCATGTAGTCATGACATGACACGCATGTCATGATTATCATGTTTGCACCAGCCACATATCTTCGTCATCCATTGGCTTCACGTAATACCAAACTTGGCATATGTGAAGCTAGCGAAACGGCCGCGAGCGCTTCATCAGTGTGACATGTAGTCATGCTGTTACATGACACGCATGTCGTGATTGTCATGTTTGGATGTGTCATTTACCTATGTTGTCCGTTCGCGTCGCGTAATACCGAGTTTGGTACATGTGAAGCTAGCGAAACAGCCGCGAGCGCATCATGAGTGTAGCATGTGGTCATGTTGGTACATGACATACATGTCATGTTTATCATTCTTTCACCAGTATCATATCTTCTTCATCCATTCAAGTCTCGTAATGCCAAATTTGGTATATGTGACGCTTCCGAAACGGCCGCGAGCACACCAAGAGCGTGGCGTGTAGTCATGTTGTTACATTACACGCGTGTCATGATTTTCATGTTAAGTATGTCGCTTGTGTTCGCCATGCAATCATACTATACGATACCAGTTTTTCAACATGTCATGTGAACGAAACCACCGCAAGTGCTACAAGACCATGAAATGTAAATCATGACGTTCATGACATACATGTCATGATTTTCATGTTATGACCAGTCAAATATGTTTTTCATACAGTCATTATAAGCCATACCAACTTTGGTATTGATACCATTATCGAAACGGCCAGGAGAGCTAAAAGTCGTAGGCGGCTAGATAGATAGATACGCTGAAAGTCGCCGAAGGTCGCTAAAAAATGAAGGAAGGAAAATGGGAGGAAAAGAATGCGAGGGAGGTTAACCAGCTTATAGGCGGCCGGTTCGCAACCCTGCGCATGGGAGGGGGTGGGGGAGATGAAAGATAGAGAGCAGAGAGGGAAGAGGGATAAACATTACGTTACCGCCTTCCAAGTGTGATGAACAAATGGAAACTAACAACTGATAATCTGCGTATTGTCTAAAACTGAAATGTTAAATTGGATGTGCTGATTGTGTTGTAAATGAATGTTGGGTGATTTCTGTAATGGTTATTCCGTTTTTATTCTTTCATACATTGCTTTGTAATGCATATTTTGTATGTATTTCAGAGTTGTCATTCTATTATTTGCTGTTATGGGCCACAGGTGTGTTTCTTTTTGTATTGTCGCTTTCCGGTGCCTGAAATTTTTGTATTTTTGTAAACTTGTAGTTTAGATTTTTTTCTGGGTGGAGGGGCCAGTCAAGCTGTGAAATGCAGCTTTTTTTCCTTCGCACCAAACCACGTATACAGTGTATTTTCGTGTACTTGTCACGTAGTTAACTAAACTCAAACTTCGGCAGCACACGCGCTCACAATCAGTCATAGTCCAGTCTTGTCTTTCGCGGTGTGTGACATTGCTGTTACAGCCGCTTGTTCAAGTCCGTGTCGCGTAGGAATTTTAACAGAGCTTTTGTCGCCTTCTGTTGCAATGTCTTCTCTCGGGCACTTGACAGAATAGTGTCCACAGACATTGGGCTGTTGTCGATGCGCAAAAGCGGACGCCAGTGACTGTCTCTGGATTTCATACAACGAACAGTCACACAGGATGTGGTGTAGCGTCTCTTCGCATTGACAGGCATCGTAGAGAGTGTTGTCGGCCATTCCTATGACAAAGGAATAAGATTTTGTAAATGCCACTCCTAGCCATAAGCGATGAAGAAGGGTGGCTTCTCTTCGGTCGAGTCCAGTCGGCATGCGGAGAGCCATCAAAGAGGACAGGTGGTGTTGACGATTCGTATCGATGCTTGGTGGGCACCATAGTGAAAACGTGATTTCACGCGCAAGTCGTCGAAGATTACTGGCAGCATCGCTCCGCGAAAGGGGTATGGCTTCTTCTCGTGTTTCTTCAAGAGCTGCCCGCCCTGCAGTATCGGCATGTTCGTTCCCTATGATGCCGCAGTGACTTGGCAGCTCAAACGTCACATGATCCCCTTTCTCTTGTGAAGTGTGGAGGAGGCATCGAATTTTGAAAACAAGCTGTCTGTACGGACCGCAACGTATTGCTGAGAGCACAGATTGTAGGGCAGCCCTTGAGTAGCTGAAAATCGACCATTATTGCGGTGGTTCCTGATTGACCACACAAAGTGCAGCACGCAAAGCAGCTAGTTCCGCTGTTGTAGATGCCGTGGAGTGGTCAGTCCTAAAGCTGATGGTAACGCATCTTGCTGGGACAACTACTGCAATGCTTCGCATTTAATATTGTGAGATGAGCAATGCGTGCGTGTGGGCGTGTCCACCCTCTCTATATCTAAAGTTTATTGGATCTTGTGGTACCACTCAAGTCTCGTGATGCTTTTCAGGCGCGTGCAGTAGTTTATTCGTGCTTTAGGCCCGCAAGTTATTACTGAAATATTTTGAATTTCTGCTTGAAGCTTTTCGGCATTGTGATTGCCGTGCATGTGTTACAAATGACTAACGATAATTGCGAATCAACCTAACCTTATTTTTTGGTCAATAAGAGAGGCATAGTGGGAGGGGTGGCTTTATTGTTAGTCCCCTAATTCCGCGTTTTCACCGGACCACCTAACATTATCTTTGTTTTCTTCGGGCACCTCTTTAGTTTGTTTTCTTTCGGGCCCCTCATACTTTAACGTGTATTTCTTTTACATCTCCAAATTATTTTTTTTCGTGAATCATCGCCGGCATTACTAAAAAGCGCGATATTATCCGCAGAACTGAAATAACAAAGATATTATACGTTAAGCCTTATTATTTTGTTTTCGTTCTACTTCTTTAATATGAAAGTGCCGCGAATCCTATACAAGAGATTCTAACTCTTACTGAGCGCATTACCGATCATGATTTTCTTGCTTTTCTTGAGGAATACTGTGGTTATGGGGTCGTTTAAAAGCACGTAATAAACTTTTACGTAGCATAGGCTACTACGAATATGAGTATTGCTGATGACACTTTCTTTTATCCTATTCGTACTTACGTCATGGCTGTAAGCGTCTGCTTATATGTAAATATTCGTGTTTCTTTATATGTTGATTTTTTCAATTTGTCTGGGGCAGCACAATGTACGAAACTTTTTTACCAGAGGGAAGGGGGAGCGGGTGTTTAACCATACTTCATTATGTTCATACGTGTAGTTTGTATGTGTGCGCGTACATAAACACATGCATCCACGCACTCCTGCCTAGGCCAGGCGTCCGTACAATTTTCGCAGCTTTAGTTAGTTTTGATGGTAATGAGGTGTTCATAGCACTACCATGGTTCTATGCTTGAGAGAACTGGAAGATGTAGCTTTATTAATTTATCGTCCCGAAACGGTGATAGGATCTTTTTCACACCAAGAAAAGTGTTGAGGCTTGATAAGGACAAAAAACAACAGTACTTTCAATGTAATTATTTCATTTTTCGTTATTTGTTTTGATTATCTCCACAGTGAATATAACATTATATTGTGCATGCAAATACGTACCTCGTATTGTTATGATCTTGACATCTGCATTCGTTTGTAGGTAAAGTTTGCAGATTTGCACAACATAATTTTTTACATTTTAATCGGGACATGCACACGCGTTTCACACATTATATTGAGGTGTTTGTGTTATTAAAGAAAACTTAATTCTTATTGATTCATGAAGAGCACACAATAAGTATCCAAATATGTTTATATTTGTAGACACATTACAAAATATATCATAAGATTGATTTGCAGCGCATGTTTGATTACAAATGAACTGCGTCGTATTTTGCAGGTATGTTTCTTGCTATAGGCCACCACTCTATCAATGACAGGAATATTTCACTTTTCTCGGAATTTATTACGGGCTCAATATTTTCGGAGTATTTTACATGACTCAATTCTACAAATTGACTACGAATTGAGTACCAATTGGATTATTACAAATTGACTACAAGTTTGGTTACTGTGATTCGGTTTGTGGTGGCAGCTATAAAACTCCGACAGACAGAAAGACCCATGAAAACATACGATTGACGACATCACTGCCGTCTATTCCTATATTTGCTCGAGTACAAGTGTTTGCTCACTGCACCATGATTCAGAAGCACAGCCTCAAAGGGACGGGACTTGGACAATGTCGGTAAAAGAAGTTTACATAGTTCCCACGCTGAGCGATAACACCTTCACATTCAGGATATTCTGTGTGAGCCAAGAGTTTCACTAAGCACACAGTGCTATAGTAGATGCCTCAAGGCCTTCAACGTGCACTTCGGTGACGTTCAGGATGGTAACTATATGTGAATGAGGGGGTTCTGACCCCCACCAGATTTTTTTGTAATGCTTTAACTTTTCGGGTGCTACAAAAGTATCTCCGCGCTTTCAGATCGACCAGCGTTGCCAAAGTTAGCCAATTTACAAAAACCCAGGCGGGTATGCTTGAATTCGTTCACTTATTTCTTCGTGATATCAACTTCCAAGACAAGCGCGCTCCATGAATGACGATGGCACAAACGCAGACCAAAGCAGCAACTCAATTACACAAAGTATAAATCTGCTACTTCAGGTGCTTATTAGCAAAGCAAAACACATGCAGATATTGAGACACACACACACACACACACACACACACACACACACACACACACACACACATATATATATATATATATATATATATATATATATATATATATATATATATATATATATACGACGTTTAAGTAAATATTTCTAATTCAACAGCAACATTTTAGCAGCCAGCACTACACACTACATTTTTTGTTTATTATTGCTTTCTTTTGGAGGTCGTTAATTTGTGGAGTGTGAATTCCATAAGCTTAAATGTAAGCATTTTGGCAGAAATCTGTCGGGCTCGGTAGAAGATTTAAGAAGTTGGGAAGTTCGTAGAGGGCCGGGGGTGTGAGGAACGACTTGGTACTTCCTCAGGATCTGTCTGTGTTTGTCACAAAACATATCCGTGTCTTGTTTTGCCAAAACTGTGTTTCTCCATTTCCAACACGTTTCCGAAGCCGTGAACGTATACAGAGGAGATTGTTCCTAGATAGCGGTTCAAGTTTGTTGGCGTGTTGTAAATGTGTCAGGACTCGCGCAAGGACCTCCTTCCGAAATTCCTCTCTGTTTCTATAACAGGAAAGCTGTAGAAATCGATGATATGGTCGGGCTGCTCAAGGGCTCTCTCTGCAAAAGCGCCGCGTTGCACTTCTGCCTTCCTGACGTCGTTCTTAAGTTGGCGTAATCTTAACGAGTGGTAGCGGAAGTTTATTGCTGCCCGGCAAGGCGCACGTTAGCGCTCAGCGGCTGACTCCCTCGTCAGGAACGCCAGTCCAAGCCTTTCGGCCACTCCACGGGCTTTCTGAATGCAAACATTCGCTTTTGCCCACGTAGCTGGCTGGACACTCTGAACACGGCAAATTGCAGGCTACTCGCTGGTGTTGCTTCTTCCTTCGGCCGTGGTAGCAAGCGGGTGAGCGTCGAAGCAGGCTTGCGAACCACCTCGACCCCTGATTTTCCGAGAATCGCGGAGAGCTCTTCACCGGCGCCCGGCACATATGGGATGACAATGCGCTTGGCTGGCTTCAACTATTTTTCTGCCAGTGGGGTGACCAGCGAGGGAAGGTTGTCGCGTAGTGTGTCTTTCACGGGTCCCTCTACACGGTACAGTGATCGTTTTCTACCCATGGTGACGCCTGCTTAAATAACAAAAACGCAGGCAAAAAACGGAAAGAAAACAAGAGCTATCTAAATGCACAACGCTGGGTAATATTTTTGTCAGTTTGTACCTCTCGAGGGGGCGTCACAAAAGTGTAAAGAGTGAACTTTTTCGTTGATAAATGTAAAACCAGGTTGCCGAGATGTATTAATAAAGGCAAGCTAACTGAAAAAAAAATGTTTGGAGTGATTTATGTTGTTGTATACCATAATTGAAAAAACAAATGCCGTAGGTAAATATTGTGTTACTGTGTTGCTTTCCGGCACTAAAACTCAGCTGTTCCTCCAGTAGTTCGTCACGTACACCTCAGCACCAAGAATGTAGCCCTACCATCTGTGATCAATATTTTAATATGAGCATTTAGTGTGTTCGCCTACCTGTACGGTGAACAGTTTAAAAAAAAAGGCAGGCTTATCAACAGAATGCTATTCTAGTTCCATGATGCATTTTATTGTCGCTTCCCTTTGTAACATTTACAAACTAGACCACTTCGGGCGCTTTAGCACTGTGCGAAGAAATGCGAATTGTATAGCATTAATATATAAACGATCGTTAATGCTGAGCTTAAGAAAAAAAAAGCAGATTTTACTGGCGCACACGAGAAGACTGTGGAAGCAACGATGCTTGTGGCCTAGCCGAATTCCTTTCATTTACTTTACCTCTTCCTCAGTTTTCTTTCTCCCTTCTTGCTACATCAGTCTATCGGCTCGTATATATATATATATATATATATATATATATATATATATATATATATATATATATATATATATATATATATATATATATCAATGCTTTGTTTCCGCTTAGCTGACACATGTGTTCCAAGTTCGAAGAGGCCGTCAGGCTAGTCTGAAAATGAAGTTTAAACACTCTGCCGTTGAAAATAAAATGCTACATGTATCAAGCATGTCATTCACCTAAATTTTCATCCTACGCTCTTGTCTAAACTGTGGCAGGATCGAAGCTGTAACACTGTATACGATGGCACCAAACGTGAACATCAGTTTTCTTTCTTCCTGGAAGGAAAATCAAAGCATATTTCTGCTAGTAATGACCTTACGTTAACAACTACTGGAATATTATCAATAAATACCTGTTTTATAGACTAATAAAAATGTTCTGCATCACTTTTTTTTCTTGGCTACAGCATGATTAGTGTTCCTACCGTTGCCATGTTTACAAATACATCAGCGAGACCATTGATGAAAAGGTGGATTATCATCAATATTTCCCAATCTAATATAGGCAATAATTATGGTGCATTCACTCTTCTATCGCAAAATCAAGCTCTGAATTCCGACAACATCCGGGGGCGAGAGGAAGCACTACGTACTTGAGATGTACACCTAAATAAACATAATGGGTTTAAAATTGCTTATAAGTTAAGCATGCTAGCCCTTACATCGTACGCCAAGGACCCCATTCGATAGCTCTTGTATTGGTGCACAGGCCTTCAACACATTTATCAATAATGCGAAGATCGTTGCACATTCGACTATCTGTTGCGTAAAGCAGTTGTAATGTGCGCAATAACGCTATGAAATTTCCTTTCACATGTCGCAATGAAATCTCGCCAGATGAAGTGTTACATAAATAATTTATCTATTACTATTTGTAATATATCAAGTCGATTGAAATGAGCCAAAAACATAAAGACACAATAGTTCTAGGTGTAGCAAATCCTTTGTTAAACGCACGATGCTGCATAACCTGAAGTTGCGAATCTCGTTAAATTAAATGTTGTCAGGTAGTAGTGGAAAAACAATCAGGCACACGCTGTCCCTTGAAGCAGGCATTGTTTGAAGTACAGTTTAAGTAACTATGCTGAGTACCTTATAAAATCAGACACATGCAATGAGATGCCAGCAAATGAGATGTTAACACTATATTACAAAAAGTTCTACAAAAGCCGCTCCTTCAGCTTACACTGTGCTGTCGGTCCCGAGCATCTGGTGCTATTTTCTCAATGGAACTATACTTGGCTCCTTACGCACATTGACGCAAAGAATAAGCGCTACGAAGAAATAAGAAAGCGAAAGAGCTTCCGCAAAGGATAACCGAACAGTACAATCTCGGAGCGTTTACTATGTTGTTAACAAGCACATTCCTTTCCTGCCCCTTGACTAATGTATTGAAGACATTATTTATTATTACTATTTATTTACAGTTACTGCAATCACCATTTGGTGATTTAAGCAGGGTGGTACATATACTTAGTCGCTGACAAAAACATGACGGTAAAAGTGATGAATAAAAGTAAGCAAAACTACAGTCAGAACTAAAACCACTTTGGTAGCTTCTGTAAGAGTCGAGCAAGATGTTTTTAGGTGTAGTTCACCCTTCAGCTTTACCTATTTATCGGACACTAGAAGTAATTGCGTAATCTACACGAAACTGCGTGCGCACGATGCGTTCAAGTATACAAAAGTATTTCAGGACATATCTTTGCACCATTGAAATCATTTAAATTGTATAAGTTCTGTCATGTTTTTTCGATACATTGTTGCAAAAATGTAATCTTTCTAATAAAAACTTTGCTGGCAATGCGAAAATTACCTATGTCCAGTACACTCACACCAAGATGCAATTGGTGCACATTGTGCTCAATTTAGAAGGAAAAAAAGAAAGCAAGAGGTGGCTTGACGTGACACTCTTCAAGCCCAGTCATAAAAATAAAACTGGGGCATGCTGGGAATATATCAACAGCATGAAGCATGAAGAGGATCAGCGAAGAGGATCAATTTTTTCTCGGGACAAAACAAACCCCGCTTGTGTTTTATAAGACTAATAACCTAACAGGGCCAAAAGCAGCGCTCTATCTAAGAGAATAGCAGAATATGTGTACCTATTTGTTCAACAAATTAATCCCAGTGTCCAATATACTGGACATGCTTCTCCTGTGAAAATCGTTCTACTAACATTTTTCTTAATTTTTTGCGTGCTTTTCAATCGCCTAGTAGCTAAAAAAACAAGATTAAAAACTTTGTTCTGCCCTACAGAAAGTTTAGGTCGGAAATTAATATGGCTTAGCCACAAATTAAGTATTGAACCTGATATTATGATTACAATAGATTACCTACGACGAGAAAAAAACTAAAGAATGTAATGCATTTGGTCCTAGCTTCTTCGTATATAAATTATCTATGACTATATCAAAACTGTGAGGACTCGAATTCAACCAAGGCAAGAAAAAAAAAAGAAGTCCTCAGTCTGAAAAATTGTTCATGGCCGGTCCGGAACCTGTTCGCGTACTCTACACAGGCCAGCTCTTAAACGGCGTGAGTAAGAATGCACTGACAGCGGGTCGCTATTCTTTGGTTCCCGCAATGAGGGGCGGGCGAGAACAGGTTGAAGAGCGAGGCCACTTCCGTAGGGAACTCGTCAGCGCCGTGGTGGGAGGAGAAAAGAGGGAACGAGGGGGAGGGTTCAACTTCATGCGGCACGTGGTGGACGTTTAACGAACTAGCCCCTCATGGGCCGCAATCCTGGCCTCGGGTGGCGTTTATGTTGCTCCGTTTGCGCAGAAAAATTAGAATAGCAAGTCGACAGTCAATAAAATGTAATACATGAGAAAATCAAATTTCGTATCACACTTACAGACAAATCGTACACATAAAACGCCGAATCTGAGAGTATGTTCTTACGAAAGGGTAATGTTTTAGAAAATTGCGCTCATTCACGGGTCCACTAATGTTCCGCACCCGTTCTGAGGTGCCTCTGAAACTCCGATCCCGCCCCTGTCCCTCCCAGCGATGGAGAACAAAGGCAATATATGGTGTTTTACGTTTCAAAACCACGATATGATTGTGAAAGACGCTGGAGGGCTCCGGAAATTTCGACCATCCGGTGTGCTTTAACGTGCACTGAGATCGCACGGTACACGGGCTTCTGGCGTTTCGCCTCCATCGAAATACGACTGCGGTGGCAGGAATCGAACCCGCGACCTTCGGGTTAGCAGTCGAGCACAGTAACAACACCGCTGCGGACAGTCACGGCGAACACTACACGCGCCCATTGCGACATACGCATGCGACTTGTACATGCGGCATACGCATTGGGCACATGACATGATACGACATTTAGGAGGTGTTCACGCGCAAAACGTGAAACCTTTTTAAAAATTATGTCACTAGCGTGGAAAACCTTAGCCATCAGGAAAGAGGGCAATTTTCGTTCTCACCGCACGCTCCAATTGTTCTTTTTCACATTCCTGCATAGCCGCGTACAGCCCTTCATCTTCGTTCAGCGGCGAGGGGATCGCGGTCGTGGACGACACCCTTGGTGGGTGAGCCTGCGCTGTTGCCAACTCTTGCATCATGCATTCGAGCCGCTCTCTCGACATGTGCGCCTCATTCATACAGTATGCGCCGTTATAGGAAGCGGCACGCGAACAAAACGGCCGCGCGCGCCTTCGCGAGATTCCGCGAGATTCGCTGGATACGACGCGCCCATTGTCGAGCGATATACTTAGGCGCCCATGTTATGCGCGCTGGGCCTCGCTTACTTACTTGTTGCGGGTCATCGCTGTCGCCCTCTTTCGCTGTCAGGGGGAAAATAAGAAAATAAACAAATGGAAGCAACTCAGACGTGAAATGCGCGCAGGCGCAGATACACCGCGTCCATAGCTGCGTATTCGTTCTTGCCCAACGATATATATATATTTTTTTAGGTGGGAGGTGGGAGGTGAGGGGGGATTGGTCGGCTCAGTTCACGCACGCGAATGTGTTGCTGCGTGTTTCTATTTTTCTTTCGTTTCATTTTGTTGTTGTTTCTTCCCCACGGGGGCAGTTTCGTTTTCGCTGGCTATCTTTACGGTCATTGCGCTTGCGATCATTTCTTTCCGTTACGGTATCACTTTGACGGCATTGATCGTGCGGTTTATCGGTGGGACACTGGAGTGAAACAGTTAGTTTTTAATGATAATTTATACCATGAACACTGTGGGCTTGTTGATTTTACCACCATAAGATTATTACATGAAAATATCAATGTCAAGACGTTCACTTTTTTTGAACTTTTCGCGTCAATTTCTTATGGTGATGCCACGTATATCGGTGAGTGCATTTTTCCCCTTTAACTAAATAGGAAGTTGCCCAAACTGGCAATGTCAAGTCTCTGGCTCCCTGTGAAGGTGATTTATTTCTATTTTGCAAATGGGGAACTACGCATAGGCACCAATGGACGTCAATATCTATGACGTCACGACGAGTACATGGGGTGGAAACTTCATGGTGGTGGCGCCACCCGCATTCTCTTTTCGCGTGCTTTTTTTTTTTTTTTGCTTACCAAGGGTCTTTTTGCAGCAAACGTATGGTTTCCGCATCGTAAAGTAGTGGTTTATCTTTCGCATTCTTAAAGCAATCAAGAAATCAATCGACCGCAGCAAGTGTGCTCTTTTTCGTGTCGTGAGTGAGTAATTAGCGCTTTATATGCCTAAAAATTAATCGATCGATCGATCGACCAATCAATAAGTAAATAATTCAACCAACGAATGATTACTAAGTGCGTGAAAAAAAATCCAGGGTCGAAGACACGTTTTAGTAGATAACTCCTTTTTTTTTTTTGCTTGGTCGCTTCAATATACGCCGTCACGTATGCCAGAATTCGAAACATTGATATAATACTCTACCGAAATTTATTTACATGACAGGAAGTTTTATGTATCGAATTTGCCTCGCTTGACTGAAATGGGGATAGTGTCATGCACCGCGTTTACAGTTCGTGGAATGGCACCAGCACTTAAGAAAATGAAGACATTTCACTATAAGTATCTCGTCTTTTTCTGGAAGAGTGGAGGGAAGTGCGGGCTAGGACAGCTTGGAGATTCAGACTGTAAAGTGAAGATTTCAAGCGCACAGTCGCGGAAGATGCCGTTTCACTGCGCGAGCGCCATCTGCAATGACACGACGGCTGTCGCTACTTTCGTGCGCGCATCTTACTACGTCTTTGTGTGACTGTTTATGGCGTCGTCCCGGTACGGATTGTCTCTCTTCGTTCGGGCGACTATCCAGAGCTTTGCGAAAATATATTCCGGTCTCCATTCGCGTGAGGAAAATGTAGCTTGATGGCATGACGGTTAGGCAGAGTAGGCATTTCTTTATTGCTGTAACAGTGGCTGGCCTCAAGTCCATTACAAGCTTAGAATGAATGCTAGCTCCGCCTTCAAAGCCGCTGCACGCTTGTCAGTCATCTTTGTGAGGGTCGTGCGGCCTGTAGTTTTCGTTCTAACCGTATAAATACTTTTTGTGCCAATAATTATTACCGCATTTTAATTAACTTGGGTTGGAATGCAAGTGATTGAATATTTTGAAGTATTTGAAATGGAGGAATAGGCGTATATAAATCTGCATGTAACCGCCTGCAAAGGTTGTTTCACGGCAACAAAAGCGTGCTAAACCGTGAAAACGCCTATTCAGGGGGATGCGCATTGCTGGGAAGCCTCAATTTATTGTTAACTTAACATGTTATTCTCACATGGGTTTCTAATTTCCTAAAGTTTACAAGCTAATTATACTGCCTCATATCCTCTATGTATAATAACATTTAAAAGGCAACATATTTTACAGGTTATCACTTGCATTTTACCGAAAGTAAGAACCTTGTGTTATTTAATTGTAAACAAAAGCAGGCTGGAATACTGTTCAGAATCGCCAATGAGATAGCTGGTTTTAGTTTTATGCGTTGTCAGCTGGTTAACAGGAGTAGGATAGAGCACGGAGACATAGAAATACAAAAGACCAGTAAGAACACTGGCGCTCCAGCCTTCTGGCCCGCCAGCGTATTCGGGCCTCGGCTTCTGATGCTCAACTATATAGGTGCTGTTGGTGATGTCACCGCCAGCGCTAACCAACGATTCGAAGGCGGATGCAACATTATACCGTCGCTAGCCAAGAAGGTCTTCTGGTGTGTCTCGTGTTTCACTGTTTCCTTAGCGACTTCATTTAAAATTTTATTTCAGCATAAATATTGTAGTTTATATAACCTCGTGATTCGAGATGTATGCCAGATTATATGAAAATCGAGGTGTCGCACTTATTGGTTGGTCAGAGATATCGGTACACTTTTCGTGTCGGGGTAACTGTATAACGTTTGAAAGCAGGTGAGTTGGTACGTCTTCATAGTCGGAACAACGCCAAGGAAGCAAGAGCGAGTATGTCGCTGTGCTCGTTCCGTTGTGAAAATACACTAATATACCTCGAAATGGTGAACACGTGGGTAGGCAGAATTATGAACAGTTCCAGTGGCGCATGCGTCTGTAATCAAATCTTCTTTTAAGCAAAGAGATTAGTTGCCGATATCGAGTAGATTCTTCCGAGGAGAGCGTGGAATACCAATAGCGCTGCAGCAATAATTTAAGCAAGAGTTCGGCGAGCTTTAATTCCTGCTTAGTCATCTCTGTGGGGCTCTTGCTAACGTTTCAAACAAGGCAAGAAGAAAAATTTTTCTATCGTCACCGCTAGCGTCATGTGAAGTCATGTGCTGTTCCTCTAATTGCGCCTTAATTGTGAGCCCTGTGAGCAACGAAAAGAATGTTTCCGCGGCAAGCACACTGTGCGTTTTCGGGTGGCCGCGTCGTACGCCCGAAGCGCAGTAAAAATAAAGAAACTTCGAGGGCGCGTCAGTCGGGGATGAAGGACCCCCGACCAGCCGGACCCTTTGAACCAGCGTTGGCACATTTCTTCGCCCGCCTAAACAGATCGAAAGGAAAAATACAGGAAGTATGGTGGAGGAGGAGAAAGAACAGCGGACTGCGCAGGCGCTGGGTGACGTCACAACGGGACCGAGTTCCCCACGTGACTCTTCGGCGCGTGCGCGCTGAGCCGCGGTAACGTCACGACGATCGAGGCCGCCCCGGGCCCGTCGGAGGAGTCTCCTCCATTGTGGGCTTTCGCCGCTCCGGGGTCCGAACCCCGCGGCGGGTGCGGAGTGCGTGTTCTTCGCAGCGAGGTTTTTTTGTTGCACGGTGTGGTGTGGCCGCGACAAGCGCGCTGACGCGCGTCGCGCCGTCGAAGATGTTGCCGCTGCCGCCGGCATCGCGGAGAACGTGACGTTTCCGCTACCGTCTGCGATGTCGCCGACAACGTCGTCTGCTTCGGACTGTCCCGTTGCCGCAGGCCTCCGTGCGTCGTCGTCTGCGAGGATTGCGCGGTGACACTGTTATCGTCAGCTTATTACCGACCGGCGTGATCTGTGTCACTTCTGCGTTCGTCTGTCGTCTAGAGCGCGCCCGTCTTCTGGACCTCTGTTTAGTGCCGCGTTTCTGCTGGCGTTCATCCCGTAACTCCCCCCCCCCCCCCTATTTTTTGCCTTTCGTCATCTTGACAGCGTTACTCCTTTCACCATCGATTTTGGACTGGATTTTTGTATTCCACGCTTCCCGACAGCTCGCTAGGAAAGGCACACAGGTGCGCAGTGTTCGCCGCTTTCGCGAGTCGGCTCGGCATTCGGTAACGAAATTACAGCCGACAGCTTTTTCGCGCCTTCGTCTTTTTTGTTTTCGTCTGCTCATCTCTGGGTAGCAGACGATTTCGGGAGAGCAGACGGCACAGCTGGGCATCGTTGCGGCTGGTTGATCGCTGTGAAAGTCGTCGTAAAAATCGTACTCGCGTGCAGTAGCCTATAGCTCTCCGCTCCGCTTCGCAACTCCCGCTTGGAAACCTGCGGAATTCATTACGAGCTTCCCATTTCTGGTTTCGGGGGACAAGGGAAGGAAGGGAAGTTGGGTATTTCTAGCGCTCTTGGCTGACGCGGTGCCGTCATCGGAACAGCGCCCCCTTCTTTTATCCCTGGAGTGTAATGAGTACCCTCCCCTTGACACACACCGTCCATTTAGCCAGTCGCGACAACTGTTGAGTCATTGGAATTGGCGACTCGTTTGCCGATATTGTTGTCGTCTACTGGCCTTTCGACACTCAGTGTTTGTCGTTGGCTTTGTCCAGCTTTGTGTCTGGCTCTTTCAAGCGGCTTAGCTTCCGTCACTCATGGAATATACCACTCTGCTGAACACGGTATTTTCTTTCGTTTTTGACGTGAAATTCGTGGAGATTAGGGAGCATCGGTGAACCCCTGCGTGGCGACGAATGAGATTCTTGTTACGGGTTAACCTTTAATCCAGTTGTTGTCATGCTACAGTAACGGTCAGGAGAATTCAGTCTCTCCTCGAGAAAGTTTTTTTCTTCGTGCTTAAAAGTTCCTAGTCGCGCTTAGCACTCAGGTCCGCAGCTTCAAAGTTCTGCCCTACCTTTCTCACCTGCCGTGTTTTGTTTGTAGAACGGTAGAGTACTCGTCAAAGTATACCGATATCGCCGATCTCGGGTTATCTTTAGTCTTTCTTTAATACTATTAGGGATTAACAGATTTGCCAAATCGTCTCTACATAGGCTCGGTTCTTTACTGTCCGAGTTTATAACTGTGGCGTAATTCGGTGGCTGTTTGGTCTGAAACAATACCTCTGTAATAGTTTTGCAGTCGTTACCGGGTAAGCTTCTAGCTATACGGCGTCAGAGTTGTTTATAAACATGTGTATACACACGTACCCTCCAAGAGCCGAGTTGGCTAACCGAGTCGTTGTGTCTGCAGAGTTATAATACGCTAACGTACGTTGCCGCAGGCGTGCATGGAAGCATTCGTTTGTTACTGAACGCCGCACATTTATCCGTTGAGCGCTGAGCTGCAGTAGACTGCGCCTGTTCTGGAGCAATAGCTTTTTGTCGTTCAATACTACGTGCATATTTATAGCGTTTGCCAGCAGCCTGACTATTAAGAGCTCGCACCGATCGCTTTGTTTCGTGAAGTTGCGGTCGATGTCGACTCGATTGTGAGAGCCAGTTGGGAATAGAGCTTAGCAGGGGCCACAACTCACTGACGAGAATAGCTTGGTCGTGGTTTCAGCTGTGGTTTGTTCGCAATTTTTCCTATTGTACGAGTCGCTGTTTGTCTGTTAGCCGTTATTACATTATCTTAGTGTGCGCGAGTGGCGTTTCTGTCACGTTGAAAACTTGGAACCTGCCTATGTGACTCGCAGTTGAAGTACCGGCAACAAACTGTATTCGTGTTAGGCAAGAAAGCGGCGTACTGACTCTGCTTTGCTTGTGGGTTGTTTATAAGTAAATGTTGGCTACAATAAATGTTCACTGTCCAGTTTGCAGCTATCGTCGACAAGCTCTATATAGCGCAGTGCTTCATCTCTATCTACTGCTGTGACGCTATTGGAATTTGCTAGTCATCCGCGAGGGTACTTTGCATGTTTTCTACAAATGTTTAAAGGCCTCGCTTTCCCCATGAGTCCTGTATCTTTTTTGCTTCTGGCGCGTCGATTTGCGAGAACCGGTTGACTTCGCGAAACTTGTTAACTTGTACGCTTGTGGACATTGGTGTTTATGACTTGTTTGCTTTCTCACCGTCAAAAATATTGAAGCAACTCCTCACTTGCTGATATAACCAAGTTTCTTGCGATTCCGGCCCGATTCTGGACCAAATAAGTTATTTATTCTTCTACGGTTTTTACTCGCAAATGGTATCGACTGGACGCGATTAAAGCGCACAGATAGCGCGAAATCGTACAGCGTCCGAAGGTAAACTAATAAACTCGAACTTGTTCCTCATTGTCTCAGGTCTCAAGCTTCGGATTTGGAGACTTGATCGTGAAATCCACCATCTCGACCAATTTTTTTTTTTGTTTCAACCGTGGGACCAACCTAGTTCGCTTGAAAGGCACTGTCACGTCGTACCGAAGAGCTCGCGGTCTCACGTTTAATAGTATCGCTTAGGACATTGCTGTCGGCTTAAAATTTGCAATACCGCCTACTTGTCTGGTTAGTGTGTCCGCATGAGTCCATCGGTTTAACCGTGGTCCTGCCTAATTATATCCTGGAACAATAGCGTGGCTTCCTTCCCATCACTGCCAGAGACATGTAACTTCTCTTCGTGTGCGGTCAGTGCATCGCGTTCATCACAGCGTCATTGTAGCACCCCGCTGGACGTATATAGTCTGTTCTTTCGCACACTGGAAAAGAAGCTCGATCTTGAGAGTCTGTGCCGCCTCAGCGTACGCGCTTATCCTTGGCATTCTCTACGCAATACACGCAATGCGATGATATTTCTTCGTCTCGCTCTGTTTCAGAGGAAGTCTTGTCCTTGAGTTGGCCTACTTCCCACGTGGAAGAAGTTACCGCTTTGACGAAGCGACTCCCGAGTCGGAACGAGTATCAGCGGTAACATAAAGATACCCGTTTCTGGACAGTCTGACATTTCATTGTGCTACTGGAAACTGCCCCGGAAACTCTCCATTTGTTCACGAATATCGCTGACGAAGACGAAGTTATCGTTTTGACGAAGTCACACCTGAGCCTGATGACATTCCTGTCCACTTCGAGATATGGCCCTTGCTATTCTCGCGCTCTTTTGCGAAGCAAGTTTTGGCCCTCAGGTTGATCTAGGGATGTCCAGGTTCTCCGAGTTGGGAGGTTCTCTTGGTTACCTCGTTGTCACCTATTCAAGGTTTCTTCCCGAGTAAACTGGAATCGCTAAAGCAGCAAGCAGTGATTAGGTGTCTCGCCTGAGTGATTGGGAACTCCGACAACTTGTACAGCTGCGCGCCATCCCCTGTAGCCTTTGCTGCGCGGAACTGTTGGAGACGGAACTTGATTCACTCAAACGACTTGATGGGTCTCCTCACTACTGGTGGAATCCTCTGGCCCCGCGTTTCCGCTGGTTCAGCAGACAAACGATCATTGACGTTATCTGCCGAGCTGCAGAACTCTCCTCCACACGACTGCGTGTTTGCATTTGCACACTCCTTTGGAAGAAAGACGTTGACGACATCGGAACGTCGGTCACTTCGAGTTTGAAGGAAGAACGTCAAAAAAAAAAAAGTGCACGTTTCCTGCTGTCGGTGGCCACGAACTCGCTTGCTCTCATGGGTTGACTGCGTTACAGCCGGGTGTGTATCTGCAGTACCGCGCTTGCGTGTGTGTTGCAACCTGGATGAACATACTAGTCGCGTGTTTCTTCCAAGATTCTGCATGTTGAAATCTAACAACTCTGCGTTGTCGTCCATGCCGATTGCCGGTCATCACTGCGTGATTCTCAACCGTTGCTACTACGTTTGACGCGAAGTAGTGGCCATGGCCCGGCGTCTGATGCGCAGGGACTGGTTTGCCCCGTTCCACCCGAACAAGGTGAGAATTTTGGTATAGTGCTCACGATAAGTACGCAAACCCCGTACCGTCGTGGTCAGCACACGTATCTCTAATGAACTCTTGGCCGCGCGAGTTCCTTATTGTGTTCAGTAGCTTGATGAGACGACCAAAGTAGCTAATACAGGTCTTGCTTGTTAAAAAAAAAAGCTACGCCTCGACCGGTGCAGTAGTCCTGTATGGCGAGTACAGGACTACTGCACTGTCAACGTTGAAACACTCTAGTGCATTACTGTAAAGTTATGACTAATCCCCCTTACGTAAAGTTTAAACGTGTCCTCACAATAGTGGTTTTACAGATCCTACGTTGAGCTATCAGAATGACAACACAAATTTGTACTATTGGTGTCGTTGAAGTGTAATGGACCCCGAAATAAAACACTTCCGTGCTAACGTTTATATGTCTTGATTTATTTTTGCGTGCTGAATGGGGCCGTGGGCCACGTCATACCTTGATGGCTTTTTGGCAGTGGTCTTTGTATGTTGAAATATAATTCGATTTAACATGGCATGCGTCAAACGTGAGAGTAATTACAAAATTATTCGGAACAAACCATAGAAAGAACATTGACTCGAAGCAGATTCGTGAGCACACCTTTAGCACCGTTGCCGCGCTAGCTTGTTTGGCTCACCGAGGGTCTCGCATTCTTTTCTTGTTGAGCGCTCGCAGGTGTGCTACGGTTCATCAGTGCTGGAAGTAGTTCATGGCTGGCGCTCGGCTTTACTTTATTTCTAGTCTCCCCTGTCTTCTTCCGAAAATTCTTCTTTTATCATCGGGTATTCTCGCGCTTCTTTCTCGTCTGTTTCCAAATTCGTCTGCTTCATTCGTCATTGGTCGGTGCGCAGAGCCGGAACCGAGTCTCTCATGGGCCGACACGCCGGCGTCACGTGACGGCTCTTTCCGCCGATGCTATCACCGCTCTACACTTGATCGGATCGAAATCGGCGGTTTGTTCTTCGGCGATTCCTTTTTGCTCGTACGTGCTTCTAGTTTTCTCCTAAATTTTTTTTTCGGCAAATAGAGTAATGGTGGTCGAAGCAGACGACATAAAGGAGCAAAACCGAAACTGACGCTATGAGAGACCCAGAAGTGAAGCAGACGAGCACAATGAGCAAACGACAAAACGAGTACGCTTGGCTGTCGTCTCTTAAAAAAAAAAAGGCTTAAAAAATTATAGAGGCGCCTAATTAGATCAGCAGCAATAAAACAGTTTTGAAAGTAAAGCAAACTATACAAGCGTCATATTTACGTATTGAAACTAACTAAACAAAGCAAAAGAATTAGCAGGTTTCTGTTTCTATATTCCATTGTTGTGAGATAAGAAAGGACTCTTTGCTGCATTTCGGGATGATCAACCAGCAGATCGCGCAAAGTAAGCTATGCATGCATGGGCACTCGAAGTGGGTAGCACCGGGAATTAGACCGGGGAGGGCGATTTATGGAAAGCCCGCATATAAAATGTCCTTGAGAAGCAAGATTGGGTAGTTTGGCGTAAGGCGCCTAAAATCGTGCAAAGGGTTTTATTGATAAACTGTGAACTGTCTGTCTGTCTGTTTGCCGTCCGCACGCACCTGTTGAGTAAGTCATCGAACTAGGCTGTCACGTACGAGCTAGGAGGGACAGACCCACGGCTCTAGGAGCTTCGCCCCTAAAAAAAGCGATTCAAGCGATTCGGAGAAGGGAGCATTGGTGTTTTCTTAGTGGCACTCTTTGTTTCTCTTCCACGCGCTCCGAGAGGAGCCCTTACTTATGTGGTTTTCTAAATATTCAGAAAAGTCCTAAACAATACAACGTAAGCTAATGATTCTGCGCGTTCAAATGAGGAGTTATATGACATTGGAGCATAAGTTTACTTATGGTGAGGGCTACTTATCTATCTCGATAATTGAAATGCATTGATTTACTACATTGAAAGAGCAGGGGTGTGTGTGTGTGTGTGTGTGTGTGTGTGTGTGTGTGTGTGTGTGTGTGGAGAGAGAGAGAGAGAGAGTGAGAACTGCGGGCGGACAACAGTGGCGGTACCTGGCGGAGCGTATCTCAACCACGCATCTCTTTCCACGTGACCTTTCCGCTTTGGTGGCGCTATGGCGGCGCTATGAAACGCTAAATTAAACCAGAAAATAAAACGAACAGGAGCGCCGAGCCACGTTCGAGTCCTACTGGTAGATGTGAGTCAATGATCAGGCCCGCCTCGCCACGCCGCGGTAGTTTATAAGGTACTCGGCTGCTGACCCGCAGGTCGCGGGATCGAATCCCGGCGGCAGCGGCGGGTGCATTTTTGATGAAAGCGAAAATGCTGTAGGCCCGTGTGCTCAGATTTGGGTGCACGTTAAAGAACCCCAAGTGGTCAAAATTTTCGGAGCCCTCCACTACGGCGTCTCTCATAACCACGTGGTGGTTTTGGGACGTCAAGCCGCACATGACAGTCAATTAATCAGGCTCGCCTCAGATATTTTATGTTACTAACCGTCCCCGTATTAAAAGGGGCTCTGCGACACTTTTTGTGAGTAATAATGGAATAGTCTAAATGCGTATGACGCTTCGCAAGTTACTACGCGAACATTTTGAGAATTCGTCATGTACTAGCGAAGTTGCAAATGTTCGGCGCACGCTGCAATTTCTTGTAGATACGAGCACGCTGGAAGCTTAAGCAAAGAGGCATGGCACGGAGAACGAAGTTTTGTAATGAGTTCATCATGACCTTGAACTCTCCCCCCCTCCTCCCCTTCTTTTTTTTTCGAAAGCGTGGCGTGTTTTCATTGCGATCGCGAGAGCTTGTGGCTGCCTCGCTATCTATGCAGCCCGCGATGCTTAAATCAGCCAAGGGCCGTGGACTATTTCGGTATGTGCCATGGCACCATTTGTCGAAAAGAGGGAACCACTTTGCTCCAACTTTGAAAATTGATCGTAAATTCCAGGCCGCGCGCTTCGCTTTAATGTTAGGCTTGCGTGTTCTCAAGAGCCTTGACTAGTGATCTGCTTAAATTTCTGCTAAAGTTGCACGGCGGGTTGGTTGGTTATTCATAGCGTCCGATGTATAGCACATCCAGGACGGGACAGAGCAGAAAACACATAACAGAAACAGAGCGCTAAATTTCAACAATGGAGTTTATTCCGATAACTAACAGTACATATATACCCTCAGTATACGTCGCGTAATTAGCCGCGGGCTCAAACCAGAAATCGTGTATCTAAAGCAAATCGTGGAATACGCAAATATTCTAGTTCTTTCGCTGATAATGATACAGATAGTTTACCAGAACACTTGCTACCAAACGTGGCGATAAGTTTAGGGTTGACTCTCGGAATGAACTGCAGTGCTGAAAATTAGTACTGTGTTTTTGCTATGCGTTTACTGCTCTGTACCGTCCTAGATGCGCCATATGTCGGATTTATTTCTGACTTCACTCAAAAAGTGTATAGGGCCGTTCGCTCGCTTTTCACGTTCAATTTGTAATTTGGCTGCGTAGCTTGAATTGAATTGAATTGATGTTTATTTGTCCTGAAATTCTCAGAGGATCGGGAGCAGAGGCTAAAGGCTATATATATATATATATAGCCTCTCATGGGGCCTCTGCTCCTAAATACGGTTTGGCACGCAGGCCGCTAAATCTGTCGCATATGTTTTCAGAAATAAATATATAACCCAACAAATAACACACAGAAATAAATAAATAACATAATAAATAAACCATAACACAACAAAATTTAGTATGGTCTTGTCGCACTACTTCATGGAAATTTTAGAAAAATCAGTTTCTCAATGTCGGTCGAAATACATATTAGTTGTCAGCTTGGACGTGAAACTTTTTTTTTAACTTCGTCGCCGAGACGAGCCTGTACTGCGTGTTTCCTTAATTTAATTATATCTCGGTGGTATACTGTTAATTATTCGAGCGCTGCGTAGGAGGGCGAGCAGGTCATAACTAAAATAAACGCAATCAAGAAGACAATGTTTGCCGAGTTTTGGGGCATATTGCGCCGCGCGCATAACGCGAAACAAAACAAAAAAAGTTGCAACGAAGCACAGTATGTTAGAATATCATCTCAGTTAGCTCATTGTTGGTGTTTTTCATTTTCTCGCTTGAACAAACATATCCCATGACTTTTTCGTAGGGCTAGTTTGTCAAACATTCTAAAAGGTAAAAGCAGAGCAAAGTAGAAGAGACGAAGTTTGTCTTTTCTAGTTTGCTCGGTTTTTAACTTTGAACAAACATATGATCAAGCGAAAAGCATAACACTGTTGTAGCTTAAAAATAAGAGTAATGCGTAGTAAAATACGTATTTATGTTAAAAGACTGGTCCAAAGCTATAATACCGTTGTCCATATAAACAGAATGCACGCATCGCCCGTATAAAGCAAACCCTAACGACAGATTCACAAAATTTATTCTGGGCGACGAAGAAAAAATAAAAAACGCACAGGGTCCTTTATTGATTCACCTGAGACCACTCGAAGGAGAAAGCCCTCTTCTATTTTTTTTAATTCTCAGTCGATGTGATGATTCTCTTGCGTACCCCTCGCCCCGCCGCGGTGGTCTAGTGGCTAAGGTGCTCGGCTGCTGACCCGCAGGTCGCGGGTTCGAATCCCGGCTGCGGCGGCTGCATTTCCGATGGAGGCGGAAATGTAGGCCCGTGTGCTCAGATTTGGGTGCACGTTAAAGAACCCCAGGTGGTCGAAATTTCCGGAGTTCTCCACTACGGCGTCTCTCATAATCATATGGTGGTTTTGGGACGTTAAACCCCACAAATCAATCAATCCTGCGTACCCCTCCTGAGCTTTCTGCTCCTAACGTGGTCTTGCATGGCCTCCGTGATTGGCCCACCTCTAACAAGCTCGTAACGGTGTCATGTGATGAAATCATCATTTGACGGCATAAGTTGTCTCCTCATAGGGACTTCATCACACTCCAATAGTGTCATGACGACGTCAGAAGTTTCCGCTACATGTGACGTTACGATGACCTTCTATGGTGACGTGAGCAAGTAATGGCCATTTTTCTCACCATTCGTGTTGTCGCTGCGGGACTCCGACGCTAAACTTTCGCGCTTGATGAAGCACCCAATAGCTTTTGCCTTACAATACTACTACGAAGCTCTTGGAGGCGCCGCATCGCAAGGTTTCTATTTTCAATCGGGCATGTGGAAATTCGTCAATTGCGAGTCGATTGAACAGAGAAATTTTGGAATATGCAGCGTGCAAAGAAGAAACCGGGGTGTACTTCTTCCGCAAGTGCATTGTTTTTTTTTGTTTTGTTTTCGTGCCTAAGCTGATAGGCACGGTCACTCGTGGACCTCGAGAGAGTAGTACGTAATGTCGTCACCTGATGCAGAAACGACAGAAGGGCTTTTTTCATGCAACGAAAACTTGGGACATCTGGGAAAAAAAAAAGAAAACCGGGAAAGTTCACTGGGCGAGCCAAGAAGAAAGCCAGGCAGGTATTTCTGAGAGGCAAGAAGAAGCCTGATGCAAACACAGGACGCGGTTGCCAGATCGAGAGACGATTTTGATGGGCAGGAAATTTGGAGTGCGAGCTTGAATCCTGAAAAATAACGGGAAGGAAGGAAGGATGAAATAGAAGCAAAACATATCGAGCCACCGACGAACAGTGGTATACAAAGCAACTTAAGTCAAGAACCGCCCTGTTCTTTCTTTTCTCAGCATTTTTTGTTTTGTTTTCCTTTTTATGTCTGTTATGCGAACTTTTCCGGGCGATGAGCTAAAGGAAGGGCGGTGGGATAAAAAAAAAGGGGGGGGGGGGGTATGGTATCTTCACGGAAGTGTAAAATTGGGAACGGAACGGAGGCAAGCACTGCGATTTGGGTGTTGTGGATAAGCGGGTAATGCCAGGTATTAAAAACGAAAGAAAAAAATCTTGCTCGTGTACTTCGTTGAAGGAATTCGAAGATTGATCACATGGCGCGAAACTTGTCAATGAGCGAGTCGTGTGAGGTTATCAATCTATCTATTTGTATGTATGTATGTATGTATGTATGTATGTATGTATGTATGTATGTATGTATGTATGTATGTATGTATGTATGTATGCGTGCATGTATGTATGTATTATTGCGTATAATATTTCAAGTCGTGCGGTATGTTTCTTAATGGTTTCTTAATTCAAGCACAGAGCAGGAATTTTAGCTCGGAGGATATTGGGAACCGAAAGGGAACGTGTGGGGGGGATGATTACCGGAAAAGAGGAAATTCGGGATGCACTACGTTTCGGAAAGGATCGGCCGCGACGAGATGCAAAAAGCGAATAAGAGGAACCGGTGGCTCCCTCTTGCGGAGCAAAAAGTGTGCCGGGTAGAAAGGGCGTGTGAAAAGGGCGACCACAAAAGCATCGAAAATGCAATATGGGAAAGTGCAAATAACAAAATAGATAAATAAAAAACGAATGCAGGCGAGCGTGACGGGAGAGAAGAAAAGCAGCCTATGGAACATCGAAAAATAGGGAAAAAATAGAAAAAAAGATGGCGGAGCTGTCATCGCTGCCTCGATCGGGATGATCCCTTGCCGCAGCAGGCTTTTGTCTGCTTTTTTTTTTTTGCCTGTCGTCTGTCTGCTCTTACTGTCGTCTGTTTCGAGCTTCGTGTGTTTAGTTACGCGCACCACCGCGCCGGCCGAGGCCGTCATTTATTTTGCCGCCCATCCTATATATAACCTTAATAACTCCGTGCAACTGCGCGTGCCCGTGCCCGCGAGAAGCAAGTCTGTATCGCGGGTTCAACTATGCATATTAGCCTGAGAACTCTCGGCCTAGTTCCCATTTATCGGATGACTGCTAATGAAACGCGTGGACTGTGAATTCGTTCGTGTTTTTTTCTTTCTCTGTATTTGTCTTTCAGTTGCGACAAACTATATGTACTGAACACACTCAGCTCGTACTCACGGACACGTGTACATCGTACCTTCGTTCCTTGGGTACGAACTACACATGTCCCTAATGTGCGGCAAGTGTACTTGTCTACGTCCTACTGCTCTAGTACTTATGCCTCGTGTGTTGTGACACGATGTAGACACATGATGCGTGTGTACTTGGGCGCGCGTTGTGCACCCAGAGTGTTACTCCTGTCAACTCCGATTTCGGTTATACATTGCGATCAATGCTCGCGAGTAGCTGATTAATGTGTTGGTAATATTGCTCCTCCTTTCTAACTGTCAGCTACGCAGCTTTTTGGCGCACTGCACCGAACTCTGTCGCGAGCTCAGGACACGCGGACAGACGGCAAGAGCACGCACCCGTGTGCCGCACCGTTGGCGTGCTTTGACGACCACTGTACTGCCGACCCCCTTCGCCTCGCGTCTGATGGCGCGCGTCCGTTCCATCACCTGATGTTTTATATCTGTCTATTCTGCAGCGTCGCTTGATGACGCCTCCCTCGAATTTTCCCGTTTTATTCCCCCTTCGGTATATCGGGGGAAAACTCGGCTGGAGGAAGGGGGTTGGGGGACGTTATGAGATATGGCTCACTCGAAGTACTTTATTTTGTCTCTTTCATTAGCACTGCTCTCTTCTTTTTCTCCGTACACGTACCTTGTTTTGCAGCGCCCCCTGTGAAAGATATCGGCAAAATCATCACGGCGGCCGGTGTGTTTGTCCGTATGTGCGCGTACCTACATCTACCGGGGGGTGGTGTATTATATGAAAGACTGTCTTCGCGAACGTATGCGTGTGGCCGAGGGCCACCAAACAGGCACGACAAACTGGATCCGTATTATGCCCAAACAAACGCGCACAACAGCCCGCGGTCTGGGCTGGTCTCTGTGTATAGGGAAGTGGGAAGAGTGTTGATGCGGTAATGCTAATGCTCCCTATAGGCCGACCATCCAAACTCGTGGCTGTGTCTGACAGGAACCTGGTAGCTCACGCGGTTTCGGCCATCCCTTTTGCGTGGTCTGTCTATCTATATAAGCGTGCGTGGGCTTGCCCGGCGGGCATCATTGTCCGCCAATCTTTCTTTCGCGCGCCCAAGACCAACCGGGCGAGCTCGTTTATAGCGACGTCCTCGGGGAACGTTTCAGCCTTAGCGCGGCCGTTGTTCATTTTGCACGTTTTGGTGGGTTTGCGCCCTCGGCGGCGGTACGTTCCATCGTTTCGAGCGAATTTCGTTATATCGAGATGCCGCGTCGATCGCTATGATTGACGGGGCGTGCAGGCGCCGCCTAGTGGCGATTTTGCGAGTCTCTTCTGAAGCAGAGTTTCTCGTGATTGGCATTGCCTTCAGCATTCTTCCATTTTTTTTTTGTACGCGTAGCGCTGGAATGCCGTGCTTTGAGTGAGCCGATCCTCAACAAGATGCCACCCCTCTGTCTGACGCATTAATGCGATGAACTACGGCGACCGAAAGCGTTTCGCGATAGTCTTTTTTTTTTTTTGTATCACTTCTTTAGTATGCCCCCACAGAAGCGGCTCTGCTGCCAAGAGCTTGTTTTCATATTCAGCGGGATAGCCTTGAAAATGCCCATTTACTGCTCCTAGAGAAACCACAGAGGTGGAAGCGTCATGGAGCAGTGCAAGGGATGCTGAAGATGATCTCGGGTTTCTTACTTTTGTGTGAACAAAATGAATCGTGAACATATATACGATGGTTACGCTACAAACAAACACACTTGAATTTTTCATGCTTGATATTTCTTGGTACTAAATCAGTTTTTTTTTTAAGTGCTAGTGCTGTAACCTGCTTTATTAAAGCAGGTTAAAGTGGGTTCAAATAATTGCGATATCAATTCATATTCATGTACTCCTGATTGGACCATAGCTACTCATCTTTACTTGCTTTTTTTCATTCTTTCGTTCATTTAGTCATTATTTTTCGGGTTATTTCTGTAACGTTTAGATGCTCTTGATTTTTCTTGTACTTATGATTGTTAAAATTGGACTATATTTAGTCTATATTACATTCATTTCTTTAACTTATTTCACGTCGTTGACAGAGTTGAATTTTACTTGTACATACTTAACACATTTTCTGACAGGAAGTTCCCCTTCAGGCAAGTGCTCCGGGACATCCTACTCTATACTTACGTAAGCATGTATGTTTTGTATCAAAGTAAATAAACCTAAACTGAAACTGAATTATAAGGACACTGTCGGCGGAATTTCAGTATCTACATAGTATGTATGAAACTCACAAGTATAGTAATAATCCCGAAGAAAATTGTCCCGAAGCGCGCGTCCGGGTGTTTATTTTACGACCCCTCCTGACTCCGCAGCGCCACGCGTTAAACGACTCACACACACATACAGGGTCGAAGAAGTGAATGGAAGAAGCCCGTAGCTTTATTTCGCTCTCTTAATTCAGTTATTATATTGAGTTCAGGATCTTTTTACAGTGTGTGCGGTGGGTGGACTGTCTCCAGAGTGGCAGCTAAACATCGGTGAGTCGGAGTTTCACTACGCATCGCGATCAGAGTTGCCCCTTAGCGGGCCCGTGCCTCATACCTGGCAAAGCCCGGGTATGGGGGACAACGAGATGCCGCTAGCGCCAAGAGGAGCACCACTTATCAATGCCGCTCGACTTCAAGTTGCTGCAGGCTGATCAACGATATCGACGTCCCATACAGAGAACAGCAAGGCGTCGCATTGTAAGAAGAGGCGTATAGAGGAGAGAGAAGAGGTTGACAACGACGACGCTACATCGACGTACTCCCTCAATGACATGACACAGATGGATACAGAAGCACCCAAGGAAAACGAGGGAGCTTACACGGTGGTCACCCATCACAAGAACAGAGCTACGGGGATACCGGTGGTATTCAGACCAATCGCTGCCGAGGACTCCTTCTGGAAGGTGAATCCCAATCGCATAGCGTCTGAGATAATCTCTGCTATCAATGAGAAAGTGACATCATCAAGAATCAACAGAGATGGAAGTTTTTGTGTTGGAGTACGGTCTTTGTACTCGGCAAACAAGTTACTGCTGATCAAGAGTCTGGCTGGATTGCCTGTACAAGTGATGATACCTCAGTCTTACATGAAGACCCTAGCAAAGATAAGAGATGTTCCACTCGAATACAGTGATTATGACCTACTGGATTATCTTAAAGATGCTGGAGTAATCTCGGTCACACGACAAAAGAGATGGGTAAGAAATGAAGATGGAAGTGTCACAATGCAGCCCATACGAAATGTAATACTCCAGTTTAGACATGACATGCCATTGCCAAAAAGAGTTGCTCTCGGCTTTACGGTTCACACTGTCGAGGAATACATTGAGCCGGCGGTAAGGTGTTACAACTGCCAGAGATATGGGCATAAGGCTAAGACTTGCAGGGGAACCAAGAGATGCAAGGTATGTGCGGGCGCACATGATTACAAAGAATGCACCTCGAAGCGTCAACCTAAGTGTGCAAACTGTGCTGGACCACATCCGGCGTCGTTCTCAGGCTGCTCTCGAAACCGTTTGGCATCAGCGGCACAAAGAGAGAGAATTGTAAAAGGGTACCATAAGATACAAAAAGGTCCAGCACCCAATGCGGATATAGTCGAAGATGTTCCTGCGGCACAAAGAAGTGCAAAACAGTGGCGCCACGACTCTTACTCGGAAGTATTGAAGCGCTCAGCACCAAAACATCGCGTTGGAAAAGACGTCCGGGCCCAGGAACATGCTGAAGTGGAACTTTCTACCAGGCCAGACACAGCCAAGGAGCCACTGACTACCAAAGGGAAGGGTCACAGCAGCTTGCTGAGTAAAACTTCTTCGAGAAATGCGATCTCGGCGGAGACAGCCGGAAGCGAGCAAGTCATTTTGCCCATAATCTTTGCGGCTCTCAAAGCAATTCTACGATCCCTGCCACAAGCAGGTTCTTTACCAGAAGTGAAATTGCTGCTAGATGTTGAGCATCTTCTCTTGTCGTAATCATGGCTACCGGAATATCTAACTGGTACAAAAGAAGTGCAATATTCCAGTGGAACTGCAACGGTTTGCAGAATAAGAGTGGAGATTTTCGGAAATTCGTCGCTCAGCACGGGCTTCCGATTTTGTGTATTTCCGAAACAAGAGTATCCACTAACTTTCGCTTGTCCAATTATGTGGTGTACCAAGCAGACCGTCCTGCTGCAAAAAGCAGAGTGATGTTGTGTGTGAGACGCGATATTCCGTCGACACTTGTGGCTACTTCAAAAACAGATGCGCCGGAATTTGTTAGATGCAAAGTGAAGTTTGGTAACGTTACTGTAACTGTAGTTAGTGTTTACGTGCACCCTCAAGCAAACGTTTCATACGCAGAGTTGGCTGCAGTGTGTAGATCTGACCATGATCCCATAATTATATGTGGCGATTTTAACGCGCACCATGAATTGTGGGGTAGTGAGCGTTGTAGTGTAAGGGGATCTGCTATAGTAAAAATATGCGAAGATTATGGTTACACTATACTAAATGATGGTTCTCCAACGTTTCTACGGGGGCATAACTACTGCAGCGTACTAGACATTACTGTGTGCTCCTCTGAATTAGCGGCTGGAGCAGACTGGACTGCAGACGCTGACACAAGAGGAAGTGACCACTTGCCAGTATTCATATATCACCCAAAGTTGAAGAAAACAAGAAATAACCGCACAACAAGAATTACAAACTGGGCAATCTTTCGAGAACTACAGAGACAAAATCTTGAACCCTGTTCTGACGCAGAAACGTATGCATCTAAGATAAAAAATTTTCTAACAAAAGCAACTCGTACAGTACCCATTCCAGATGGGTATTCGGGTGTTGACGCTGAGTATGAGAGGCTTCGGGCAATACGACGCCGATCTGAAAGAAGATATCGCAGGTCAGGTAATTTAGAAGATTTCAAGGTTGCACAGAAAGTACACACTACAATGCGTAACCAACTGCAGAAGCTTTCAACCAAAAGGTGGCAAGATTTATGTGCCTCACTTTCCCCATTTACCTCGGCGACTCAACTGTGGAACATGGTACGCGCCCTCCGACAGCCAGTAGTCCACTCGAGACCACTACAGCCTCTAGCGCTGTCTCGAGGAGTTAGCGAACGGGTTATTGCCGAAGAATTTTGCGATCTTATACTGAGAAATGGAGAGACCGCCCAAACGAGCGAATATAAATCCTCAGCAGAATCAGCTTCGGCGGTTGTAACAAAGTCCTCTGCGATCAGTTCATCAGATCTGGATGACAGCTTCACACCAGAGGAGCTCCAATATGTGTTGTCTTCAGTAAAACGAACAAGTTCACCAGGAACAGATGGAGTTACATACGCTGCTCTTGCTAATTTGTGCAAAAAAGGAAAATTACACCTGTTGGACATCTATAATAAAATTTGGCAAGAAGAAAAAGTTCCGGAAAGTTGGAAGATATCAAAAGTAGTACCGTTGCTAAAGCCAGGGAAGAGCCCTATGCAGTTGGACTCGTTTAGGCCGGTTAGTTTGACAAGTTGTTTTTCAAAAGTGATGGAAAAAATGATCAATGAACGAATTTTATGGTGGCAAGACATGAAAAAACTACTACCAGAAAGCATAGCCGGCTTCAGAAGAGGTAGATGCACAACGGACTGCATTCTGGATTTGGTCACAGATGTGGAAAACCAACGAACGCAAGGAAACATCACTGTCGCTGTATTCCTTGATGTCCACCGAGCATACGACACAGTGAGTCACGTTCACGTTCTGGAAGGCCTGGCGTTACAGGGATTCAAGGGCAAGATACTGCGTTGGATCGCTGACTTCCTGAAGCACCGGAAAATTTTTGTAGGTACACAGGAGGGCCCAACGTCAGAACATGTCGTCAACCAAGGAGTGCCACAGGGCAGCGTACTAAGCCCTACTCTCTTTAATGCAGTCCTGGCGCAGCTCCCGTATAATCTTCCACCCAACATCAAATGTTCAGTATATGCTGATGATATAAGTATATGGACGTCTGGTCCATCGTTTTTGGATATACAACAAACTCTACAATAAGGATTGGATAATGTAGACCATTTTCTAAAACAAAGAGGTATGGCACTGAGTCTAGCCAAAACAGCCATACTTCCGTTTACATTAAAAAGACCTGGAAATTTCCAGATTATTCTGCAAAATCAGCCTATTAAAATGGTTAAAACTTATAAATTCTTGGGAGTAATTTTAGACCGGAGACTAACATGGTCGCCTCATGTCCAGTCCTTGGAACAAAAAGTGAATCAGGCCATTCGAATCCTCCGGCATCTCTGCGGGGCCAAATGGGGTGGTACTACAGAGTCGTTATTAGCCCTACATGTTGCTTGGATACGCCCCATCGTAACTTACTCACTGCCCGTGCTGCACGGACTCCCAGCCTCCACCGAAAGGAGACTTCACTTGTTATTGGCAAGGAGCTTGAGGGTATGTCTGGGTTTACCACGGTCAACTTCCAGTGATTTAGTGTATGCGGAGGCTCGAGAGCCACCTTTGGCAGTACTGCGAACTAAAGAAACATCTCGAAATTTATTTAGAATTTTCACGCAACATGAAAGTCATTTTTTATCTGGTGCACTAACACAAAGAACGGCAACGAGACTACAGGATACTATATCATCATTTCAAGCAGTAGTACCAGAATTTAAACAATGGAAACCTTCAAAACCACCTTGGACGCTGCCACTTCTCAACGTTATCCGTGAAATTGACGGCATAGAGAAGAAAGCAGCCATGGCACCTCTAGTATCGGCACAGTTGGTACTTCATCAGCTTCATGTAATGCATAATAAAAAAAACGAAGATATATACAGATGGATCATGCACAGAAGAAGCGTCAGCCTGTGCGGTCTTTATACCCGAAATACAGGAAAAGAAGATGTACAAATTATCGCACAAATCTTCATCGACGACAGCAGAATTGGTGGCTACCTTTGAAGCAGTTAAACTTATCTGCGAGAATCCAGATCCACGAAAATGGGTGATATGCACTGATAGCAAACCTGCTCTTCAGCTAATCAGAAATGTGAGATCACCTTACAGAAATGGTGAAATACCACAATGTATCGCAGAAACTGTGGAATATGCCTCATCGCAGGGTCACAACATCGTATTCCAATGGATACCCAGCCACATTGGAATAAAGGGAAATGAAGATGCTGATAGTCTCGCGAAGAAAGCATTGAAGGAAGGACGGGATTGCACAATCCCTATATCTGGGACGGATATTCGACATTTTATATCGCAAGGAGCTAACCATTGTTCGATGGAGAAGTGGTTTGAGAGCCCTAAATCAAAGGAAACGGTACATTATGAAGTTGATCCACACAGAAAATTTTCCATAGCGACAGACCTTCCACGACACCTAGAGACATTGATCCACCGACTTAGATTGGAAGTAGCATACACAAACAGCTTCCTGCACAAGATACATCGATCCAACTCACCGGAATGCCATTGTGGTCATGCAGAAGAAAATGTTCGCCATATTCTTTTGGAGTGCATTAAATACGCGAAAGAAAGAGAAAAATTAAAGAACAAATTAGCAAGTTTGGACAGACGGCCCCTCACAATAAAGAAACTACTTGGACCATGGCCTGAGATGCATCTTCAGAAAAAGGCAATAATCTTCCTGACAGACTTTTTAGTGGAGACCGGACTGGACAAGCGCCTATGACTGACAGCCAGAAATGTGTATTATGTAAAGTGTGGTCATGTATATACTGGCATTAGAGTAGTAAGGTGTGCGTGAAAGTAGTTTATGACTGTGTGAACTGCGTGAAGAAAACTGTGTATTGACATGTTATTTGAACTGGTTTCAGTGTGCTATTATGTGTTTTTTTTTCCTTTTCCGTATTGTTAATTTTTGGGTACCGTTCTGTATTATTATTTTATTTTTCGCTGCAGAACTCTGTGATATGGAGTAGCCGAGGCAATAGGCTCCTCAACCTCTCCACAGCAAAACAGTTAAAACAACAACAACAACAACAACATACAGGGTCATACTATTGGCGAGCCATGTAGCGTTTACCGTCGGTGGTAACCTATATATGCCGGGCCGCTTCTTGGTTCTCGCTGTTTTGCCAGCATCACTGTGTTGCCAGATTCGGGCAGTGACGGGTCGGTCTACCGGTGACGTCATATACGTGACGTTTCGGCACGGGTGGCGTGACTCGCATGTATTGCGACGGGCGGAAGTTCCACTGCTGTGCCTGTCGGGATATGGAAACGTGTTACGCCACTGCACAATAGTGCCGCCTTCCTTGGGGTTGGAAAGAAGGATTATTGTAGCGGTGTGTCCGGTTACTGATGACGTTGACCAAAGGTGAACCCGCTTTAAGTCCTCTGCGCTTATTTCTGTTCGTATTGCGAATAGTCGAAAAGAGAAATAGGGCGTTGTGATTGAATTCCTGGCTTCGATCTTCTAGATCCGTCCATCATCTAATACCATCGTCTGATCTGTAGCGGAAAGGAAACGCGTCTGAATTGAGAAGCGTTCGTTTCTTTTTAACGTGGAAGCTTTGGAAAGTCGCTGTGTAGCCTGATGTCGACTTCTGAATCAGACGACCATGTGCACTGCATACAGCGAGGGCGTGTGGCTGACAGCTTTGAAGGCCTCCCTTATTTCTGTCTGTAACATTTTTACTTACTATCCCTCTTGATTCGTTTCTCGTTTTTTTGCAATCGAGTGGCACTTTCTCGCCAAGTGCCCATAACTTAGTTCTACATTCTTTCACGTACGTAGTGGTCCTTCCTGCCAGAAAACTGCGTGGTTTAAACATCTGCTGTTGTATACACAGAAATTGAAAGTCGCTTTAGCGTCCCGAAAGCCTCTGGGGAGCGTCTTTGTATTATTAGCAGCTTTCCTTTTCTCTTAATGTTCATTGCAACATGCGTTTTTTTTCTTCTCTTTACTGCCGCCTTTTACGTTCCGAAACTTGGATAAGAAATAATTATTGAGGCTTTATGCTACAAAACAACCCTTTTATTGAGAGACGCTGTAGTGTAGAGACTGGGAATATCGACCGCCTGGTGTTCTTCAGCGTGCGCCTAAACGTAAAACCACATGGATAGCATCTTGCCTCCAACGGAATATGGTGTTCACAGCTTTGGATCCGTCCCGCGACATTCATATCAACAGTCGAGCCCGGTAACCACTAGACCTGCGCGGCGGTTGTACTTAGGAACCCGCATGGTGACCGCTATTTGAGGACGTGCGCACGTGGCGCCATCTCTCTGTGCCATTCAGATCGCCGTAAGTTAGCAGGTTCTAAAAAATAAATATGAAATTCAAAAGTGGTAATAAATATTCGCTCTCGGTTATTATCATACCTACCAACTGTCCCCGGGAGGTTTCTTCTGACTTGCCCGGGAGACTCCCGTATAGAGAGCTGACCTCCGCATTCGACTATCATGGCCGGAAATCTCCCGAAAAGCAGCATTTACCCAACCGCGAAAGAAAGGGACCGATAACAGTGGTTCTAAAGTTTTCTGGTGATGCACCAGTGCGTGGGGAAAGCGTTTTGCAAGTCTTTCCCCGCAGTACACTGGTTTCATATGGAAGAGTGCAAGACGTCAGTGTACTGCGGTCTACTAGCTGGCACGCACATTTTGTTCATTAATTATGCACGCTTAAACACTCTGTATATTTATGAGTGTCATCGCTGTCTAAATTATTTGATGGGAATAATTTATGGTGGTATATGACATTTCTGCAGCCCTGAGAATGTACAAATAAAATGTTATCCAGCGTTCTATGTACATGCGTTTAAAAAAAATACCACACATAACTGGGGCGACGCAGGAATCTATACAGATTCCTTTTCGCTTCTACAGATATGCTCTACAGATACGCTTCTACTGCTAGAAGTTTTTCTAGCTTTGATGGTGTTGTAATTGATGTATCAAACGCAGTATAGGCGCTACCTACGCATGGATTCGCTCACGTACACGCGATACGGACACAGGGCGACGAAAGCAGGCACATAAAGCATTGCGTCTCAATTGTTCTGTGCGTGTTCCTGTGTGCCCCGCCGCGGTGGTCTAGGGGCTGAGGTACTCGGCTGCTGATCCGCTGGTCGCGGGATCGAATCGCGGCTGCGGCGGCTGCATTTCCGATGGAGGCGGAAATGTTGCAGGCCCGTGTGCTCAGATTTGGGTGCACGTGAAAGAACCCCAGGGAGTCGAAATTTTCGGAGCACTCCACTACGGCGTCTCTCATAGTCATATGGTGGTTTTGGGACGTTAAACCCCACATATCAATCAATCGTTTTCCTGTGTAGTGTTATTTCTTCCCCTCCCCCCCCCCCTTTTCTCTCCTTTTTGTATGGGTGCATTACACAAGCCTCTTCTAAGGAGCCAGGCTAACTTTCCGCACAAAACTCTGCCATCATTTTTCCCTACACTGCGGTGTTGTACACCGGCGGAGCACACAGCCAAGCACCGGCTCGGAGATTAAGGCGCTCTCTCGGTCGCTCGCTGCTGCTGCTCTCGTGTGATCCCTCGTGCGTGAGGACGCTGTTCTTTCACGGCGTTCTTTCTCTACATTCGCGAGGCTTTCTTAAAGCGCCAGCGCCAATACAACGGCACATTTGTTTTCTGACTTGCTAGAACTAGGGACCCTACTAGAACGGCGTGGTGGTTGCCCGCCTACTTCGTCTGGCGTTGCGAACGTTGCGTCTCCTTTATTCAGAGTGGCGGAGTAAGCAAGCGTTCCGCGAAGCAGTCGCATTCTTGAGAGGCCTCACTGGCGGAACTTACTGTGTACCTTGTATACACGTGTGAAATATGAACGCGTCAGCAGATACCTGGTGCCACGCATGAAACACACTCTAAAAACGACCCGAAGGGTATATACTGGCTGTCAAACCTCTTAATTTCGGGCGCTCTCAAGAAAAATATGAAAAAAAAATTAATTAGCAAGACAGCTAGGTATCTTAGTTCAGATGAAATAATCATACATTGTTGAACAAGCGTTACAGCTTTCCTATAGCACACTTATCGTTAGACCTACTTTTTAAATATTTAGTTAATCAACATTTGTTTATTACTCAGCCTATGAGTTTATTCGGTCGGCAAATAGAATGGATTACATATTCCAATGTTTGTGAACTGGCGCTAAAACTGTTGCAATGAAGGGATATTGTGCTGCGTTTATAACTTATGAAACGAATCAAACAATCTTTAATTAACGGGCTTGATGGTGTGGGATAATATTGTCGTGCTGTGAGCAGCTCAATAGAACGCTGGACCAATTCGATGAGCCGATGAGCGTAGCCTATGTTGTGTGTGTGTATATATATATATATATATATATATATATATATATATATATATATATATATATATGCAATACTGAGCGCAAGGTAGCTTGAAACAGCCTGTCCTACTTTGTGGTGGCATCCTTTGGTACAGGTGAGCTGAGCACGGAATAGCATTTTTTGTGACTAAGGACGAAGCTTTTTATACCTTACTTTATATTTTGCACGTATGTTGTCCTGATGGAACATGAAACGATTATTCCTACAAAAGTAAGAAAAAAAACGACTCTGGCAAAATTTTTCATAACACTCACAACACAGCATGAAACACCGCGGCTGAAAGAAGTGGTAACGTTTTCAACCCGTCACACTCAAGTAGTAATGTACTAACCCTGACACGCTAAGCAGTGTATACCTCTGTAAAAGAACATTTTAGGGAAATCTAGTAACATTCTATCAAGTGTGTATGAATGCTTTGATTCGACTTGATGTAGCAGCGCGCGAAAGGTGACCAGCAAAAAGCATCTGACGCACGAGATACGGAACACTATAGTATAAGCTTCATGAACGAGTCTGCATGGATAGGGAGTGCGCTCTTGGCAGCAAGTTTGTAATTGTAATAACGGTGCAAGAATCTCTGTCTTAAGCTCGCAAAGTTCTCTGTGTCTGCATGGCTGATTAATTCATTCGAAATTCCGAGCTCATTTGGCCTCGCATAGCGGAATCCATCACCCTCAGGTCTATAGCTGTCCGCACACCCCGAAAAAAAAAAGTTTTGTGGGGCGATAATCCTTGCACCGTTCGTAAAGCTGCCTTAATTAAGTTCCGTCCGCTACTGCCTGAATTAGCAGGTAAGGCTCGACCGCTGCTTACGCCAGTCATTAAATATCAACATCGGGCGACTGGCAGGATAAAAGCGCCCCCTGCATTAATAAAGAAGACCTGCTGATGGACGTGGCCGCTCAGCCGACGGTCGGTTCAAGCAAAAACAAATAATCCTGTACTAGATCAGGTTCTTTTCGGTGTAATAATAATAATAATAATAATAATAATAATAATAATAATAATAATAATAATAATAATAATAATAATGTTTATTTGCAACATGTTACATCTCAAATGTTGCATGTCAAGGAATGATACGCCTAAAGGCAGATTAACTGCCTGAAAATGGCCCTGCCACCCAAGCACTGTTGAACATGGTTTGGAACATATATAATTATACTATTCAACAGAAAGCGGAAGCACTAAGAGAAAAGAGAAAAAAAACATGACACAATGCTGTCAGGAACAGTTCATGACAAACATAAAAAATAGTTTAAACAAATGTACCATTTTCTTAATACAATTGTCGTACACCACATAACGCTTGAGGCCCTGCTCATACTATGAAGGAACACAGGACAAGAAATAAGATTTAACTGTCAGCTTGAACACAGATTTTGACATGGCTTCATTCACATGATTTAGAAAGAGAGAGAATAAACATTTATTTATAACAAATGCACACTGAACCTTCCTCAGGTGCGGCCCTCAATCTAGGGCTCCATTGCCTTGCGCGACCCTGCGAGCCCGCTGGACCAGCTGCTGCTAAGCTGAGCAGTGCAGACTCCCAAGACGGAGGGGTGGAGATTTAGAACTTGTGGGTGTTGATTCAGAAAAGAAGGCGAGTGCACATGGATTCCGAGACATATTACCATGGAAACATTCTTATAGGTGTAAACCTTAGATGAGTCATTCATTGTGAAAATGGACCGTCAGCGTCGACCGTCGTCATCGGCGTCAGCACGAGTAATGCAAAGAAATCTTCACGCAATGTCTTCATAAATCGCAAACATATGTGGCGTCGCAAGGACGTCATCGTGCCTTCGCGTAACAAGCACTCCATACTGTAAACGTCGAATGTGCCTCCTTCGTAAAGGGACAGAGTGCATGACCACATAAGGTGCTGAAGTCTTTCGGAGGGGGCGGGGGAGGATCGGTCAAGAAAAAAGGAGCTTACTTTTGCCTTTGAGTCGTCTTAGACAAATTCATTAGGGACCGTGTGAGTGTTTTCTCTTGATCTCCATGTTTAGTAGTAAACCACTATCCCACTCTCGTGATGTCGATAATGTAGCGATTAATACATGACAGGTATTTGAAAGATCGTCAAATATTCGACATACGGCATGAAATTCGTACAATTCTTCATCGAGAATGAATGATGGCATCGTTGCTGTTGAGTCTATTTGCAACTTCAGTAGCTTGGGGTCACGTGGGAAATGATCAAAAACGTCAGCGACTACGTCATTGGTAGAGCGTCACGTGGCTGTCGACTTCGGTTCTTGCAGTAGTTAGGCTTGCCAGAATAGTGATAACCGCGTGGTGGCTCTGTTACCGCCTCCGTCCAGTGACGAAAGGTAACCGGTGACACCAGCAAAAGAATCATACTCAGGCAGCTCCTGGTAGAACCTTCAAGTTTCACTGTGTCACTCGTTTGAACAGCCCACCAACGCGGGTATGGTGTATTCTGATGGTTTGAGTGTCATCGCCAGACGGTACTGGTGTGCCCTGGTGGGGAAACCAGAATAGTGTGTTGTGTTCTGGTGTGGACCTCAGCCTGGTGTGGTGGCTGACTTCCTCGATGGTACGCGTCCGTTTTGTATTTCAGTTAGCATGTATAAATTAGTCCAGCAACAAGTTTTACTAATTCGCTAAGTAGCTTTAGTCCAAACAGGTGATTTCCAGCGCAGGAAAGAACACAAGACAAGCTACAGCTTGCAATGGCCCTACGGCGTTACGTTATACTACTAGTGTGGCATCGCACGCGACGTTCGTGCCAAGTGAATGGGACTCCGAGCAGCTGAAGTACCTTGCGGTTCCAACATTTAGCCGATATTTTCCAATTTATCAGTCGGTTCTAGCCGAAACAGCGAACATCGCTCACCGTCGGTCAAAGTTGAGCGGTGCTGCAACGCGAGTAAACACGGTATAGCCCATGGTTTCGCCGGTGGTTGTTCTAGCTCTTAACCGTTCTCAAATCGCACGGAGGAGGGTTCTTGCTAAGATACAGCCCGGTGCATAATGCGCAGCCGAAAGCTACGAGGCATTCCGTCGTTCCATACTGTATCGACAGCCAAGTGGTCTGTCGGAGCCGACGGCGAAGCACGCTTTCAGTCTCCCACGAATGGTAGCTCGTCGGGGGTGAATCGGACGTGGCAAAGATACTGCAAACTGGCCTCCGGAGACGAAAAATTCGGTGGGTCGGGCTTGGGTCGATAAGGACGAGCCCTTTCTAACCGGACCGCGCCGGCTTGTGTGAGCTCGCCGTGGGCGCGCGCGACTACGTGTGTGTGTGCACTGTCGATTGCTTCCGGCTTGTAGGTCTACAAAAATAGAAAGGTTGAATAGGGCCAGCGGGGTTGCTGCACGAAGAGGAGTGGTTGGTGTGCGTTTGCGAAACGCACGAAATGTCGATTATGAAAAGGGAGAGGGAAAAAAGGCGGCAAGGAAAGACACGATCGCGGCGGTCCTTATCGATGCGTTTGCTTGGCATCGACCGCCCCGTGTCATCTTCGCGTGTTTCGTCCTCTCTGCCGTTGAGCTGCGGGTTTGGTTCTACGCATCGTTCCAGTATAGCGCCGTAATATGGTGGGAGCTTGGTACCGCGTCCGCCTTTCATTCGGAAAGTACTAGTTCCTAATCTCATTGATGCCGTGTAATCGCTCTTTTTTGTCTAATGAGGAGTGGTACCTGGTACTTTATATGGTTACATATACAAAATAGAACCGGCTTTAGTTTCATCTCACTACAACCATTCAGTCTATCCACTCGCACCGCTTAGCTCGCCCACTCCAGTCACTCGCTCACTACGCTCCGCTCACTACGCTCCACTCACTACGCTCCACTCACTACGCTCCACTCACTGCGCTTGCTCACACCACTCCCCTGACACCGCTCCGCTCACACCTTTAATTCACTTACGCCGTCCGCTCACTCACGTGCTCGCCTACTCACTCACTTCATTCAGCCACTCTGTTCATTTGCTCAATCACCCTGCTAGCTCACTCATTCACTCGCTCGCTTGCTTGCTCCAGTCACTCTCTCATTCACTCACTCCGCTTGCTCACACCACTCCCATGACACCGCACCGCTCACACCTTTCATTCACTCCATTCACTTGCACCGTCCACTCTCCCCTTCTGCTTGCCTACTCACTCACTTCATTCACCCGCCCTGTTCACTCACTCACTCACTGCGAAAATTCTCTAGGTAGGGTACATTTAGTCGAGCTCCTGGAGAGGTCAGAATAAATGCTGCGTGTTCATCCACCACTGCGTTCCGGCTCCTCTGTACTACTTGCGCAATCCGAAGGGCACCATTTTCGCGCACGAATAGGTTCTGGATCGGGCGCCGTTCGTGAACTAAAAACAGATGTCATTATAAATGACAAAATGCGGAGCATATGTGATCGAGCCTGCAGTGATGCGTAGCTCTTCCGCGCGAAATCGGTTCTATATCCTTGGTCGATGACTCGATTGAATCGACCGTCGTCCCACGACTGCAACTTCTCCGAAGCTCGTACTGAGTGTACCGATGTATTGTTGATTGACGTCTGTGCCCTCTCTCAGCACATGTAGAGATGAGTACGTGTGTATAATTCGTCACCATAGTGTGAGAGTGCGCTCGATATTCATCGTGTGCGGAAGTCCGTATACTGAAGGCGGCTTCTCTCGTGTTCACTAATGTTCGTCCTTCGTTTCTGCTTCTCTATCGCTTGAAAACGTGAGCTCTAGCTATATATGGACAGGAAAAATCGAAAGGGGGCAGTTTTCTGCTAGTCTGACCATTCTACGTCATCCTGCGTGTTTTCATTTCTATCTATCTATCTATCTATCTATCTATCTATCTATCTATCTATCTATCTATCTATCTGTCTGTCTGTCTGTCTGTCTGTCTGTCTGTCTGTCTGTCTGTCTGTCTGTCTGTCTGTCTGTCTATCTGTCTATCTATCTATCTATCTATCTATCTATCTTATCTATCTATCTTATCTATCTATCTTATCTATCTATCTATCTTATCTATTTATCTATCTTATCTATTTATCTATCTTATCTATCTGTCCTATCTATCTTATCTATCTATTTATCTTATCTATCTATCTTATCTATCTATCTATCTATCTTATCTATCTAATCTATCTATCTTATCTATCTTATCTATCTAATCTATCTATCTATCTAATCTCATTAACAACCAACGCATTACAACTTATTTCTCTCTTTGCGCGCGCGCGCGCGCGCGCGCGCGTGTGTGTGTGTGTGTGTGTGTGTGTGTGTGTGTGTGTGTGTGTGTGTGTGTGTGTGTGTGCGTGTGTGTGTATGTGTATGTGTATGTGTGTGTGTGTGTGTTTCAATGTGATACCTGCCTGCACCAGGACTCGCATTGTAAGTCGCATTGGGTGTCGAGTCAAAACGCTGAGAATGATGACGAAAAAAAAACGTTTTATGTTTGTCTCATAGCCTTGGGTGTGAAACCCCGCCGTGTTCATTTGCATATGCCAACACTAAGTAATGTTGGCTAACTGTTTGGTAATACCAGAGGGTGATACTGTCTTGTGTTGGCACCGTTTGGCTAAAGTTTTGAAATGTATGCTAATATTGCAATCAGAGGCAGTCAACGGTATTGCTAGCGCATTTGCCTCCAAGTCGGTCATTGGAGATTTTTGTTTTTTCACTAAATTATGCATGTTCGGACGACGTACACGCCGCCTTTTCAATATTGCGTGTAAACAATCTACGTACAAATTACTCCGCTACTCACCTAGGTTGTCTCCGCGGTGGTGTTTTGTCGTGGCCGACGCAGTTGTCTGTCACGTCGTCTGCGCACGCAAAGCGCTGACAATGCACTCGCCTTGTCGCAAACGTCATCCATTCACACGACAGGCGTGTCAAAAATGGCGTGCTTCGGGGGGCCTTTCTCGCCCGTTCCGTTTTGCGGTCGTCGACTGCTTTCTTTTAGTCTGTTTTTGTTTCTTTCAGCGTTTTTCTTTTTAGTTTGCAATCTTCACCTTTCGCCTGCTGTTCGTCTGTTTTCCGTTTGTTGTTCGTCTGTACTTCCGTACTTTGTCCATCTGTTTGTTCATCGCATGTTGTTCACATAATGTTCTGTTTTTCGTCTGCTCTTCGTCTGCGCTGTTCTCTTCGTGGACGGTTATAGCAGAAACAAAGCCTTTCGCTATCGCTCGGGGGGGGGGGGGGGCGGCAAGCTAGCCTGGTATGAGCGCTCATTTTTTAGCGTTGGCGTCTTCGTTGCGTTCTCAGGACGTCTTTATACTCCTCGCCGACTCGCGTGCGTCGCCGTCTTACGACGACTTCGTCCGCACGCTCGGAATTCGACTGCTCGCTGCTCCTTTTTCCGGCATTCTAGTTGGAAGTTTGTCAACTCGCCAGACATGGAAAAAAAAAAAGTTCATTTTGTACGCAGAAATGCGGAGACGAGTAGGCGTTTGGATGGTTGAACCACCGCGAATAGGAAGGAGTGTGAGGCATTTTTCTCGTCCGATTTCTGAGTATTGCTTCTTTTTTTGTTGTTGTTTTAAGTGTTCAAACGCTTTGAAGATGAAAGCGTTGCTCACGCCTGCGGTTTCACCTGCTTCAACTTGGCTTTTGGTTGTTTTTCCTGTCGGTGAACTACTTGGCAGTCGCATTCCTACACTGGCGCCGACAGGCCTGCCTAACGGAACTCTTCCTTACTGCATTCTAAACTTACGCGTCACTTTTAGAGAAGGCCGAAAGTTATGAAATAAATTACACGTTTGATCGCCGCGCACGATCAGAATCTCGAAGCACGCCTCCACCACTTTTCTCAAATGTAGAGGATCTTTCAGTGGCACGACGTCGCGCTTCGGCGTAGGCGGCGCCGTCCACTGCGCATTCTCGCGTCTCGTGCCGGCACAGGAAGACACCCGCAATACTCTCTCTTTAGGAGCCATAAAAGGATAAGACACCACCGGGCGTTCAGCAAGCCGGGCATGCGCAGTGGCGGTGCGCACTTCTGTCCCGTACGTGGGCGGTGGGTGTATAAGCTGTGGAGCGCGCGTTTCGAAGTCAGTCAAGGGCGTCTTTACTTGAATTTCGCTTGACTTGACGCTTTGCATGACTCGAGTAGATGCGATGGAAGCGAAAGCACCTTCAACCAGTATTGGAGCACAACCTAACGTCAGCGTCGCACCACTCGTTGAAGCCTACTCTTCTCCCTCATTCAATAAAAATAAGAATAATAAAGACGAAAGAACAATTAAGCATTCCGAAACAATGCATACGCAATTACGCAACACTCACTGGATACCCCCACCACTCTGCGACGCATTCACTCGAGCTCTCCCCGCGGGAAGATGAGGGTGGTTTTTGTGTCATGTATTTTATTATTACCAAACTATATTGCGCGTTTGTTCTCTGCGCAGAAAGAAAATATGTCAGCGCATTCCCCACCCCCGCCCCTTTATCTTTTTTTTCTTATTTTTCTATTGTGTTTTCCATCCATGTTTATTTGCGTCTGACAGATTTACGAGAGCGCATTGCTATATCCACTGTTGCAACGAGTATCGGAAATAACGAATTAAATTATTCGAATGGTATTTATAGTTCGTTACAGCGAGATTTGAATACGTTACATAAAATGCGGGGACGTATAAGTGCGTGTACGTCATTGAAAAGCAAATAAGAAATGACGAACTGCGTTGCAAATGCATCAGCATATACATGAATGGATGTATAATTACGCCTATATTTGTGATACCCGTCAGAAACAAAATCAACGTTCGCCCCTTCACCCCTTCGTCTCTCTCTATCTCTGATTGGAAGAACGTTTTCAGCAGAGCTCTGCATTTTTAGTCCATGAAGGAGTGGGCGAGCAAAGCACTATTACGCCGTTAGCGATCCGCGGCCTGACTGGGGAGATTTCCCACTCTACGCGAATTATGCGCAACGTATGATCCCTCTTTCTCGTGATGCGTTTATAATTGGATTACGAGTGGCGAGACCGTACATAAAAGAACCTTTGGCCGCCGCACTTCTGTCGGGCGCGCTCGTCAGCGCTTGTGTTGAGCTGTTCGGATCGCAATTGAATGAAATGAAAGCCCACATGGCTCATAGCGAAGGTCGATGGCATTTTGGCGACGAGGAATGTCATTCACACACTCTCTCCATAGCGGCGCGGAGGTATATTTTCAACGCGCGTGGGCCATTGTCCGGGCTGGAACGCCACTGAAAAGACGGGGAAAACAATGGACGATACGCTTATAGGGAGGCGCCCCCTAACAATGAGCAACATAGCCCCCCCCCCCCCCCCCCGTCTCTTTTTCTTTTAAAGTCCGGATCACTTTATGGACCCGTGTTGTCGTATGCGTAGATCGTATGCTATCGTCGTCGCTTGGCGTAAGACATGGCAAAACCACACGCAGCATAGCCAGCTGTAGCATATTGAGCGCTCGCCAAAGTCTCCGTGTGCCTTGGTGGTGTTATTAAGTGTGGTCATTGTTACTTGGCTGAAGAAACACAACACAAACTACGTACAAAAAATTGTAAGAAGAGGCGAGAGTTAAAAAAAATAGGAAGAAAACTGAGAATCAACATTAATAAGCAGAAACAAAGACGAAAAGGAGAAAAGCAACGAAGCAGACCGAAGAGAAACCAAAACGGCTGCCCAGCCGTACGCACTCCCTTCAGGCTCGGCACCACCAGGACGAAGTAGACCCTCCATCACTGTTTTTTTTTTTTTGAAAGAACATTATATAGGAGAAAGGTTTGCCTCGTAGGGGTGAATTGCTTGTTTGCGATGCTAAGAACGTCACACTTGCTGCGATAAAACGCGCAAAAAGAAAGTGCGAGTGGCGACGCCACGCCGAAGTTCCCGCACAAGTCGCCGTGACGTCACAAATGTTGACGTCGCCTACTATAGCGCCTACGTGGTTCCCTAGTGTTAAAAAATACATTGCCTTAGGAGGAAGCCAGACCCCTAACATACGTTTCGTTGGGGTAATGTGGCCGAAATACGAAAAAGAAAAACACAAAGAATTTTGAAATATGTGTTGTCACTGGACATTAGACTTTTGGCGTTGATTTTCTTATGTATTAATGACCCTACATAGGGGTTAAATAGCGACACTAGAATTTTCAAGCTATAAATGATAAGTCCAAATAAGTTTATTTCACTTCAGTGCTGGATCGGTTAACATACAATGTTTCAGGAAATTTCGTTCAATAAATGTGGCCAGAATGCGAAAAAAGTGATTTAAAGTCCGTCGCTGACGTAACCATGGGAGATACGCGCGGAATGTTTAAAATAAGGTATGGCGACTTCGGGTTTGTCATTTATTGAATAAAGCTATGTTTCTGCGATAAATGACATTCAGCTCGTCTGTCTAGATTTCTTCATGATTCCTTGGGTTGTCCCTTCGAATGAGCGATGACAGGGAGCCAACGGCCGCCAACACGGTGTCATCGCCTCTGAAACCTCGGTGACGTTAAACGCCTGCACTGTCGCGGTTTCCATGGCGACGGCCTTTTGATCCCCATCGGGAGTATCGTCTGATACAAAACTGGTAGGTTTGCGTCTGCTCGCGCTGCCGCTCTTTGATACGTTTATTATTTTTTAACGCATACATCGGCCTCACCGTTGTGTTCGCTCGTTAACCTTTCCATTCCGCGTTTAGATTCTCTTATTCCCCCACATTTTCGCTGTGTTAAACTCTCCCGATTGATTTTCTTGATAGGGCTATTCTGAGAGCTAGTAGCGCCTTTGTATTTGTAGCGTGCTTTCTTTTTAGTCTGCTTTTCGCGCGCTCCATCATTTATGGCGTCCTCTGCTTCGCTTGTTCACTATGCGATGCCTCGTAGAGCCCAGTGTGTAGCTAGCGCCATCCACCGTGTAGGCTTCGGTGGCGTCTGCTGGCGTGTGGCTCGGTGCCGTATATAGGCAACACATCATACTTTGACCCCGAACGAAGATACGCATACGCGCTAGAAATGGACGCAGTGAACAAAATGACATCTGCGTCCGGCCAAACGATTGTGTGCGTATATAACCTTAGTGCCGCATCCAGTGGCGAGCAAAGTGAGGGGTGCGTACAGATGCACCCAGGAAACGGTGGCCCGGCATTCGCGATAAAGGAAAGGAGAACAGCAGCAGGGAGTCGCCGACGCTGCCTCTTGCGTGCAATATCCAAGACGAGACTGATAACACGGCCGGTTTGCATTGTTCACGGACGAGACGCGAAACTTCCCGCTTTCGCATTCTCCAAGGAGGTGGGTGGGAAGTGGCCCGTAATGATGATGATCGCTTTCGAGATGCCTACACTTTCCCTTATCTCTCTGTTCGCTCTTGCTGTGGTACTCGCCTTGTTTATTATACCCCATTGCCAGCCCTCACCAACACTACGCAGTACAGCCATTTGTTTATTTACCTGTGCTGCTGCTTTTCCGTCTGCTGCTCATGTGGCTCGTTCTTCTGCCAGCGACGTCTCTTGCCTGTGCATCACTTTTGTGCGGAGCTGTGGCAGTGAACGCGGTCCCATTTGCAAGGTTTCGCTATGGTGACGTTTCTTGCGTGGCCTATCGCTTTCTTCCAGTAGGTACGTACGCAGAAGCCAAGTCCCTTTATTGCTCCGATTGAGTGTCTCTCTTTTTTCCCCTTCTTGACGCTGTGCACAAAATGTCGTTGGGACTGCTCGTTTTCTTTTCTTGCGCGATGCAATATTACGATTATCTGTTGTTTCTTCATTACTGTTGCCTAGCTTAGCGGGCGTATTCGTGTGAGATTGCCTCGCTATGGCCGAAACCCACTGTACACTGTGGGTTTCGGGCATAACGTCATCTTTCGAAAACAGTCGATGGTACTTTGTAGATGGGAGAGAACGAAAGCTCTACTATACGCTGTCTCTCAAGGTAATCTATTGGGTCGCAATGACCTTGAGCAGATAGCGCAAGAATGGCAGCGGCGTCACGTCGAGAACTTAGCCTGTTGCTACATTTCGCGATTGATTTCGATTCATTTCACGCTATGGCGATGGGACACGAATCCGAACATGTGAGCGCAGGTTTGCGCGCTCGCGTTTGTGTGACGTCGCAGCGCAGTCGCTGCGGTGGAATTGCTCGCGCCCTTTTCAGTGGGATACCCTGCGCACGTCATTCACAGAAATGACAACGGCAAAGAAAAAGGAAGGAGTCTACACAAGTCGTGCAATGTTTGAAAGACAGCGAATCTGAGTAATATTTGGGGCTTAACGCGGTCTTGTTGACGATACTGGGTCTTGGCGCAGACAATAGAATCCAATCACGGCCTGTCACAGACTGTGCAGCACCAGAGACTGTCTGGTACTCCCTGTGAGAGCTTGGGCCTTTTGTCGCTCCTACTCGGCTTCTTCCACGCTGCGCGGACTTCTCCGTCGTTGTACGTGGCTTGGTGGCTGCTGCTGCTGGTGCTGCTGCTTGGCGTCGGTGCGGCTAGACGACTGACGTGGTCCGCGATTGCGGCTTGCTCATTGATTGGAAACGGCGCAGGGGCTTCTGGCAAATAGCCGATGTTTTACCTCGAGTTTTATGAATTTAGCTCTTGAAGTAATTCGGGGATGCGGTGACCAGTGCATCGGTGTTAAGTGTTCTGATTTTCAGAATTTTCTGTGGCATATGACGTGTTTCGGTATCAGCGGATTGGCTTGAGTGATATTCATTGAAAGTCAGATAGTGAGTGCTTTGTTTGTTTGTGCCTTACATAGCGTACGTACCATTTCATTCGCTTTCTTTCAGGCGCGTGTCAAATTGCGAACGGGTCGGAAGAAGAGCACCGGTGTTATAATTCGTTGGCGGCGTGTCGGTCTTTGTTACTCTACACGACGAGCGTCGCTAATCTTATAAATATATTGTTCTTTCGCGCCTGGTAATGTGATGCCGTTCTCGGGTATAGACTTTCAGAAGAACGTGAACACGACTCATTAAAATGTCTCGCTTGTGGGAACCTCTCTGGAATTCGGAGAGCCAGAGAGAGAGAGAGATGGACGGATTCATGCTTTAGCAGTGCTAGTAGCAATGAATATAAGCGATATGCTGTAACCTGTGCACTCCTTCAGTTAAAACGACTATACGATACATAAAAATAATAAACGCGTGCGTTAAAAACAACCAGCAAAGAGACAAAAAGGCGAGTGGGCTGCGCTCGTCGGCTAATGACGTCACATAGAGACGTCATTACGTGACGATTTCTTTACACCGCGAACTCGACCCGGGCGCCGCCGACGGTCAACTTTCCAGTTTGACGAGCCACGTGTGATGCTTCTCGCCTTAATAAAACACGAGATAGTTTAGAGCAATTCAGCTCGCGATCTCTCGAGCAATCGTCAGACGACTGTACGACTGGTACAGAGAGATGTAGAGATGTACGACTGGTACAGCTTCCGTTGGATGCGCCATGCCGAAGCCTGTTCTTTTTACTGCCCCGTTATATAGCTTGCAGATCCGTTACTTTCGTCGTCGCGTACAGTTTGTAAGCCTGTATGAAACACACTCCTCGCAGTACACGTCTTTAGGATGCCGGGTGCGTTCGTCGTTGCACGGCTATAAGACGTGTATGAATAAAATGTACACGCTCTGTTTATACGCTGCTCGTGCGAGAGTTTTTAAACCGACTCCCTCGTCGGTGCGAACGCGTTTACGACGCTCAGGCGTGCTCGCTTCAGGCGTCGGGATTGGCGGCAGCGACTTCTTCGCTTTGAGGGCCACTTCTAAGATGCGCACTTGGCGAAGTAAATTGTGCTGCTGGTGATGGCTGTGTTGGAATTCACTCGCGGAATCACGCCCCTCCCCCCTCCCCACACCTGCACTTTTTTTCTTGCTTCGTCGTATGATCCTGCCGGCGAAAATAACACCTTCGTCCTTTTTTTTTTTTCCTTAATAGCTGCCCTGCACGTTCGTGGTGCATGTCTGCATGCAATGGTTCCCGCATTTATCGAATTCGCGTATAACGAATTAGTGTGTCAAACAATTGAAAAATACCATGAATGTGTTGTCATCTTTTGTGTGTTGAAATCTGTGTGTTGAATTGTGTGTTGAATGTGTTGAAATCTTTTGTCATCCGCTTAAAATACGGTATATCTCCACTGTCCTCATATTCAAACAAATTTTCGTAGGGAGCGGGGTAGTAAATTCCCCTCTAGCCATGCCAGTATTGAGGACTGAATTTATGCTTGCTTATTTCTATCCCTTTGTTTCTTCGTTTTTTCTGTTTACGCTTCAGGTGGCACAAACGATGTTTTAAGGAATAGCTGTCGACATTCACGAATATACTGAAGCCAACTTACAGGCTCTGGAAGCACTGTCTATTGAAAAACGCTCCCGATTTGGACCACTCCACGCTATTGCCAAATACCTGGTTCATCCCAGATTCATTAGAGTGACTTGGTGGCCACGCGTGCGCCTCAGTATTATGGTGCTCTCCGGAAAAGCTCTCCCGGCCGTGTCGTAAATCTTTTCCGGTCCACTAATAGGAGCAGGTACAAGACGGGGGATTACCGCCGCGCTGTGCATTACCCGGCCGCCTATAATACGGAAGGTATAGCCCGGCCAAGAACTATCCATTGTCATGTTCCTTCGAAGAGGCTTATGCCGCGTTCTGCCACTCTCGCGTCGTTTATTCAGGATCGAAATGGTTGCATTGGAGTTTCCGCATACATTATAGCACCGGCCGGGTCTTCAGAAGGGCGTCCAAGTTTCCGTCAGTATACAGAAGACTCGGTGCTACGGAAATTGGGGATAAAAGAAAGAACAGAATAAGTATACATACAGCGTAGCGGCACGTTAAATAGCACAGTAAAATATTTCGTGGTTGCTTTTGGTTCGCTGATGTTCGTTGTTTACTGAATAATTAATTTAATTGTTTTCCGTTCGCCGTCGTGGGTTTGATCCGCGGTGGTTGCATTTTCATGCAGGCGACATTCTAGGCGGCCGTTGTACTGTGCGATGTCAGTGTATGTTAAAGGACACCAAATAGTGAAGACTTTTCGGAGTTCTCCGCTACACGTAGCGTGCCTGTTATCATGTCGGAGGTTAGGAAGGTAAAACGCGATTTATTTATTTATTTAATTTCCTTCCACCATGCCGAGACCTTCATCCGTGCTGGCAGCGCGTCACTTCAGCTACAGGCACCGACAATCAACGTTCATGCGTTCATATCCATTCAAAATTAAATTTAGCAGCAACATCTGTGAAAGTTCCGCAGCATGCCACAGCAGTCGCCGACGAGCCCACGGTCATGAGAGCGATAGCGTCGGGTATTGGAAGAAAAGGGTGCGTACAAATACGAGTGGCGCAAGGGTCGCATTGCTTTGCAACTCGCGTACGACGCAGAAATGGGCGAGTTATTATAAGCTTCGCTTAATAAAATGCTCCTTTTGTGATGGATCGTGTCAGTACTACTTTAGCGACTTGCTCGCCGTCAGTTAAAGAATCTCGGCATCAAGGTCATTCCTCCGGCCGGTGTTTATGGTCGAAACGAGAAGTTTCGGTGGTGGCAGTTTTCAACATTTCGCACGTACAGCTTTACGCGCATGCGTACTGCCACAGGTACCGCATCCTTAAAGGAAATGACGTGTTCGTGCACCGTTCTGTACATTTTATGAGGCATACAGAACGGTGCTCCTTGGCGGATGCACATCCGCGAAGGAGCTTGACCAATTTCACGTATTTGGCATTTCATCTATTATTGCTGTCCTGTCCGCTTGTGCCTGTGTTGCATGTGTTTATGTAAGCGCAACTTTTGCTATTGCTCTCTCTTTTGGTAACGGAAAGCCCGTTTACGGCCACTCTCCAAGTCTAACATTCCTTCTAGCAATTTTTTTTTTCTCGCAAGTTGGCTCAGCTCGCATTCCTTGTTTCGCGACATCTTTTTAATATTTTTTATCATCTTTAAACAGGAGATAGGAGAACCACCATTGCGAGGATGCACTATCTCCTTGACTACATTTTTGTCTCCAATCTCTTTTTTGTCAGTTTTAGCGGGACCCCAGTGCGTCCTGGCCACTATACTCTGCCGCGTCTATCTCTGCAAAGACGCACGAACACTAAGGCAAAAGAAAAAAAAAGTGGTGTGGTCTATCTGCGCAAACGCACTCCAAGGCAACAGAAGGGGTCGTAAATGCGCTCTCTTGGAGCACGCGGCTTTGATGACGGGGCGTCGCGCAAGCAAGGCCCCGCGCTCCGTATTAGAATGGCCTCTCACGGTTTTGAAAAGTGATTTCGCGCTCTTGCTTAAGAGAGGGACCCTCGTCTTTTATTACATGCCGGTCAGCAGGGGCAAGCTTCCCTCCGAGATAAAGAAAGCTTTCGTAGGTTTCGCAGATGGGAGAAGAAAACAAAAAAACAAACAAAACAAGCACCGAATCGGAAACGCCTCCATGCCGTCGGTTATCCAAGATTTCCTTGAGCGCGAAAGAACCGGATTAATGCGCTTCGGGTTAGGCACCTATCTTCTATCTCGGATCGTTACTTTTGGTGAGATGCCGGATGTTTTTTTTTTTCTCATTTGAGGTGGCCGAGTCACTAGTCGGCAGTTAAGCAGTACAGGCTCGTGTGGTCTGGGCGAGTGGGTAAAACATATGGAGACACTTTTTGAGCATGGTCAGAAGACGCTGCCGATTGGTAGTACAGGCTCCCGAGAACACGTGAGCAAATTAGCATAGTGCAGCACGTGGCCTGTAATTCACAATGAATTCCCATTGATAAAGAGAGAGAGAGACTCTTGATTAGGAAAACAGATTTTTACCGGCGTTTATATATAGCTGGCATGCTACTCTGTGTGGAGGTGGGGAAAGGGACAGAAAGATTGCAGTAGAGAAAGAAGAAAGATATGAAAAAAAAAGGTAGTGGTCTAGTCAGCCTGATAAAACTATTTACATCAGGGTATCAGGTAAATCAATACTTCGCTGTGTGAGACATCGGATAATTAGAGCCTTCCGGCAAGGCCTATATCGGATAGGTAATGGATCAATGACAGTATGACCCGGCGATGTTTAGAAGGTCCATGAACAGGGCCTAATATGTTGCGCAACGTTAATTGTTCGTGACAGATCATGTTCATTTCTTGTTCAAACGGCTGCCTCTCATCGCTGTACGCCGGGCATTCTAGTAGTATGTGCTGCACTGTCTCTGTGCTGCCACAGATATCACAACATGGATTTGTGGTATGCCCCATCTTGTACATGTAACTGTTCGTGTATGCCACGTTCAGTCGAAGGCGATGATATAACGTCTCTAGACGGTGAGGGATCGAGTGGGGGAGTTTCGCGCTCAGTTTTGGGTCAATGCAGTATAGAGAAAGTTGTTGTGCAGTGGCGAATTCTAAAGGGGGTCTTTTTCTTTGTAGGCATATCTTTTCGCGATGTTCCAAGCATCGGCTTTTGTGAAAACTATTCTTCTGAAATTCCTGAATTGTAGTTCATTTCGGGCAGCTTCGTCAGCTTTTTTTTTTTCGTTTCCCGAAATACCAACATGGCCAAGTATCCATTGAAACGTAATGCTGTGCCCAACAGTCTTGGCCTTGTGATGGAGATAGGCCATATCAGATGTTACAAGTTGTTGATTACCACTCTTATGCCTGTTTCATATACTTTGAAGAGCTGCTATAAAATCCGTAAATACAGCTCATATTTCAGGCAGCTGGTGTCGTAGAGTAGCCAATAGAGCCTCCCTGATTCCATTTAACTCCGCAGTTGTCGATGTCGCTCTCTCTAGGCGAAACGCAAAGGGTTTTCCTGTAGAGGGCACGAAGACTGCATACGACGATCGAGATTGTGTTGTAGAGCCGTCTGTGAATATATGCATTACTTCAGTATATTCTGTGTACATATACTCCAACGCTGTCTGATGAGTTGCTGCTTAGGGTATTTTCCTTTTTGCACTGACGCCATGGATATAGGGAACAATTTTTAGTGGTGACAGTGTCCAGGGTGAGATGTTTCTTGGCATAATAGGTGACGCCTGAGCAGGCATCAGTATACGTGCACATATTCTTTCGACGGCCTTCCCGAAGCTAGATGTAGGATTCGCTTGAGAAATGTTCAACAAGCGAGCCTTGGAATGAATAACTTGTCTGAGGTGAATCCGAAGTGTCTGCTGCGAAGAGATCACTTTTAGAGACAGGCATGTGGCTTCTGCTACAGTGTCCGCCATATGATTATGAGAGACGCCGTAGTGGAGGGCTCCCCATATTTCGACAACCTGGGGTTCTTTAACATGCACCCAAGTCTGAGCACACGGACCTACAGCATTTTCGCCTCCATCGAAAATACAGCCGCTGCAGCCGGGATTCGATCCTGCCACCTGCGTGTCAGTAGCCGAATACCTTAGCCACTACACCGCTGTGGGTAGGCGCACAATAAATTCTCAAAGTTGGCTAAAAATTGCTTCCCCTTCTTTCGACAAATGACGCCACAAGCTCAAAAAGCACTCGTCACAGCCATGGCATCAGCCATTGGCTCGTTTGAGCATGGTGCACTGGGTCGCTACTGGACCCGCCGCGGGAGGCCGCGACTTGTCCAGGCGTGCCCGCGCGATCTCAATGAAAGCTAGATTAATAATAATTCTAAAAAAAGTGGGATGATGGTGATGTTTCCGTGTCGATGACAGTCGCAGCATTCCAATGAATGTTGTGACCTGTGCTAAGATGATGTTCAGCTAGTGCGTTGGCTGTGGTATGTCCCTTATCTACGCCATAACCTACATGTTCATATTGCGCCTCAAATATGCGTAATGTTTGATTTTCGATTGACAATGTTCACAAGTATGAACGTTGCCACCAGATCAATATGGGTGGGCATTCAGCAAGGGGTTAAAGTTTCGCTAGGTGGCTGAATCGTTGGATGTAAGGGACAAAATAAAAACACAGGCTAAAATTTTTGTGTTGAAGTATCCCAAGAAAGGCTATTGTCTTTAAAAGTGCCTTACGTCAAGAGGCGTGCGTAACGTATTTCTTTTTCCGTGCCATCTCTCCCTGCGTAGTTTCCAGTGCTTTCGTCGGGGTGAGAGAAGGCAGCGTGCGAAAAATCTTTGTAACTCCACTCCTTCTGGACGGATTTTATTTAAAAAAAATGCGGTGGTGAATTGTGAACCTATAGACGATTTTTGCAGCTAGTTTGTCTAAGCAAAACTAGACGGGCGCCACCGCACCGACGCACCATGGCCTTCTCCTCGGCAGCGCGGCCGCGATGTGGCGTGTGTCGGCTGTTACCCTGCAGCCTACGACGAGAAGCGGGCGGCGCGGACGTGGGCGAGCGTAGCAAGAAAATATGTCTCGTTAGCAGTTTGCCGAGCCCGGTGCGCTGCCGCGCGAGGATGTGAGAGTATGCTGAACAATAGTGAGTCGTAAAAATTTATGCTGGGGTCGGGTGGAAAACATTGTGACCGAGACATAAAGACATGAAATGATGCGCCCCGCTTTGCTGGCCTTCTCGGCGGCGGCGAATCGGCCAGCCGTTGGCGACGCTGAATGGGGAGTGAAAGGACATTTGATCACGTGTTCAAACGTAACAGCGCCCGTTCGCTGCTGCGGAAAACCGTCTACATCTTTCTTTAGTAAATCCATTCATGGCTACTTGATTAAAAAAAATGTTCAGGGCCTCTTTGAAAAGCGTGAAATTTAATCGTCGGCGTGCCGCGGCATCGGAGACGCAAAAATATCATGAGATGACGCAACCACATGACGTCACAAATCGCGAAAACTTGTGACGCCATTACATGACATCATAACTTTGTCAGAGGTGCTCCGGTCACAGAGGCAGTGCCAAACCACGTTAGATGCAGAACGCTTTCAGGGGCTGGGGAGGATCAATTCAGTCGACAGAGCAGAGGGGAAAAAAAGCTGGCTTTTGACTGGGAGTCGTATTGAGTGAGCGCATACGGTACCCTGCGAGTTCTTGTTATCAGGATAATGATAACGATGATGGTGTTGATATTTCCCTGAAGGATCTTAACCGGTCCATTACATAAGTCGGTAAATGGGACTAAATTTCGATGTAATGTAGCGAACGTTTGTAGCAAAGAACCAACTGCGTTGTAACAAGTACAGAGTGCACTATAGGAAGAATACAAAGCGCATAGGAGGGTGAGCTTCCCAATGAGGTTCGGCTTGTGCAAGAAAGCAATGCGACTTTTTAATAATAATAAAATTTTGAAAAGAGAAATCGTATTGTCTCATTTTTGAGGAAGCGATTGTAAACCGCTGTCCTGGCGTACTTGTTATGCTATCGCTGTTATTCCAGCAGCGCGTTCTTCATTTTCCGGATCTCCAAAATTTTACTCGTCTTTGCGTACCTCGCGGATTTGCGCTTCAAACGGGATCTCTGTCTTCTTCTTTTTTTTTAATTTTTCGGCACACAAAGACACGCCTTGCTTCGTGTCCGTTTCAAAGTATCTCTCGCTTAGCGGCCACGGCTCGTTGTCACGCCACAGCGCCGGAATAAACCGCTGCGATTTCCCGGCATGCATGCTTCTTCGTCCTTTTAAATGTTCCCAATCACCCGCCCGGTTCTTTCTTTTTCATTCCACTGATCCATCTCCGAAATCAGCCCAATTTGTAAATTCCCTGTTTTCTAAACTTCCACACCGCCCTCCCCAATTTCTCAGTTCTTTCCAATTTAGAGATGTCGGCAGTCCTCTACTATATTTAGCGCTTCTTTTGTCGGATTTCGCAGATCTAGCAGACATTATTTTACTTGCTATAAGCACTTTCCCCCTTTTTTAAAGATCGCCAGGCCGGCGCAGAACGCGCAGCACATTCACAGCGAAAGCTTGAAAAGCGGCCGTTCAGAGAATTTTCTAAACACTCTTTGATAATGCTAGAAGCACATTTTCTGGGTACCCACTACGCCATAGATTTTCATGATTACTGTATAGTAGGCCGGCATTCACTATGCTATCCTTCGTCATTCTTCGGAGAAGCGTGGTATCCGCTAAAACGAATTTTATGTGAATTTCGTGTTGCACTCAGTGGCTGACGTATGTGCCTCACTGTTAATTGGTTATGAAGAACAAGCTTTTGTAATGTTCCACATTGGACGACCGACTCGTTACGTGATTCGCATTGTGTGACGCCTCGTTGTTCCTTTGCCGTTTTAAAGCACCTTATTACTCATGATAACGCGATCCTACGTAGAGCTCAGAGGCCTCGATATCCTGTTAGTTCGACTGTGTTTGCTCGAAGTAAATGTGTGAATTAACGATGTTGTTCTTTTGGGACCCGGCGAGCTCTAAAATCCGCTTCGAAGCCTTCCCTAAATCCCCAGCCTTTTCCCCGGCGCTTCCATCGCCGGCGTGTGTGTACACACTTATATCCTCGCAGTGTACAGAGAAACATGCACCCGACAAAGCAGGAAACAGGCCCTCGCTTGTTTGCGCTGACCCACTTTTTCCCGCACGACGCACTTCTTCCCCATATTTCGAGCGTTGCCGCTTTCCTTTGGGCCTTCTCTTCCCTCGCAAGTCCCGAACGAACGGCGTGCGCTAGACTCTTGTTTGTCGTTCATGTGACGGCTCGCTACGAGGCGTAAGCGCAATATAGTGCGTGTGTTGTATACGTACGCGCGACGCTTCCTTCCGGTCGCCGTGTTTACACAGATGCGCCCGCGATGCCGCCTGATGTGGCGGGAGGAATGGGGAGAGCGGAGGGAACAGAGGATGCCGCCTTTAGGAAGCTTGGGAGGAAGTTCACATCGCATTACAGCACACCTATCTATCTATCTATCTGTCTGTCTGTCTGTCTGTCTGTCTGTCTGTCTGTCATGTCTGTCTGTCTGTCTGTCCGTCTGTCTGTCTGCCCGTCCTGTCTGCCCGTCTGTCTGTCTGTCTGTCTGTCTGTCTGCCCCGCCGCGGTGGTCTAGTGGCTAAGGTACTCGGCTTGCTGACCCGCAGGTCGCGGGTTCGAATCCCGGCTGCGGCGGCTGCATTTCCGATGGAGGCGGAAATGTTGTAGGCCCGTGTGCTCAGATTTGGGTGCACGTTAAAGAACCCCAGGTGGTCTAAATTCCGGAGCCCTCCACTACGGCGTCTCTCATAATCATATAGTGGTTTTGGGACGTTAAACCCTACATATCAATCAAATCAATCTGTCTGTCTGTCTGTCTGTCTATCTATCTATCTATCTATCTATCTATCTATCTATCTATCTATCTATCTATCTATCTATCTATCTATCTATCTATCTATTTTGTGTACGTGTGTGTCTACGTTGAGAAGGCATTGTGTAGTAGAGGTTTGCCAATATCGGGAAGGAATCGAAATTTCGAGTGGTGCGTTATATTTTAGAGATACGGCCCTAGAACATTGCGCTTTGTGACGTTAGATTACATCATATAACGTAGTGAATTTCCATGGGTTCATGTTACGGCAGGTGTCATTCCTAGCTTTACGAAACCAGAAGAAAAACTAGTGCGAGCGCGGAGAGTTTTCAAGGTGGCTCCTCTTTAATAATTTCTGCGCACTCACGGCCTCCACATTTTTTCGCTTCGATACGTATACTTGCGAAGCGTAGGCTCCAGATATTCGCCCACTGCAGGCGATCCCGCGGTCGTTCTCCGAGCGCTGTGTTGATTCACGCTTTGCTACCACTGCATCGGCGCCCAACAGCGGCGTTTCAGTCTTGCACCTTTCCACGGCGCGTGTAGGCGATGGCGAAACCGCGAATTCCCGGGGCTGCCACCTTTTTCTTTATTCTTTCTGTTTTCTTTTCGTCGCTCTTTCTGGCGCATTTAGAGAGGTGGTTTCCTGGTGTTCATGAATAATTGGGAGGACTTGGCGTCCCCCGGCTCGATTTTCTAGCCGACCTTGCAGAGGCCCGTAACCGAAGCCGCCGTCCCGGCCGACCTTATTTCGCCTGGATGCTGCAATGCGCGATGCATACATCGCCATTCTATGTCGCCCACGCTCTGCAGGCCTTCCTCCCACGATCGACATCATCCGCAGCGCCCGGCATGTTTCACGGGCTTCAAAAAGCGTTCTGTTGCAACTCTGCAGCGCACGCCCACGCAGATCGTGCACGGGGAAGGATAACGTTGCGCAAGCTATCAGAATATCAGCGGTGTTCGTTGGAACCTGTATGTGCTCTACCGCCGCTTGGATTAAATGTGCATGTAAAATACACTGCCGAGTTACTGCTTACGTGTTCGGTGGCCGTGTACATATATGGAATAACAATCGTTGAAGGTTTTACAACCCTAAACCACGACAATGCCCATGCGCGTGTGTGTGTGCGTATATATATATATATATATATATATATATATATATATATATATATTATATATATATATATATATATATATATATATATATATATATTATTATATATATATATATATATATATATATTAATAGTGTGTGTGTTGTGTGGAGAAGAGGAGAGAGCTATATAGCATGGAAGGCTGTCCGCAGCGTAATAAAACAAAAAAAGAAAGGCCTTACGACATAAGTTGGTTTTGCATAGTATATATTTGCTAACAGTACATTTGCGGACCACAAGATGACAGGATTGAATGCTGTGTGGGACGGACTTCGTTTCTACGGAGGCGGAACGCAGAGGGCACACGTGTGCGTACATTTAAAAGCACTTTATGTAATCATATCCTGGTTTTGGCACGTTAAACCCCCGCCTGTTCTTGTGTATACTGCAATATGGGGGCATATGCTATCACCCCCTGTAAAGTCCTTTTGCATCGTGGCGCACACGTAACTCGCGGGTGAGCCGCATCCGACGATAGCCACTGAGCGGTTGGTGGCGCAGTGCTTGCGAGAGTTGTTCACCATCATAATCGTCATCATCGTTTGCGCGGGTAGTGCCAGCAGTGACTCCTGGAGGTGAGGCTGGGTGGCGGCTCATGAGACATCAGCGGCTCCCTTGGGCGTGTGGCGGCTGGCCCGAACGTTCGCCTTCTCGCAGCGGGTCCTTCACGCAGATTGAACAGTGCAAAAAAGACAAAACGCAGATTGAAGACGCACAGATGTCCACGTTGAACGCCACGACTACTTTGCTTTGAATGCAAGGTCCACTTACGGCACACGCCACAGCTACAGAAAGATATATAGTACAGTGGAATGACTGAGAGAGAGAGGATAGGGTGGGTTCCTATTCCGAGGTTTTGTTGGACTGAGGTGCATGGAACCCGCTCGACGATACTATACTCTGATCCTCGAGAGGTTTTCTGGAATAAGTGTTTCATTGATTCATTACATAACAAGTATCCGGGGTTCCACGTGCAGATACTGCGATATGATTATGACGCACGCCGTATTTCCTTAAAAATGGATTTGAGGGTATGCAGGCTTTCTACAAAATAGGTTTGTCTAAATACATATCTGTAACGGTTGGAGAGCTCTGTACATTTCGACCACACGGTGCTTGTTCTCTAACGTGCAATGAGATCGCACGGTACACTGGCACTGTACCGTTTTTCCTCCACCTAGATACGACCACTGCTTCCGGGCCTTCGAGTCGGCAGCCGAGCACCGCAATTATTAATCCAGTAGGGTCATTACATGAAAGTGATAACATAAAATCTCGTGGTGTGATAGGTCTTTTTGTGGGTGTTTAATCTTTTTTAATTAAATATATAAAGTTCGACGCGTTACACTCTGCGCTGACGTTTCGCTGAGTGAAGAGCACAGCCAAGGCGCTTGTTGTAATTCTCACACCGTGCGAGCTGCTTCGCAATCTCGCATGAATAATAACGAGCCCTCGGTGCGGACTTTTCGCTGTCTCTGTGCGTACTCATTCCGGTAAGAACGACAGCAGCAATTACCACGCAGAAAATTAATCGTTCGCAGATACGCGTGTTGCCTGCCTGAACTGTAGGCCCCTCGCGGAATTTCGCACCTCACGTTAAGGCAAGTATTGGTTAACGAGCATTTGCGAATACCGTTATTCCGGTGACTTGACTTATGCTCTAGTGCGCGTGTTTGTGTTAATTGTTGAAAAGGAGGGAGGAACATTTTTTCTCCAAATTTGGGCCGGCGTCCGGCCTTGATTGGCGAATATCCCCATGGTACGGATGCATGTATATGAGTTTTCATGCATGCGGCGATCAATAAGCAAGAAGGAGTGCAAACGCAGACACAGAACCAAAATAATAAATAACTGGCATTTGTTTGGTGTTTCGACCGCAACCCGCTCTTGCTCAAGAGTGGTCCTGTTTATTGTACTTGTAGATACCCCTAAAGGAGAGATATCTTTTCATATAAACTCGCCTAAGATCCAACGACTCTTTAATCGGTGAGCGAATGCCCTCTCCCTGCGTCGGCGCTACGTGACATCTGACGGGGAGAACAACCTGACGGAACACAATGCGTATCTCACTATACGAAGTCCGTAAGGCGCAGCAAAAAGTAGCGCGCGTCACACGCCGAGTTTGCGTATCTTTCTAACAAAATTTTGCACGTACTGGGGAGAACCCACATGCCTATCTCTGTCAATGACGTCATGGACATTTTCCTAACCGACCAATGGGAACTCCGCGAACGGGAATCGCTGGGTGCGACGCATTTCCTCGCGTTTCGCAGTGATGGAGCTGTGCAGTTTCCGCAGTAATTTTCAAAGAGCTTTTCTCACACGTCCTTACTGTAAAAAAAAAAAAGATTGTCTGGATGCGGTCCCGTTTTTATACGCATGTTCTGGACCGAACATAGCTTTCTTGTTTTGAGGAGCTTCGCTGGATAGCCAGACTACATATTTCATTGTCCACTCTGGAGGCCTTTTGTTTCGCTGGTGTGTCGCCGACGTACGAGCTGCCAAGTCAAGTCCAAACGGCTCTGCTAGGCTCTTCGGAGCTGACTTTGTTGTCTGGAAGTAAGTCATGCAGTTGCGAGGAGTTGCTACGCGCCGTCTTCGACGCCATTTGTCCTCCCTGGCGGGGTCCTTTTACTCGACAACAGCCTACGTCGGAGTTCGGTGCAGTTCGAATTGGATAAAACATTACGCGTAAATAAAACGTCGCACGATACATATATTGAATTAAATAAACCACCCGATTCGTCCGTCGATACAGCCATTATTTATCACTCGATCCGTCGGCTTTGGTTTCTCTCGCGATATTTAATTCGCAGTGAGTGTTACCTCGCGCGAGCTTCCACGAACTTTTTCGTTCTTTTTTTTTTGCTCTTGAGACGTGTGCATCTTAAAAGTGCGCGGGGTACGGCGGTAGGGAATTTAAGAGTTTACTTGAGGTCAGGAAAGTTACTTTGTGCTGTCTTCGGTTTTACTTGCTGGTTAGCGTCCTGTGGTTACAGGATTGTGAAACACAGAGGCATCTGTCTATAATTTAATGAGGTGCAGAATTTTTGTGAACATTCTATCGCTTTTGCGAAACGTCGCATTGATACGTGTAAATATTCGTATTGGCGTGACTCCGAAGTGTTCGAATGTGCTTGTGTGCGAATCTTTTATATGCTTGCGAATAAGTCTCGCTGTCGTCCACTTCTGTCTGTGTGTCGCGCTCTCTCTCTCTCTCTCTCTCTCGGTCGGCGGTGTGTGTGTGTGTGTGTGTGTGCGTGCGTGTGCGCGTGCATTGCGTGCGTGCGTGGTGCGTGCGCGCGGCGCGCGCGTGTGTGTGTTTGTGTGTGGGTGTGTGTGGTGTGTGTGTGTTTGTGTGTGGTGTGTGTGTGTGTGTGTGTGTAGTGTGTGTGTGTTGTGTTTGTGTTGTGTGTGTGTTGTTTGTGTGGGTGTGTGTGTGTTATATGAAAAGAATGCGAGATGGCAGTACTTGGAGTGTTCACTATATCGGCGGACGGATGGATGGACGGATGCTTCGCCCTACTCATCATCATTACTCCGTGGATAATGTTTTTTTTTTTTCAGTGACAATGTCAATAGGTTTTCTATATGAAATGTATATATACTCACGTTTTTTTTTTCTCAGCAATTTTGGGAGGGGGGTCAATTTACGATTGTGCGAATATAGTAATTAGCTCTAAGAACTTCTTCATTCTCGTGTCCAAATTTCGAAACTATGCAGTTCGTGTACATAACGGTCCATTTGCCAATCCTTCCACTGTATGGTAGCTGCTCGGAACCGTAGTCAGCTGTTGTCGGCTCCCGTACGCACCTGCACTCAATTACAATGGCGTACATTTCAGCGTCCCCATTATTTACTACAACTCGCGTCGTTCGTTTGAGCGGCGACGCAAAGCGCGGTGCATCTCGCTTCTTTCTCGGCGACCGAAGGCGCTTGCGCTGTGCAGCGCTTCTCCCGACGTCGTCGACGGGCGAGCATAAATATCAATAAGGACCCGTGGACTTTCGCGGTGAGGCAAGCACGGCCCGCGTTCTCGGAACAACGATGAACGTTTGTGCTTCCGTGTAGTTGGTTCCCTCGGCACGTATTTTTGCCCGGGCGTGTCGCGCGGTGTATGTATATATGTACACTTGCTCGTAATGGCGATGCAAAGCGAACGTGTCAGTGCGCGGCACGCTCCAAGTGTTGTGTCGCCTCTCCAGATCGCCCCACGTGGGGATGCCGTTTGTCTGCCGTCGGTGGGCCGGGCTTTTGCCGCCGTCGTTTGGGCCGTGACAGTTCACGTGGTATAACTTGAATGGACGGGCCAGCGCAGCGTTTGTGCGTATAGTCTGGCTACGGATAACCAGCGAGTTAAAGAATAACTATATTCGGCGACAACTTATCGTGACATTGGAGAGAATGTTACGGGGGGGGGGTGGTGAAATAGGCGAAACACGTAAATTCGTGTTTCGCAAGTTGTATGACGGCTGATTTCGCTTGCTCGCTTTTAACGTTAACGCGTTAAAAAAATCATATACGCAAAAATGGGAATCGGAAAACATTCTGATGTTTTAGCGTGCATTTTAGTGTCATATTATGAGTGTTTTTTTTTTCTTAGAGAACTAAACTTGTTTGCGGGGCCGACACTGACCCACTACGTTATGGACGACAGGTTTACTTTGGAAAAGCGGCTGTACTGAAAAGGTGGTGCTGTCCAAGAAATGGAAAGAGAAGGAAAGCATTGTTGCAAATGAAACAACTGTATTTTACCCTATATACGGCTTACCACAACCATTTTAATCTCATGATAAATAAAACGGCATTTATTTCAGCATACAAAATGAGAAAGTTGTAAGTACCCACCTTTGGCGTGGTTACGCATAGTGCTCCACGAAAAGTTGTCGCCGAGTAGCTAGCATTGAAGATACTTACAGAAACTTGCGAATGGTGTAACGCCCAGCTCTGGTCAATACTGTGCAATGAACAGGAGGTATTGCAAAAGCGGTTTTCAAGAAGGTGTATAAATAGCTCAGTCTGCACCAAAGGATGACGTCACGTGAAGGTTGTACTCAGTTTGTGCGCCTTTACGCGCATCACAGTGAGCTTGCCGCTTTGGCCTTCTGTTATTGCTAATTGGTCTCGCTGGAAAGCCTGGAATCAGGAGATCCCGAAACAGCTTTTTTTCTGTTTAAAGTCTTGATTTTTTCGTTCCATCGTTACGGAATACATGTTAAGGCATAGTGGGGGCTTGTCGTCAGATAAATTTTCGCCGCGGACGGGACCGGTCTTTGGAACTTCTTTCGGTGAAGCCAACCTGCAACATAGACCACATGTACGACGTCTTGCTGCATGTATTTGTTTTATGTGGACCGTACATTGCACACTGAATATTCTCTTAGACGTTTCTATAGGCACACTTCATCAGCCACAGCTGTCTTTCCAAACAGATGCAGCGCAAGCGAAGAACCCATTATCGCGATGGAACTCCATCCCTAGCGGACACTTCACGTACTACGTACGTGACGTCACCTGCAGGCAAACACGACGCGTACCGCCGCTCCGTAGCGCGTCTCTCTCTAGGATGCTCGCCCCGGGAGCACCTGGCGAACACGTATTGCTGCTCCTTTTTTCCCCTTTCCGCCTTCTTTTCTTCCCCGAGGGTTTTTGCCGGAAAGACACAGAGACGCCGGTGAAAAGGGGGGGGGGGACGAAAAGTGCTCGAACACACGATTGGGAGAGCACGGCGTGGGTCCCGACGTGGTGGTTGTAGCGAGCAAGCTGCCCGAGAGGCACTCTAAGCGACGTGCTCTGGCAGCCATGGAGAATCCTTTCCCCTTTTTCCCTAAAGTGCTCCGCCGCCGCCTTGATGGGGAAAAGCGAAGGAGGCAGTACCTTTCA
>WOVY01002178.1:0-83298 GCA_013436015.1 Rhipicephalus annulatus
TGCGTATTCATATTTGCAAGGGTGTTTCAGCACGCGACCAAAGAAAAAAGGACAGGGTAGACAGAAAGAGCGCTGACTTCCAACTAACTTTATTTCGCAGAGTGGCAAGAATTTATACGTCTAAAAAGGAAGATTACAGAGCATGAATGTAAAAACAAGCCCAATCTACACACCAGTAACAGCACATGTGACAGGTCCTCTAATGCCTCAAAGCCCAGCCAGATAATCGCGTTCAGCCTGGGATAAAGGCAACCGATGAAGTGCTTACGCATTTATCTCCCAGCACGTGTATTTTTTCTGCTTCGATAATTTCTCGGGTGAGTTGCTCCCTGTGCCTTGCCAATATAGAGCACTGATCAAGAGGGGGGTGCACCCACAATCTCGGCAATGAAATGCCAAGATGCCCTTGTACCACATTGTGCACATTGTTTCGGTGTTCTCGCAGGCGGTCGTTTATGCACCTGCCGGTTTGGCCGACATAGACGCACCCTCACGTCAGTGGAATTAAGTACACGACTCCCACTGCGCATGGGACGTAGCATGTCCTGTGCGCTACAGAGCACATTCATGCTCTGTAATCTTCCTTTTTAGACGTATAAATTCTTGCCACTCTGCGAAATAAAGTTAGTTGGAAGTCAGCGCTCTTTCTGTCTACCCTGTCCTTTTTTCCTTTGGTCGCGCGCTGAAACACCTTGCAAATATGAATACGCACCAACTAGCCCAAGCTTCCACTCTTGTGCATTGCTGCGGTTTCGTTGATCGAAAGGTTTCTCTCAAACGGAACCTGTTGGCGGTAAATATGTAGCACATCGCGTTGAATGGCAGAGATATAGAGGTCTAGGCACTTATCTCGTTGGGTAGGTGGGGTCCAATGTTTGTAAGATGACAAAATAAAGGTAGGGGCATTCGCAGAGTTTTTGTCAAGGAAGTATTCTCTCAGTCTTAAATTTCTGGCAAAAGTGTCCAAAAACTTCATCAGCTTGAATTCCCTAAAACCTCCTGTCACTGAGCGAAAATTGAGTCCTCGTGAAAATAGTGAAATTTCATCAGCGGAAAGTTCATACGAAGACAGGTTGACTACGTTACCTGATGATAGGGGGTCACCCAGAGGTCTGGAGTAAAATAGATTTCGAAGAAATTTCAGCGGTATGCTTTGTCGGGGGAGTATGAGGCGTAATAACTTTGTACCTGACAAGCTTCTTTCTTTTATCTGCTTATGCTGCCAGCAGTGCGCATTCATGAATGGCGAGTTTATGATGGGAAAGTAATTGGCTTTCTTGGTTACGAATGGCTTTGAGCGATGTTTCGTAATGGCGAATGACAATGCGCACCAAATCAAAAGAAGCTCTCGAGAGCACCTCGTTCCACGCGACAACCTCAGAACCAGATATGCTAGGTGTGGCGGGTTTTATGACAATGCGGAGGCCTCTAGGTACAATGCTAGCTTCCAAATAAGTTTTTGACGTAGAGATATGCAATTCGCACCGAATCCGCTTTTCTATTACTTTGCGAATTTTCAAGAATATTCTAGAAACAGAGTAGCCGGAAGATTTTTTACCAGGACGTGTAGATGGTAGTCACTGGGCCTTGCTTTTTAGAGGGCCATCGGTGCGATGAGTTCGCAGTAAGTAGCGGGAGGCTTGAGCAGTAGGGGCACCAGAAGTCGAAACAATGACAGTTTTGGACGTAGTAGGCATCGGCTGTTGTAGACATGGCGGGTTCTGTCGTCGACTGTCCTACTGCAGGAATCGTGTCGTTGGGCTGGCTCGATAACACATGCTCGATAACAGCTCGATTACGCATGCTCCTCTTGTATATCAGCCTTTTTTTTATGTCCAATGCTATACAAAGGCTTCTCCCAGTTACCTAAAAATTTCCCAACCATGTGCAAGCCTATTCAATCTTATGCATGCAAATCCCATCTAGCCTTCTGCCTTTCTCAGTTATTTTTCTCATATTTTTGTAGCCACACAATCTCTCTAACTGGTCACTTGTCTCTCCCTCGCATTGCTTGACCTGCCCAAGTCCACCCTTTTTTTTTGACCTGCCCAAGTCCACCCTTTTTTTCCTAATGTCCGCTAGAATGTCATATAGCCCTGTTTGTTCTCTATCGAACTCTGCTTTTTAATATTTCTGTGTTATGCTAACCATTTTCTGTTTATATTTTGCATAGTTCTTAATCTATTCTGAACTTTTTTCTTTTATTCTTCTTTTTTTTACTATAATTCAAGTTTCTGCACCATATGTTAGTACTCACAGCATACAATAGTTGACCACTTTCTGCTTTAGGGACGGTTGTAAATTGCCTTTTATGATTTGAGAAAGTTGTACCATTAAAGATTTAGCCCATCGATATTGTTTGGTGGATTTCCTTTTCATAAGTAGTGTGTCCTGTGCATATCTCACTTAAATACATATATATTTAAGGATTGTAGCGTGCCGTTACGAACTCTCGCTCTTTTTTTTGGCCTCCTAACAATAGATCCTTGTCTTTTACTTATTTATCTGTAACCCTACTTGAACACTTTCTCGGTTTGGACCCTCAGTTCATTGTAGTTTCAACGGCACCACTGCTGAAAAGCGAAATGTAATTTGCAAAGCGCAAGTACCGAGATATTCCTTGTAAATGTTTATTCGAGTTTCTTATCAATATGGTGGCTCAAATACTTCTGCTAAGCAAGCTGTAAATATTGCTCAGATTTCGTCTCCTTGCCAGATCCACTTCACGAATAAAAATTTTCTGCTCTGCAACAGCTCTTCCCCCATAAAGAGACTTTTGTAGTCGCCCTTCAAGACCTTAATAAATTTCATTGTCTGTCTGTCTGTCTGCTGTGGACTCTGTGTAGATGTTGGCTAGGGAATTCATGCATGCATTATGCACTAGCTACTCTAAGACTGCTGGTATCTCTACCGAGTCGAATGCCTTTTGTTAGTCTCTGCAAGCTAAGTAAATGGATGTATTCCGTTTCGCAGATTTTTCAGCTTGACAGCGCATGACTATTATCCACAATGGGACATCTGTTAATGTGTATAATTCTTCAAATTTCTCATCTCTTTTTTTCTGTATTTGTTTGGTATTGACATTTTTACAGTTCGGTTGTACATTTGATTCGCCAGTACGTGAGGCATTGTGCAGAAAGTGTCACAAGCTTGTTAAACACGAGATCTCCATCTTTGATCGGGTCAAAGATGGAGATCTTTGACACAATATTGACACAATATTGCGTCAAAACACGGACGAACGAGCCGTTAGGTATACACCACTTTCCCTTATTTCATTTAACGAGGGTCTCGTACTGGCAGACTTGGTGTCATTAGGTTGTATACGAGGGACTATTAATCAGCTGCCCGCTCGTAATAAGTTCACGTGCTACGTGACGCCAAACATGCCGCATAAAAGAGTGGTTCACACTCGTCGCTTGGCTTATAGATGGCGCTGACTGTCACTCCTACTTCTAAATTCACATATAAACCCAAAAAAGTGGATTGGAGGGAAGGCAGCTGTGGTAGCTCAGTGGTTAGAGCATCGAACGCGTTATTCGAATGTCGTAGGTTGGATTCCTGCTCACGGCTGGTTATTTTTTCATCCACTTTTCTTTCTTCTTATTTACATTTCATTGGCTCTAATAACTTCCCCTGTACAATCCTTGGCATTACTGTCTATTAGATCTCAATAATATTGTGTCAAAACACGGAAAAACGAGCCCTTAGCCCTTAGGTATACACTTCTTTCCCTTATATATATATATATATATATATATATATATATATATATATATATATGAGAGTATATGCGCTTTCACATAACAACTGTTTATTGTGCCGACGTTTCGACAGGAACCCTGTCTTTTTCAAGGCATAACCCTTTCTTTTTCAAGGCCATTATGCCTTGGAAAAGACAGGGTTCCTGTGGAAACGTCGGCACAATAAATAGTTGTTATGTGAAAGCGCATCTACTTTCATATTTATAACCTTGCGGCAACCGAAGTTATTATTCTGTAATATATATATATATATATATATATATATATATATATATATATATATATATATGCCCCGCCACGGTGGTCTAGTGGCTAAGGTACTCGGCTGCTGACCCGCAGGTCGCGGGATCGAATCTCGGCTGTGGCGGCTGCATTTCCGATGGAGGCAGAAATGTTTTAGGCCCGTGTCCTCAGATTTGGGTGCACGTTCAAGAACCCCAGGTGGTCGAAATTTCCGGAGCCCTCCACTACGGCGTCTCTCATAATCATATAGTAGTTTTGGGACGTTAAACGCCACAAATCAATCAATCAATCAATCAATCATATATATATGGCTTTATATCAAACAGATACCAAATACAAAGTATACGATGCGGGACGCGGTGTGTGGAAATATATATATATATATATATATATATATATATATATATATATATATATATATATATATATTTACACACACCGCGTCCGGCATCGTATACTTTGGTATTTGTTTGATATAAAGCCATATCAGTCACAATACATTCTTGCTTGTATATCAACAATTGTACATTTTTATTTTACAATATGAATCTTTTGTGTTGTTGATACCAATGTTGTTTGTTCCGAATTGCGTTTATTGTGTACCTTCAAGAGAAGTTTCAAATTTCGCGCGTTCAAAGTAGCACGTTCCTTTGTTTTTTTAATCATCAAACTATTAGACACTTTACTTATTTTTGTTGTTTATATGTACATATATATTTCACGTATTTTTTGTCATACCAAACCTTTTTATTCAGCAATAATAAATTAAGATGCGTAAATGTGGTTGCGTCAGCGCGGCTGTAACCGCTTTGCTTGTTAGGTCGTGTTATTGACTGCTCAACAGACGGCCGCCTCTTGAAGGGTTGTGTTTGAGTCGATTTCCCTCGTGTATGAAGTCTGCTTTGCGTTCTGTATACGTGTTATGTGTTCTGCAAATGCTGCTGATTACGAAGATGCGCTACACTCAAGCAAGGACGTGTGGCTTCGTATCATGGAGCACTCGCCAGGTATGCACCACATTGCTGCTGGCGGCGCTCTGTTACAAACTGGTAGGTGTTCTGTGCTGTTACCACCGCGTTCGCCACGTATTTTGTACCATGTGCATGATAAGTGAGCTTTTGTGTACGTGGCGAGCCCGTTTGTCTGTAGGATTTAATCAGGGTAAAGGCAAGGATGTGCGAACTTAAGCATGGACGAGTTTTTCTTTTGTATGAAGTGGAGCGTATGCTTGGAGCGCATGCACGCGCAGTGAGAATTCGGTGGCAGATTTGAGCTGGGTTGGGATGGCGCCCGTCTCTGTCGGCAGTGGTGTTGGAGGGGGGCCCTGCTCGCGAGTAAGCACTATTTTTATTTAATAATTCTGGGGCGTTTGTCAGCTGTAGGCGTTGATTATGGCTTGTGCGCGTAAACTCGTCATATTTATTGTGTGCCATTGAAGTGGACGTGTCTACAGCAATTTGATACGCTGTACATTTTATTTTAAACAGCTACAGTTTTGTTATCCGTTATGACTACTATCAAAGTTTTTTTCTTCCTTGCGAGTGGTCGAATGTATGCCGGTGTATGCATCCGCGCCGGTACGCCTGTTTAGAAATTACCGTGATACTTGAGTTGATGCGTGTGAGCAGCGTGATGCATCGTCTTAGGTAGGGCTCGCAAAGGTTGATTTAGGTGTTCATGCAGCTCGTTTAGTAAAATTCGAACTTGCGGTATACATCTTCATCACAGATTACCTGATGCAGCCACAACCCATGTATTTTAGGCTATTCGTTAAATGGGAACGGCATCTTCAAACGAATATTTTATGGCTAAATGCGGCAGAATCGCTATACCTTACTGTGCGAGCACAAATTAGGTCATTAGTCCAAGCGTTCGAGCACCACAGATTTCACTCTGCTTGTTTCCAATATGTCTGGATTTCGTTATTTTTGGTTCGGTTTAATAAATATTGATGCGCCTTGCCCAACCTTGGTGTTGAAACCACGCTAAACGTATTTCCACGTTTTTTTTTCATTAGACAGCCTGGGATTCTCATGCGAGGCGTACTGCATTTTTAGCCAACAAGAACCATTGAAACTAATGACCATAGTTTAGAAGCAAATAATAGTAATTCAGGGACATTATTATCTGTAATTATAGATTTAATCGATCCAATGTGAGCAGCCTGAAGAAAGCTACATTATTTGCATTTGAAATCAAACTCATATTGTAATATTATATGTTACATGCAATGGATACTTGATGAAATTGCATACGATCATGTGTGTATTGTGTTATCATTGAATTAGCATGTCAACGCACTATGCACGGTTGCAATAAGCATGGTTTTGACACATCTGTGATGTGGAAATGGCATATTATTTCATAAGGTTGCAACTGTGTTCGCTAAGAGCATAAAAAAGTTTATTTTGTAACATTTCTCGTCTGTGTACATCCTGCTAGTTCAAGACACATTGTTCCAAATCATTTTAAATGACGGAAAAAACTCAGTTTTGCGAGGAAACTCATGTCACTAAATTGTTTTTTATGTGTTTACGTCGCAGCCTATGCATGCTCCTTGTGCAGACTGAGTGTGAAAGAATTCCGGACAAGCCTGTCATCAGTGGTAGCTCGTGGGAACGTTGGCTGCAGATGTACAACAGCTGTGCATGGCTTCTGTTTCCTATGAAAAGGGAACTTCACTGAGCCACCTAGTTGCTTTATTCAAGTAGCTCGCATATTCAGGATTTTCAAAATTAAGCCCTTTGTTTTTCGTTGAAAACGTCAGTGCTGCAAGTTATGTGTGTAAAATCCACCTTTACAGATAGCTATGTGTTCAGGGGGACTCAATGTGCAACAATATTTATTACTGTCAGCCGTGCCGATGAATAAGATGCATTATTAAACTTATTATAGACTGGAGGCCCCTATGCATGTATTAAAAGTTTGAGCCTGTCACATTTCTGCATATATTCCAAAAATTTTTGCATGCTTGTTCCTAGGTGTCGTGCAAGTAAGTTTAGTTGCGGCTTGCATCATCACGTATGCAGGACAGTGAGCACTAGCACACAGCTACTACTCCTTGATGGGCGGCATATAATCTTACCATGGGTAGAAGCCATAGGCAAACATTATAAGGGTTACCCTTTAACTACCGGCTGGTGATAGCTACCAGTGGGTGCTCGTCCCACCAGGGAGTAATAGTTTGCTGATTCCACTGCCTTGCATGTGTAATCATGAAAAGCACAATTGAACTTCAGAGGGAAATATCTCGGAGCATAGACATGCTCAAAGAATTTTTTCAAGTGAGATTGTGTAGAAATACAACTGCCACAAAATTTTCTGTGCAAACATACTCACTTATTGTAGCCATCAAAATTTCGGTATTCTTAGTTTATTAGGCAGCTGAGAGCAATATTGTCTTACTTAGTGTCCCCTTAGACACATAACTGCTCTAAAAAGGTGGTTTTTAGTCTTCGGGATGAATTTTCATGCAAGTACAATGCACATCTCTGAATGTGTAACCTGAATGCATCCTAAGTTTTTTACAGCATATATTTTTTTTCAAAATCAACTTAGTAAGCTGCCCTCAAGACTTGTGGGTCATGTTTTAATTTTTGTGTCATATGCCATTAATCACTTTTAAAATTGATTTTTTTGCATTCTGATAAGGCTGTAGTACATTAATGATTTATTTAATTTCAAAATTGGCTAAACAATTTATTTTAATATGTTTTTGTTACACTAGTTCATTGTCTTATGGAATTTATCGCCTTAAGTGCGATCAATTGATTTCCTACAGTCATACTTAATCATACCTAACTTTGCCAATACCTTACTATGTGATATGTAAGTGATGCTTAACCATGTTTGACATTGTTAATGATAACTGTCAGAAGGCATTCTGAAATATTATAACTCAAGTCCATAGATTAAAAGGGAAATGGTGACATTATTAAATTACATAATGATATTTGCTTGCCTCATTTTGCTTAATATTTCATACGAATTCTAATTGTTGGGTTTGACGTGTTCAAAACCACAGTATATGATTATCAGGGATGCCATAGTGAAAGCCTTTAGAAATTTCGACTGCCTGGGAAATGCACCTATGTCTAACTAATGCCTATCTTTTTCGATTAAAATTGCGGCCACCACAATCAGGGTTCGATTCCGCGGCGTTCTGTTCAGCAGTCAAGGATTGCATTAAGTGTGCTGGTCGTTGTGAGCTGTAGATTTGCTTTCAATGATGGATGCTAAGTACTGCAGTTTGGTGCCAACCAGGTATCTCTGCTGGTGCACTGATGGCGTTTGTTACATTTGTAATTTACTACATCACACTCCTAATTGATTGCAATATTTAATGATTACCACGTGAGTTGGTTCTGACGTTATGATTGTTATGTATTTTATACTCTGCAAGGCTGCATACATTTGTTAATAGCCTATAAAGTCCAACTAGTCACCATGACATATTTTACGTATTATTTACAACAGATGGCTAATTTGGGTGTGCAAAGCTTATCGAAGTATACCCTCCATAGTGTTTCGAATGCGTTGAAAAAAGCCTTCTGGTCAGAAGTTACTGTTTTGATGAGTTTCTTACATAAAACATTTGTTTTTGAGAAATAAATGTGCTCTCAATTACCCAGAAAAATGCTGAAAGTGTAAAAACTTTCACAGTGACAATGATTTGTTCAAGCTTCATGGGCTATGGCTGATGTGGTAATCTTATTTGTCTTCAACCAGCAGCTGAGGTACGTTACCTGTTCAAATATTGTTTGTAAAATGCTCTTTACTATACAGTGTAAGTGAAAATAAATAAATAATTTTGCAGTTTTACAAGCTTGTTGAGGTACATTCAACTTATAACAGCCTCCATTATGCAGCACCATACAGGCTATCAACTGGCCTAATTTCTGGTTTAAATAAAGGTAACTAGGCTACTTATAGGACACATACAATACACAATCTTGAGTAGACATAAACATGGTAGCAAAATTATCACAGTTGGAAGACATACTAGACAATTCCATATGAAATACACACAGGACGGTAACAGACTGGACACATACATGACGGATGCTATGAGGAGAGAGAAAGTCGGCGGCCAAATCATTACATCTTGGAGACATACAGTTTGCGTCCTAATGCTGCCTCGGGAAAATGTGATTGCATGAGTCAAGACACTTCTCAATTAATGGCAGTTGCAATATAGCAGTTCACAATGCATAGAAACAAGTTCTTTTGTATGAATAAATAAATGTGAAAAAGTGCGAAACGATGCAAGTTTCACTATAGTAAGTAAGTTCTCATGGGAAGTGGTGTGGAAACTCTACCAGATATCCATTGGGTGAATCACCGACCATTATTGCACATATACTTAGACGTTCATATTCATTTACAATGCTTGATTGGTGCAGCTGGTCATATAGATAGAGGTGTGGTGCAGAAATAAGCACAGGAACAAATAAAACACAAATGGTGTTTGTCATGTCTCGTTGCCGCATGAAAGTGAACAAGACAAGATACACACCATTTATGTTTTGTTTGTTTTTGTTTGTACCGAACCTCCTCTATCATATATGACCAGCTGCACCAATTATGCATTATAAATAAAAATGAATGGTCCACTAGGTGCCTCTAATGCTCTGTGATTGACCCAACGCTTATTTAGGTGAGATTAGGTTACGAAAACAATAATACAATAAAACGGCCTATATGTCTGTTGAACATCCGGATATCCGCCCTGGACACCCGCAGGACTCCCGCTGGATCGCCAATTAGTATGCGCCTTGGAGTCCTGCGGTTGTCCGCTGAACGCCGATCGGCGACTCGCGGACGACTAGTGGACGACCGATACATACGGAAGCGGTTGTCCAGTGGACGTCCATTGGTGTTTAATTGCCCATTTGGGGGTGACGTCACGGGTAACATGATGCGTCAGCATGTGTGCCAGGGCAGCTTATCTCCGCTAGGAGGCCAGTGGTGGCAGCGTTGTTTATGGACGCGTGGACGCATGGTCCCAGCGATCTTGCGACGCATCTGTTTGGGGTTTCGCGCATGCGCATTACCGCCACCCCAACGTCCTTGGTACGCAAGCCGCTTGGGTACCCAGCATTAAAACTCCCCTGGATGCTACCTTCAATTTGATTCTTCCCACCCCGCCTGCCAAAAGGCCTCAGTTGTGACCACGCTACTCAAGTGAGCTAGGAACTTATGCTCTAATGACACAGAGCGAAAGAAAGAAGAGGCCCGCGTAATTGCGGACCTCAGAAAAAACGGATACCCTGAAAACTTTATTCGAGCCGCCACCCGCCGCGCAGAGCAACAGAGGATACGAAAACCCCAATCAACCTTACTACTAAGTGGTTCTAAGAGAGTAAGAAAGAGAAAAGTGAGCCCCGTAACTGTCTGCTTCAGCGAGCGACACCTCAAGAGGAGCTCACAAGGGATGGGGGTGAGGAGGGATTAAAAAGGATAGCAGTAAAGGTGTAGAGAGAGAAAAAGAGGCCTGAGGTGGTAAGCCAGAGAGCGACGACATATCGAGGGAATAGGAGAGATAGGAAGATGGAAACACGGTCACAGGAGTCCGAGGACGGGGCACAACTTGCGAGAGCTCTTGGCGGCGTCAGGAGGTGGCGTAGAGCAAGCCCAGTCGGTCGTAGCTACACTGTCATCGGAGGTCAGCGTCAGGAAATGACGTAGGGGAGCCTAGTCGGCCAGAGCTACGCTGACGTCGGAGATCGCGAGGGCACAACCGGTCGGCACGGAATCCAGCGAGCAAGTCCTCCCAACCTTAATTGGCAGCCCCTAAAACGCATACCGGTTCCATATGTTCAGGGAACCAGCGAGATGGTGGTGCGGATCTTCAAGAAGGAAGGGGTTCGCATCGCGCACGTGCCTTCATGTATGATGGGCTGCCTCCTCTACCCGAAAGACCGGCAAACGACGGACAGGACCCCCGGTGTCGTTTACGAAATTCCGTGTGCCAAGTGCCCCTCGCCGTATGTCGGCGAGACGAAAAACCTACTGGAGCAACTGAAGCAACACGCCAACGATGTGCGGAAGTTCTACAAAGAACGCAGCGCAGTCGCCGAACATGCTGAGACGTTGGATCACCAGATAAATTTCGAAGCGACGGCCATACTTGAAAGCGAGCCGAACTGGAGGAGGAGGTTGTTACTCGAGTCGTGGAACATACGGATGACAACCCATAACAATAACCGCTCTCTCAGAATTCGTCCCCCAGTGTATACACACAAGCTGCGCTCCACGGCAAAACGAGAGAAAGAGGGGAGGAGGCCATTATTCACCCGCGAGTGCTTTGAAGACGCCGCTGCTACGTAGCCTCCGCAGTCACCCCTGAGGAAGGAAACAGGTTGGTTTCGAAACGTCGGGTTTTGACTCGCTCGCTGGATTCCGTGCCCACCGGTTGTGCCCTCGCGATCTCCGACGTCAGCGTAGCTCTGGTCGACTGGGCTGGCCCTACGTCATCTCCTAACGCCGACCTCCTACGACAGCGTAGCTCTGACCTACTGACTTGCCCTACGCCATCTTCTGACGCCGACAAGAGCTCTTGCAAGTGGTGCCCCGTCCTCGGACTCCTGTGACCGTGTTTCCACCTTTCCTGTCTATCCTATCCCTCATGCGTCCTCGCTCGCTGTCCTAGTGCATCTCTCTCTCTCTATACCTTTAATTCTATCCTTTTGATCCCTCCTCAACCCCAGCCCTTATGAGCTACTGTTGAGGTGTCGCACCCTGATGCAGACAGTTAGGGGGCTCAGTTTTTTCTGTTTTTTTCCTATTATAACTACTTCTCGAAACGTCGGGTTCCTTCAAAACTTTGGTTGGAGTCTAAATCATCTCCCAGTTTCATACACAACCAGACAGACTTACGTCGAATGTTTACATTCAGCCTCACCTTAGTGTGTGTGCCATGAAGTTTTTGAGTATGAAGTGGGGATTATTGTTGTTTGATGTACTGCATTTTCTAGATTGCATTGCCAAGCGTGGTGTTGTCAAAGGTGTAATTATCCTTGCTGCCGAGATTCGCTGGTCGCGTAGGGCAAGGTCGACGATGAAATAAATGCTTTTGCACAGTTCATGTGTTACTTTCCGGACACACATGCATGAAACCTGAGTGCGTCTACGAAGTGATACTGCGCAGCCTAATGAAACCTGGTAAAACCAAAATGGCAGCAAACCGAACTCTTAAGAAGCTCGCCGGGGAATTTCCAGGAACAGATGACGCCCTCCTCGCTAAGCTCCGAGACAAGTACATAGGCGCGTTCACAACTCCTCCGTGCACTTTAGCATACCAAGGCCAGGAAAACGCAGTGCTCGACGCACCGATCACCAAGGCAGAACTATTCGCGGCCGCGCAAGCAGCAAAGCGCAATACTGCCCCCGGATCTGACCAGCTAAAGAACGCGATGATACAGAATCTTAGCGATTAACACCTGGAACAACTTACTCGGTATTTTAATGAACAGGTATGGGAGAAGCGCGTGGTTCCTCAACATTGGAAGGAAGCCAAAATTATTCTTATTCCGAAGCCAGGAAAAACACCCGACCTACAAAATCTAAGACCAACATCATTAACATCATTTCTTAGCAAATTATTCAAAAAGGTGATTCACACACGTCTGACGACTTACATATAAGAGTGGAACCTTTTCCCAACAAGCATGTTTAGATTTCGCCAACATTTGTCAACGCAGGACGTCATCCTTCTACTTCGGGAAGAGGTACTCTGCAATACCACGGTTGGTGCAGAACGTCTCGTCGTAGCTTTTGATTTGAAAAGTGCATTTAACACTATGTCCCATGAGCTCATCTTATCTGAGCTAAATGACATCGGTTGTGGGCAAAAGTTATATGACTACGTTCGCTCTTTTCTAACCTCTCGCACTGCTACAGGGGCTGCCTAGGGAATACACGCTCAGATCCGTTTCCTATGCCCAATAGAAGCACACCACAAGGGGTGATACTATCTCCTCTTCTCTTCAACATCTGCATGAGACGCTTAGCAAAAATACTAGACAGCGTTTCAGGGCTAGGGTACGCGTTCTATGCGGATGATATTACCCCATGGGCCAACAGTGGCTCTTTGGGACAAAAAGAGCAAATCCTACAAGACGCAGTGACCGCTGTTTACGACTTCGCTTATCAAAGCGGAATGAGCTGTACTCACGATAAATGTGAATTTATTAGAATTCGAGGCAGAGGCCGCCGCATTCAAGAGCTGGTCAACCTCTTTCTAGGAGACCACAATATAAAAGAGGTACAGAAAATGCGAGCCCTTGGACTGTGGTTTCAAAGCAACAAGCGAGTGGACCACACAATAAAAACCCTCAGAACAACGGTGAAGCAGATCTCCCGTATGATTTATAGAGTCACGTATCACCGAAAAGGTTTCAAGGAAGTTGAGACGCTCCGGCTGGTTCAGGCTTTTGTCCTCAGTCGTATAGCATCTAGTCTTCCTTTCCAGGAGATCAATAAAACTGATTTAAAGGCACTAGATGCGTTGATACGAACATCGTACAAGGCGGCTCTCGGCCTACCACTTAGAACGTCCACAGAACGTCTCGAAGCCCTCGGTATGCACAATCATTATGAGGAGTTGCGCACAGCGGTGCTCATTTCTCAACGGGAGAGGCTTAACTTAACCACTACTGGGAGAAAATTGCTACGCCGTGTAGGTTACCCAGCTCGTCCTCAGTATGCGGGAGAGGAACTGGAGTCCATGGCTAAATAGCTACGTGAAAAGATTCTAGTATCCCCTATCCCCAAAAACATGAGCTCCCGAACAAGTACGAACAAGCACGAACAAGTACGTGTTCGCAGTCGTAGGAGCGGCCCCGGGTCAAGGCCTTATGACTTGCGCCACGGCACGAGCCGCGTCCGCGAATAACGCTTAGATTTTAGCTATCGCGCTCGCTATTAAAGCTAAGGATATTTTGGGACGATTGTCCCTTGTTCTCACCGATTCCATGGTAGCATGTAGACTCTTTCTCACGGGAAGACTACCACACAACACCATTCGCCCATTAGGACCGGACCTAACGCAGGACCATGCTATTTTATGGTGCCCGGGTCACGCAGGACTCGATGGCAATGAGACAGCGGATGGCGCAGCTCGTGCTTCAATCAACCGAGCGGCCTACCACTCCGATGACAGCCCCTTTTTACCACGAGATATCCTTGAAAACCAACGGCTTGAGCGACGAAGGTACAGTGTACCACACACTGCTTTACACGGCCGGAATTCTTATGACTGGCGCCGTATACAAACTAACACATATCCAAATCTTTCGTTGAAGCATGCTCTTCACCCTGCGATGTACAGCGATAGTTGTCCATGGTGCGGAGGCAGGCCCACTCTCGCCTACATAACGTGGGATTGTCGGAAAAGGCCAACCGAAATTAACTCGCCGCAAATGGTCAGCGAAATTTCAGCAAGGCAGCAGTGGGAGACTTTGCTCGCCAGCGAGGATCTGGGAGTGCAACTAGCGCTCCTCGACCAGGCGCAGCGGGCCGCTAAAGCCAGTGGAGCCCTGGAATAGGGGCCCCACCCACATGCTCCTCGTATCTATTTTTTCCTTGTTTTTTTTTCAAATAAACGTTTTGATATATATATCTAAGAAGTGTTCTTACGAAGGATGGAAACAACCTTATTGTAGTGTTCTTACCAAGCCAGTAATCTCTGAAGGCCAAAGCTACTGCATTGCCGACTTTTGTTAAGTGCGAACACGTACAGCCGTTCTCATCCATTGTTACGTAAATGATCCCGTGCTGTCACAGGCCGTGCGTGTTATTCAGCAAGATGAACAAGCTCTTTTGTAGTTAGATGGGCTAATGCCGTCGGCACTTCTCCTTGGGCATCGTTCATCAAGTGTTGATGGCCTAGACCATTGCGGTGGCACGTCAGTATTTTGAAGTGGCCTGCCGGTTACCTCGCTAGGTGATGGTACACTGAGCAACATAAAAAGTTTCCACTGACTACGTTTCAGTGCGCCTTTCTGTCATGAAAACACTGATAAACCGTGGAATCGTTACGTCTAGACGTACCGCTAAACACTCCGACTATTTCAAACAAAGCTACAGGGGTTAGAATAGGGAAGTGTGATGAACGCGCCGGCTAGCGCGTAACGCCTTGGGAGGATACCATCACATGGCGCTGGCACACGTTTGCACGTCACCCAAGGTGACGATGTGCTGCGCTGCGATGCGCTGACCACGCGCGCGGCCAATGTGAAATATTTAAAATATATTTTTTTTGCTCATGCGTGGCCTCAAATGGCGACCGGAAAAATATGTTAATTAGCTTCTGGAAAACAGGATGCCTACGCAGGTGTGTGACTGAACTGAAATATTGTCAGGTCGGCAAGATGCCGAAAGTCAGCGTGTGACGGCACTGAAACATTTTATCGATGTGAAGTGGTAGAAGAGTGGAACGATGAACTCAGTTGTGAGCCAAAAGGACTTGTTTTTGGGCTAGTTGGTGCATACTTGGTGCAGAAGACTGAGGCGCAAAAAACATATCGAGAAGAAGGAAGAGCAGAAGAGAAGAAAGAACAGCGCCAGCTACCAACTGTTCAATCATCGTCTAAGAAACGCATATAAATGAAGAAAAAACCACGCATGCCTGCACAGCCAACAAACATCGCACAGCGTCATGATCAAGGCACTAAGTTATCCAAAAATGCATTTCTGTTGAATAAAACACAATAGATGTATCACTGATACAATCGGGCCCTTTATATTTGAATAAATAGGCATCCAGGAGCTCTCTAGCTGTTTGTTTTTTGCTCCTACTAAGAATCATTGTTTTTTCAAACAATGGCACACATCCGCAGGCTTTACGGTGCGCTGGAAGAAGCGCATGATCACTTTTGCCTGAACTATTTGCATGCTCCCTCAGTCTGTCATTAATGCAACACCCCGTTTGACCAATATAGAACTTGCCACAGCCTAGGGGAGCCCCATATACCACGCCTTGTGCGCAGCGGCTAAAAAGTCTTGTGTGCTGCTTCTGGCAGCCCCTTTGCTCATCGCATGTGATACGCGGGCACAATTGAGCAAGTTTGTTGCGAGGTGAAAAAAAAAAAAAACGACTGGAACGCCGTTACGGGAAGCCTTGAGGTTATGGCTCACACGATGTATATACGGGACCACCTCAGGCTTAACCCGCTCTCTCTCCTTCGGGTGCTCGTTTGCGTTGGACACTCTGCCTTTCACCCTCTGCAGCAGGGGTTCCACCACGGAACTAACTACGGACTGAGGGTAGCCAGCCTTGGAAAGTCTTTGAAGTTGACGCATAAAGCTAGCCTGCATAACACGCTCACTCGATCTGCGTAGTGCCAACTCTAAGCAAAGTAGAGCGATTGCGCGTTTCACAGTCTTTGAATGCGCTGAATTGTAAAATAACAACTTCTTACTCCGATGTAGGTACGCACAGGTACGCTGTGAGGGAGGTACGCTCAGAGGGCCTTTTTTACTCGGTTCCGCATCCGAAGCTACTTGAGGCAGTTAAGCATTGTATAGATGATAGTGGCGAATCCACCTTTGTGTCTAAAATGAAGATGTCGTCTGCTAATTTTGTTACCCTCTTAGAAGCATATCTCAACCACACTTTCAATCAATCAATCAATGAAGCTTTATTTTCATAAATAGATATATGCAATTACAGGGATTATTTGGTCCGATAGCCTAAAGTGGCTAGTGGACGGTCCAATACAATGTGCAACATAAAAAAGTGTACAGGTCAGCTCTGAGGTAACAACATAAAAAAACAATCATGTGATACAGATAACACAGTAATACATTTTTTTCTTGCAGATATGCATACTTATTAGCTTGCAGCTAGTTTCTATACATAGGCACTTATTAAAAAATACAATGAAAATCGAATCAAACACACACATGCTTACATGTCTTGACTCCACAGAAAAAATGATTTACATGCCATGCTGAAATTACGTGCCGTTTTAATCTCTAGGGGGACCGTGTTCCATATTTTTGTTCCACTAAACTGTATCAGTCTTTCTCCGTAAACATTAAAACATTTGGGCAGATTGAAATTACCATTCGAAGCATGTCGCGTATTGCGTTTAGGAATTGAAAAAAAGATCAGCAGGCAAAGGTGAATTTCTATTAACTATGTTATTTACTGAAACAGCAATTTTGTAGTCACGCAACATCGGAACCGAGAGAATGCGTTGTGATTGGAAAATATTACTTACTGATTCACCTTGGCTTATGATTTTCAGTGTACGCTTTTGAAGTCGTTCAAGAGTTTTTAGATAACTGTTGTACGTCACACCCCACGATTCCAGACAGTAACCTATGTGACAATGACACAATGAAAAGTAGAGTGTGCGGAGTATAGCTTGTGGAAAATATTGGCGAGCTTTTATTAGAGAATAGCAGCCATAGGCTAGCTTTGCGCACACACTTTGTACTTGCTCATGCCAGTGTAAGTGTTCATCAAAAGTGACGCCTAAATATTTAAAACAAGGAACTTGTTGAATAGGAGCGTTGTTTATTGTTAGGTTAAGAGATTCAGCGTCAATATGTTTCCTACGAGAGTGAAACACCATATACTTTGTTTTAGTACAGTTAACAGTCAGCTGATTCCAGGCAAACCATTCCGAAATGTTCGATAAATCGGTCATCGTGTCATTTTGTAAATCTGCTAAGGAGTGTCCTGTGAAAACTAAAACAGTGTCGTCCGCGTACATCAGTGCCCTTGACCTCTGTAGGGATCGCGGGACATCATTAATATAAAGAGAGAACAATATAGGGCCCAAAACTGAACCCTGTGGCACCCCGCATTTAATATAACCGTAGGATGATTTGATGTCACCAATGACTACCTTTTGTTTGCGTGCCGATAGATAACTAGAAAAAAAATCAAGCGAGTTACCTTTTATCCCATAAGAATGCATTTTTTCCAGTAAAATGGAATGACTAATAGCATCTAATGCCTTTCGTATGTCTAAAAATACTGCTATTGCTATGTTGTTTTCATGTAGCGCGGAATTAATATATTGCGTAAGCATCGAAACAGCAGTTGAAGTGGACCTGTTTGCAACAAAGCCGTGTTGCTGGGGACAAAGTACATTCTGTTCACCCAGGAAGCGCCTTAATTGCGACGAAATTGATTTTTCAAGCGTAGTGTTAATACTACTCAGGACAGATATTGGTCTGTAGCTGTCCGGAAGATTCCGATCACCAGATTTGTACACTGGTATTACTTTGGCGGTCTTAAGTATACTAGGATAAGTTTTAGAGGAAAATGCATGGTTAAATATATGGCATAAGGGACCACACAAAACATCAATATTCTCCTTTAAAATCCTTGATGATATGGCGTCATGGCCAGCTGCCTTGTTCCCTGGTAAATTATTAATTACTTGTCGGATGTCATCCTCAGTTACATCACATAAATCAAAATTATTGGTAACAGTACAGGGTGCATTTAAATTCTGCATATGAGTAGGGAACTTCCTCGCAAGGCGGAGACCAATATTAGTAAAGTAATCGTTAAAGTTGTCGGCCACTTCACGAGTTGGATTATCAGGTGTAATGCGTTCTTTGCTACCCATGCCAGTGACGTCTCTAACAATCTGCCATATTTTCTTCGTGTTACCATCATTTTTTTTCACTAGGTTGGTATAGTAGCACTTCTTGGATTTTCTTATCATTGCTACTGACTTGTTTCTGTAAAGCTTAAAATTTTGATGGTAGTATTCATTGCTCCTGTTATTTTTCCATTTGTCGTAGTAAAAATCTTTCAGCTTCAAAACCTCAAGTATATTTCTATTCATCCATGGACATATGGAATGGTCATAATTTCGGCGCGAACAGCTACGCGTTGATCGTTCAATGACATCCATAATGCATTTTACAATGTTATCACACTCGACGTCCACGTCTTCATCATAGAGGGCATCAAAATTCGTTCCTTGTAGTAGTTTTTGCACGGAATTATAGTCGACACGTGTTGTTCGTTTAATGGCAGGTATGTCAGGAGCACAAATGTATTTCTGGGGTAAAAATAGAAAGGTGGGATTGTGATCCGCAATAGCAACAGCGTATACGCCTGCCGATACATCAGGTCAGCGTTACACAACACGTGATCAATAATCGACTCCGAGTGGTCTGTTATGTGAGTGGGTGATGAAATAACATTTCTCAGATTAACTGATTGTAGCAAAAACACGTAATCATCACATGTATCTCCAGACACGTCTATGTTAATATCACCGCAGACAATAATAGGTGCTTTAGAGGCCACAATGGGTATCATGGTACTTTCCATCACAGTAATGAAGTCAGCCACACTGGAAATTGGTGGACGATATATTACACCGATGACGACACCATTCTGAAGATGAATAAAAAGAGTCTCTGCCGATGAACTGCAGCATGAGCTATTGCTAAGGTGAACGAAACTAAAGCAGTCTTTGATAAATAGCGCCACACCCCCTCCTCGTGTAGCACTGTTTCTAGGTTGCGAAAGCATGACGTAGCCGGGTAAATGAACTGATTCGCTTTCTCGAAGCCAAGTTTCAGTTATAGCGATGACATCTTATTTAAACGAGTGCTGTGATAAGTACGAAAGCAGATGATCGAAGTTCTTTTTTATGCTGCGAATATTACAATGTAATATTGCGAAATGATCCTGCTGCAGCCATATGTTTTCAACCTCAGAAAAAGAAAACGCCATTTAAAAATATAGGATAACTCCAGGTTACAGAAACAAGCAGGCAATCCTCAAACAACTTTGGAAAGATCCTCAGCACATGTGACGTGAAGCACACGTGAATTATCCGCCTTCCGCATCAAAATCTTTCCACCAGTTACCCAGGTGTACTTCCACTTTTTTTCCCGCTTTGTCTTTAGAGCGGCTGTTAGCAATTCCTTGTTTGCCGGACACAAGTGTTCATTTATGTACACTGGAGATGCGATGCCCTGAAAACCTAAAGCTGTCGTGTTAGGTCGTTGCTTCTTAGCAGTCTTCAGAACATTATCTTTCACAGCTCTCGAAAGAAACCTAACTATGATGTTAGGTGTTGACGCGTTCCTTGATGGCACTCGGTGCACGACGTCTATATCTTTTCTTTCGTTTCTTTTGAACATTGCATGTTTTTACAGAGGAAGGTCATTTGCATTGGGTCACGGGTAGCACCGATTTTATGTGGCGCCTTTTTTATCATCCTTTGACTACGCACTACAAAGTGTTTTTACTTCATCTCATTCGAATGTTCATAAAGTATTCAGATATGTAGATAAGGTTTAGTTGTTATTGACAATATATGCCTTTTTCCTTTCCCTGTGATGGTTGAGCAGGTTTTAGATGTTTTTAGAGCAAACGCTAAGAGGCTCACGTTCACCAACGAACTTCCGTAAGATAGTTCCTTGCAGTTTTTGGACCTTAACCTGACGATTTCGGCTGGTCACGTATGCTGTGCGTACCTCCCTCGGAGTAAGAAGAAGTTGTGACTTTACGATTCTGTGCATTCAAAGACTGTCAAACGCGTAATTGCGCTACTTTTCTTAGAGTTGGCACTACGCAGATCGTGTGAGCATGTTATGCAGGCTAGCTTTATGTGTCAACTTCAAAGACTTTTCAAGGCTGGCTACCCTCAGTCCGTAGTTGGTTCCGTGGTGGAATCCCTGCTGCAGAGGGTGAAAGGCAGAGTGTCTAATGCAAATGCACACCCGAAGGAGAGAGAGCGGGTTAAGCCTGAGGTGGTCCCGTATACACACCGTGTGAGCCATAACCTCCAGAAGGTGGCTTCCCGTTACGGCGTTCTGGTCGATTTTTGAGCTCCCAACAAACTTGCTCAATCGTACTCGCGTATCACATGCGATGAGCAAAGGGGCTGCCAGAAGCAGCACACAAGACGTTTTAGGCGCTGCGCACAAGGCGTGGTTTATGGGACACCCCTAGGCTGTGGCAAGTTCTATATCGGTCAAACGGGACGTTGCATTAATGACAGACTGAGGACGCATGCAAATAGTTTAGGCAAAAGTGATCATGCGCACCTTCCAGCGCACTGTGAAGCCTGCGGATCGCATTGCAACAATGCACTGTAAAGCCTGTGCCATTGTTTGAGAAAACGGTGATTCTTGGTAGGAGCGAAAAACAAACAGCTAGAGAGCTCTTGGAAGCCTATTTTATCAAAAAGAAAGGGCCCGATTGTATGAGTGATACATCTATTGTGTTGTACTCATCAGAAATGCAGTTTTAAATAACTTAGTGCATTGATCATGACGCTGTGTGACGTTGTTGGTTGTGCATGCATGCGCGGTTTTGTCTTCTTTCCTGTGCGTTTCTTAGACGGTCATGAAACAGTTGGTAGTTGGCGTTGTTGTTTCTTCTCTTCTGCTCTTCCTGCTTCACGATATATTTTTTGTGCCTCAGTCTTCTGCATCAGTTGTGACCCTTTGCTCGCAATACTTTCCACGGCGAACCAACATTTCCTCAAGCACTACTCTGTAAATAAAGCCCATAATTCAAAACGTCATACTCAGAGACGAGAATCGCGAGCGGTATCTGTATGAAGTTTTTTATTTTTTTTTTGCACACACGCCATACAGCGCATTTCGGAGTAGTGACTTTCTGTTTACAATAATGCATTCTCAATAATTTGTCGCGAGTCCTTTTTCATCCCAAGAAAAATGTTTTATATCTCACGAGCGCCTCACAGAACATTGGGCTAAAAGCCTAGGTGATGCGCCTGAGCTTCAGGTAGTTGCTCTTTTCACGGGAAGGTGCTCGCTCCTTGTGGAGTACCTTTGTGTAAAAACGCAAATTTTTGAGCAGAAAAAACTTGTTTACTTGATTGGAGAGGCTCGGACCATGCATTGTGCGCAGCCCGGTGTCACAACCTTTTTTTTTCAAGGAGAAAACAAACTTTTCCTACCTGTCACTGTGAAGCTCGTTGTAGCTAAACCACTTTAAAAAAGTGATTTCAAAGGCGTCTACAAATGCGAACAACTTCTCCGAAAGGCCTACCCATAGGCGCCCGCACGAGAGGGGCAAAAAGGACTGGCCACCTGGGAGGGGGGTGCTAAATATGTTCTATACAATTACTAGGCAGCGGGGCACTCTTTAAGTCATCTTAAAGGGAGGGCGTAAAATCTGCCTCATACAAAGATTTAATAGGAAGGAGGCGCCCTGCAATGAACACACCTCCCCCCCCCCCCTGAACGGCAAGCACACCCATGGGTCTACCGGTCCCTTTCAATGCGTACAATTTCGCCAATCATAGTGTGCTCGAAGTGCTGTGAGATGTACTTCTTGCCCAAGGGCAGCTAGCACACAGCCGAGTTTTCTTGAAGCAGCTTGTCAGAGTGCGGAATTGCTCTCCGCCACTGCGCTAACAGAGCTTCGTTCTTCGGAACGCCGAACAGCGCATGCTTCTTTTAAGCTGACTTGTAGCCTGTAGTGAACCCCGGGACGAAGAAATGGCTTTGTTTTCGCGCCATGAAAGTGCATACAGCAGCATTGGTGTTAGAGTGCCACCGCAATTAATAAAACGAGGACGAACGCGCCCGACGAAACTGTCGGAAGCGAGCAAACAACGTTGGATGGATGGATGGATGGATGGATGGATGGATGGATGGATGGATGGATGGATGGTTGGATGGATGGATGGATGGATGGATGGATGGATGGATGGATGGATGGATGGATGGATGGATGGATGGATGGATGGATGGATGGATGGATGGATGGATGGATGGATGGATGGATGGATGGATGGATGGATGTGGCTCTACCCTATTAGATTGGGCGGTGGCTAACGCCACCTAGCCGTAGTACATAGTTAACTAACAGCTAGATTTATCTTTTTTCCCTTTAAATAGTGAAGTTGAGAACTGGTACTTTGCAGTGAAGGGCTCAAATTTTATTTTCGCTCGTTCCTTCACTTTAGACACCAATCGGATAACCTTCTTCTAGTTAATCCTACCCGCTTAAAATCTATTTTGCCCGCCCTGTCCCTAAACCACAGTGCTTTGAAAAACTCTGCGCCATCATCCTGAACTATAGGGTGAAGCCCTTTACAGAACATTATCAAGTGTACGGCAGTTTCCTCTCCTCTCCACATGCATGGTATACCGTGTCTACCCCTTCGTATTTGGCCCGATATGTCTTGGTTCGCGATACTCCCGTCCTGGCCTTGAACAGTACAGAACTACCCCGAGTATTATCATAGATCCTTTCCTTGGCAATTTCCTGCTTAAAAGTTCGATAGATCTCTAGCGCGGACTTTTTAATCATGCAGATTCTCCACATGTCAATCTCCGTTTCCTTCACTTTCTTCCTAACCGATAGTTCTTTTTGGTTTGGCCACCTGCTGTTTGCTATGTATTTACCTGTCAATTTCCTGGTTCGCTTCCTTCATTTTGTATCGTTATTCTTCATGTACAAGTAGCTGAAAACCTTCCTAGTCCAACGCTCCTCCCGTATTTCTCTCAATCGCTTCTCAAATTTTATCTTGCTGCTAGCTTCCCTGCCCTCAGATAATGTCCGTCCCATATAACCTTGTACTCCCTGATTTGGTGCATTCCCGTGAGCTCCTAAGGCAAGCCTACCTATTCCACGTTGCTTAATTTGTAATCTTGCTTGAACTTCTGATCTCATGCACAAGACCGCATTGCCGAACGTTAGACCAGGAACCATGACTCGTTCCATATTCCTCTCACAACATCATACCTATTGTCATTCCACAGTGCCCTATTTTTCATTATGGCTGCATTTCTGTTACATTTAGTGTTCACGTGTATTTCGTGCTCCCTTAGGTACTCGGTCCCATTGCTTATCGATACGACCAGACATTTGTATTTATCTGTTATCTTTAGCGTGACTTCCGTACCCTAAGCTCACAACCTTTATTACATTAAAAATCATGACTGCTGACTTTTCCTTACTGAATCTAAAACCTAATCTATCTCCCTAATTACCGCTGATGTCCATCAACATCTGCAAATCTTTCTTGTTGCCGGCCAATAGCACTATATCGTATGCGTACATTAGTGCTGGTAGTGCCTGGTCAACGAGTTTTCCTTGTTTGACCAAAGAGAGGTTAAAGCGAAGTCCACTTCCCGCTAATTTGGCCTCTAATCCTTGTAGGTACGCCGTGAATAACCGGGGTGACAAAGCACACCCCTGCCTAAGGCGCCGTTTCACCTCTGTGGGCTTGGATATTTGTTTTTCCCACTTTATAACTACCTTGTTACTTTTATAGATTTCCCTTAAAAGATTAGTGACTCCATCTTCCACACCTAGTGTGTACAGTATTCCCGACAAGTCCCCTTGAACCACGCCATCCTACGCTCCCTTGATATCCTAAAATGCTAGCCACAGCGGCCTTAGTTCTTTTTTTGCTATTTCGATGCACTGCGTCAATGAGAGCAGATTGTCTTCCAACCTCCTGTGTTTACGAAGCCCATTCTGCAATTCTCCCAGCACTGGCTAACCTCCCTGTCCTTCCCCATTTATTCCTCCTCCTCCTCCCAGCACCCTGTCATACTCTATCCATGCCTGCAGTCTTTCCTTTATAATCTGGATCGCCAACCTGAATACCACTGATGTCATTGTTATAGGACGGTAGACTTATGTCAGCTTTGTCTCCCTTTCCTTTATAGATCATACTCATCCTCCTAAGTTTCCATTCATCGGGGACTTTACCATCGATTATTATTTTGCCTATTACCTCTCCCAGAGCCTGCTTAGACTTCGGACCCAATGTCTTTATCAGCAAAATTGGAATGCCATCTGGGTTTGTTGATGTACTACTTGAAACCCTCTTCTCAACCCTTTCCCACTCTCGTGAAAATAGAGCCATTGCGCCACTTGATCAACCCTTGTCTCTTCTGGTGCATAAGGCACTTCTTTGTTGAAACTTTTCTGTCACCCTTGTTCGTATATATTCAATAGCTTTGTCCTCTTCTAGCCTAGCACCTTGAGCTGTAGCTATAAACCTCTGCTCTAGGCTTGTTTCATTTCTTAGGGAGTTTAGATAGTCCCAAATTTTCGCAGCTGCCTTTCTGTCCTTTTTATATACTTCTGCCAGCCACTGAGAACCCTTTCATCTAATCTTTTCATTGATCAGGAGGGATGCTTCCCTTCAAGAGCTTATAAATATGTCTTATTTTCTTTTAACATTGTCTGTCGGTTCACCCCGCGGCTTAGCATGTCTGTGTTACAGAGAGGCTTCCTGACGTTTTGCAATGGCTCTCTTAACTTCCTCAACCCACCAACTTTTGGGCTTGTGTCTTCCTTTCCGGGGTGTCTTGTCAGGTGCCTTAGCAAGCTCTAGCTCAAACAGTCTAATTAGATTTGTGTCAACACTGTTTTATAATTCTCAGTGATTACTTGCTCAATTTGTTTAGTAGCAATCGCTAGTTTGCCTTTCTGAATGAAAATTTTCCTGTAGTTGCTTATTTTGGCTCTATCCTACATTCACAGCTCTTCCAAATATTAGCTTGATACGTTTGTGATCAATACCCAGACTTCTAAATATACCTTCATCTATGTGCCTTCACCTGAGTTTGTCGTACATACCATGTGACATCAGTGCGTAATCTATCGTCGACTGCAGCATTTCTTACTCCCATGTTATTTGCCCTTCACACTTCTCAGTACTGTTGCAAATGATCAAATAATGCCTTTCACACATATCTATGATCATTTTGCCTGTTAAATCAGTAAAGACGTCTATATCTTGTATGCGTGCATTATTATCTCCTTGTATAATTATCTCGCACGCTCCTCCTAATTCCTCAACATCCTTTGATATACACTCGACCATTGCCTGGTTTTCCTCTTCGACCTTTGCTCCCGTGCACAAGTACACGAAACCAAGGAGCGTCATTCGCCCTGCCACTTTCCCTTTTAGCCATAAATGTTTTTTGCACTCCTGCTTGACCGTTTGCCAGTCTGTACTTTTATGATTGAATGCACCAATACTTCCCCCCCCCCCTTTCTGCTGCCTTCTGTCCTATTGCACTATTCCCATACGTAGTCTGGATTTCAAGCTCCATGTCCCGAAGATGTGTCTCCACAACCCCATATACCATCAGTTTCTCCTGCCTCAACTGCTCTTCTATCTCTTCCCACTTTATCATATTCCTGCCATCCTGCATGTTAATATAGCTTATGTCTGACTTAGCTCGGCCCTTGTGCTTACGCCGATTTCTTCTCCCATGGGCTTCGTGTGACTCGAATATTGTGCCCCTTTAGAACTGTCTTCGGTTACAGTGTTGGCCTCGGAGCTCTGGCCCCATTAAAAAGCCGTGGCTTGACGACCCATCCTATTACCAACTCTTCTGCCCGTCGCATCACTGTAGTGAATGCGATCCTGTGCAAAGAGGCGAGCGTCGGACTCGTACACGTCTTGGTTCACCTCTATTACGCTGTATCTGAGTTGCCGGCTCATACCCATGATCACACAGTTGGCCTCCACTACCCTCCTTTCAATCCCACGAGACTGCCCCCAGACTTCTGGGACTGTGCATATGGTCACATGCACACTCCCAGAGGCTTCTCAGAGCTTACGCATCCCGTCCTTTAACTGTCTTTGAAGGTTCTGATCCTTGCCCTTCAACACATCTTTGAGCCCAGCATGAATAATGACGAGATTTTTGCCGGGCGTGCTGTCCTCTACAACCTCCTGAGCTTTGGCCAGTGCATCCACCATGCCCTTCCCTGACTGGGCCTCCACCCTCACTCTCCTATCTTTCTTCAATATCTTGAAGACGCCATTCCTAACCCTGGCCACGTTAGAGTCCCCCACCACCAGGACTCTTTTACGCTCTAATCGCTGGCTTCGTTTGTGATGGCACCCCTGTTTGCTTCACCTGTTTCTCTCTCTGCCGTCTGTCCTGTGTTCCTGCCCTGCTTGAATACTGCCGCGCCACCGAGCTGTATGTTCTCGGGGCCTCCGTGCTGTGACCAGACACTGCGGCCCCCTGACCTCCGTCCTCAACTGTTCCTTCCCGCCTGTAACCTTCTCCGCTACCCATGCCTTCCGGCTCACACCGCTCGGGGCCGGGGCAAAGCGCCATCAGCTCCTTTACCCGCTGCTCGAGCTCGGTACGCCCTTCCTGTACTTTTCGAAGGTCGCCCTTGATTTGCTCCAATAGGCTGGTGGTAGCCTCCTCCCGCTCACGCGACGCTCCGAGCTGTTTTTGGAGTTCTATCCTCTGTTCCCGTTCCACCCTAAGCTCCCCCTGAAGCCCCTCGATGCTCGCCTCCATGCGCTGCATGGCAGCCTTCACTGCCTCGCAGAGCTTGCACACGAAGCTCGCCTTCTGCGCGCCGGCCAAACTCGTAAATGCTGTTACAGTGTACTAGAAGTGTTGAGTGGCGAGACTGTGCCTCGCCGCCTGATCCCTTCGGCGCTGCCCGTAGCGGCGGCGCTGCAGTCAAATAGTACTGAAAGACCGCGTGCAGGAGCTGCTATGCATTTGGCTCCTCAGTCACGCTTTCTTAATTCTCATTTCTTCGTACCTGGCCATCATTCATGTCTAGCACATATGCCATAGTCCTTAAAGTATGACAGGCTAATTTGCTGAACTTGGGCTCCATAAGAGCCCTTGTAGAGATCAAAAATAATTCAGAGAGAGGGTGTATTATAATTATTTCTTTTGTATAAACTCTTTCTTCGTTGGTTATGCGTCTACAATATACAGAATAACTGAGCCGATATATTCGAAGTTAGCTGCGCTCAGAAAGCTGCGACATTGAAAAAAAAATTTGTTTCAAACGCACGCAGAACCAGGAGGAAGTTAGCAGAGAGGTGAAAGAGAGGGAACCTGAGCCCCCTACACCATGAAATTTTTTCGTAATTTAACTTTTTAAGGTATACTAAAATATTTACACGCATTCACAGCGCACAAATTGCAAAATTCAGTGGTTCTGCTGCACCCCTTCTCAAAAAAAAATTCTGGGTGCTAGCTTTGCGCCGAAGGTTAACAGTGTTGAAGCCGTGTCTCTGTACGAATGCGCACTGTAAATTTTACTTTTTTGACAGTATGACGTCCTAAAACTAGTTTAAGTCTAACGTAGTCGGACGAGAAATGCACCACATAAAAATAGCAGCTGTGCTAAGGGGCATTGCATCATGGATATTGTTAATGGGGCGGTGGCGTGTGGCTTAAATGCGTGTACTTGTACACACACACACACACACACACACACACACACACACACACACACACACACACACACACACACACACACACACACACACACACACACACACACACACACACACACACACACACACACACACGCACGCACGCACGCACGCACGCACGCACGCACGCACGCACACACACACACACACACATATATATATATATATATTTATTTATTTATCGTGTGTGTGTGTGTTTAGTGTGTACATATAGTAGTTAAATTTCTCAAAACAAGATGCACCACTTTCTGCCTACACTTTTGTCACTTATTATTGTAACGAGGTGTTGACACACGCAGCACTTGAGAGGAAGCACGCAGGAGTCAGGGCGGTGTCAGGCGAACTGTTTATTGGGCGAACTTGTGCCCAGCAAAACAAGGCCAAACACAACTCACAGCAACAGCGGCGTGAACAGTCGTCGGCCGACGGAAAAAGACAGACCAGTGGCGCACTGCGCCGGCTTTTATACACGCGTCGTAACGCGTTCCAGAGTGGCATACAAGATAAACGCGGCCTGCGTTGCGCTTAACAGTAAGTGATAGCGGCTTTCTTCGTAAACCAAAAGAACCGCACGTGTCAGTCTTTTATACACGCGTCATAACGCGTTCCAGAGTGGCATACAAGATAAACGCGGCCTGCGTTGCGCTCAACAGAAAGTGATAGCGGCTTTCTTCGTAAACCAAAAGAACCACACGTGTCACTACCCCCCTCTGAAAAAGCATCGTCCCGATGCTAAAGACAGAACATAAGAGAGAGTACATGCAATAAATTACATTAACAATGCGTCACAGCTAATCAGCGCGCGTAATAAGGTTTAAGTCGCACCACGTGTACGACTTCGGGTCGTGCACGGCGTCGTTGGGATGACGTTAAGCCATCGGGCACGACCTCATAGTCCAGTTCACCACGACGTCGGACTACCTTGTAGGGTCCAAAGTAGCGTCGCAGGAGCTTCTCAGACAATCCCCGTCGTCGTATCGGCGTCCAGACCCACACAAGGTCGCCGGGTTGGTATTCGGTGTGGTGTCGTCGAAGGTTGTAGTGGCGCCTGTCGACCGTCTGTTGGCTCTTGATACGCAGGCGGGCTAGCTTTCGAGCTTCTTCAGCGCGATCCAGGTAGCTGGCGACGTCGATGTCTTCTTCGTCGGTGCCGACCGGTAGCATGGCGTCAAGCGTCGTTGTTGGGCTCCGTCCGTAGACGAGCTTGTATGGAGCAAACTGCGTCGTTTCCTGCACGGCCGTGTTGTACGCGAAGGTTACATACGGGAGTATGGCGTCCCACGTCTTGTGTTCGACGTCCACGTACATGGCCAGCATGTCGGCGATGGTCTTATTTAGACGCTCGGTGAGGCCATTCGTCTGTGGGTGGTACGCGGTGGTTCGGCGGTGGCTTGTCTGACTGTACCTCAAGATCGCTTGCGTTAGGTCAGCCGTAAAGGCCGTACCTCTGTCGGTGATGAGGACCTCGGGGGCTCCGTGGCGGAGGACGATGTTCGCAATGAAGAACTTGTCGACCTCGGCGGCAGTGCCCTTGGGCAAGGCCCTTGTTTCGGCATAGCGGGTGAGGTAGTCAGTCGCTACGACAATCCATTTGTTGCCAGATGTTGACGTCGGGAACGGCCCCAGTAAGTCCATGCCGATTTGTTGGAATGGCCGTCGAGGTGGTTCGATGGGTTGCAGAAGTCCGGCTGGCCTAGTTGTCGGCGTCTTGCGTCGCTGACAGTCTCTGCATGTCTTTACGTAGTGGGCGACGTCGGCAGTGAGGCGAGGCCAATAGTACTTCTCTTGTATTCGTGACAGTGTGCGGGAAACACCAAGATGTCCGGCTGTCGGGTCGTCGTGTAATGTTTCCAGAACCTCTGGACGTAACGCTGAAGGCACCACGAGGAGGTGGTCGGCGCGGAGCGGCGAGAAGTTCTTCTTCAGGAGGACGTTGTTTCGCAGGAAAAACGAAGCCAGTCCTCGGCGGAATACTTTCGGCACGTCGGCGGTCTTGCCTTGCAAGTAGTCCATGAGGATCTTGAGCTCTGGGTCAGCTCGTTGGCGTTCCGCGAAGTCGTCGGTACTTATAGGTCCCAGGAAAGAGTCGTCATCCTGGTCATCCTGGGGCGGCGGATCGACAGGGGCGCGAGACAAGCAGTCGGCGTCGGAGTGCTTTCGTCCGCTCTTGTAGACGACGGTGATGTCAAATTCTTGTAGTCTGAGACTCCACCGTGCGAGGCGCCCTGATGGATCCTTCAAGTTAGCTAGCCAACACAAGGCGTGGTGGTCACTCACGACTTTGAAAGGCCTGCCGTACAGGTAGGGGCGGAACTTTGATGTAGCCCAGATGATGGCAAGGCATTCCTTTTCTGTCGTGGAATAATTGGCTTCTGCCTTCGAAAGTGACCGGCTAGCGTAACTGATGACCCTTTCAAGTCCGTCGGTCCTCTGCACGAGCACGGCGCTGAGCCCTGTGCTGCTTGCGTCCGTGTGAATTTCGGTGCCAGCTTCTTCGTCGAAGTGCGCCAGTATTGGCGGCGTTTGCAGGCGTCGCTTCAATTCTTGAAATGCCTCGACTTGCGGCGTTTCCCATTTGAAGTCGACGTCGGCCTTCGTGAGGTACGTCAGTGGCTCGGCGATCCGCGAAAAGTTCTTCACGAAGCGCCTGTAATAAGCGCAGAGGCCAAGAAATCGGCGTACTGCTTTCTTGTCGGTGGGTGCAGGAAAGTCGGCGATCGCAGCTGTTTTCTGTGAATCAGGGAGCACTCCCGACTTGCTGATAACGTGGCCAAGGAACAATAGTTCCTCGTAGGCGAAGCGGCACTTTTCTGGCTTCAGGGTAAGTCCCGAGGCTTTGATTACCCGAAGAACAGCTTCAAGGCGCCGGAGGTGCTCGTCGAAGTTGGAAGAAAATACGACTACGTCGTCCAAGTAGACGAGGCAAGTCTGCCACTTCAAGCCTGCGAGTACTGTGTCCATAACCCGTTGGAACGTCGCAGCCGCCGAGCAAAGACCAAAGGGCATGACCTTAAACTCGAATAGGCCGTCTGGTGTTATGAAGGCAGTCTTCTCTCGGTCTCTCTCGTCTACTTCGATTTGCCAGTAGCCGGTTTTGAGGTCCATCGACGAAAAATACTTGGCGTTGTAGAGTCTGTCCAGAGCATCGTCTATCCGTGGGAGGGGATACACGTCTTTCTTCGTGATCTTGTTCAGGCGACGATAATCGACGCAAAAACGTAGGGTTCCGTCCTTCTTTTTCACCAACACCACGGGTGATGCCCACGGACTCGTAGACGGCTGAATGATGTCGTCACGCAGCATTTCGTCGACTTGTTGCTTGATGGCCTCGCGTTCCCGTGCAGAAACTTGGTAGGGGCTCTGACGGAGCGGACGGGCATATTCGTCGGTTATGATGCGATGTTTCGCGAGAGGGGTCTGACGAAGCCTCGATGACGACGAGAAGCAGTCCTTGTATTGGTGGAGTAAGGCTTTGAGCTCCTTTTGTTGTTGCCTGGAAAGGCTTTGATTGACGTCGAAGGCGGGCGTGGACACTGCTGTCGACGTTGCGGCTTCCTGAGAATCGGTGAGGGCGAAGGCATTGCTCGCTTCCACAAATTCGCTTAGATGTGCTACCGTCGTGCCCCTATTCAAGTGCCTATATTCGTTGCTGAAGTTCGTCACCATTACCTTGGCTTCGCCGTTATGAAGCTTGGCTATGCCTCTTGCGACGCACATCTGACGGTCTAGGAGCAGGTGCTGGTCGCCTTCGATGACACCTTGTAAGTTGGTAGACGCTTTGGTGCCGACGGAAATGATGACGCTCGATAGTGGCGGGATGGTTACCTGCTCTTCTGTCACATTCAAGGCATTGTGAGCGACGTTGCAGTTTGACGCCGTTGCATTATCCGTGGACAGCGTGATTGACCTGGATCTTAGGTCGATGACTGCGCCTTGCTGGTCCAGGAAATCCATGCCTGAAATGGCGTCTCGCGAGCATTGCTGCAGGACTACAAAATTCACAGAATACGTCTGGCTGTGAATTGTGACTCTTGCCGTGCAGGTTTCAGTCGGTGTTATAAGGTGGCCCCCTGCTGTTCGGATATCCGGTCCTTCCCATGCAGTTTTTACCTTCTTGAGCTTAGCGGCGAAGAGACCACTGATGACAGAGTAGTCGGCGCCGGTATCGACTAGGGCGGTGACGCTGTGGCTGTCGATGATCACGTCGAGGTCGGTGGTTCGTCGTCTGGCGTTCCGGTTAGGTCGGGGCGTCGGATCACGGCTGCGTCGGCTTGGTCTGGTGCTGCTATGTCGCGTCGGCGGCGAGGCTTTGTCGTAAAGACTCTGCTCAGGCAGCGTACTGCGACTACGTCGGGAAAATTCGTGCGTCGTGGTCGTCGTCATCGGCAGCGGCGGCGGCGGAGGAGGAGGATCTTCGGCATTGCGTCGTGCAGCAACCGCACCTCCATCGGTTGCTGCCTTTAGTTTCCCGGGTAGGGGCTTGGGGATCGGCCCCGGTTAGGGCCGGTGTACTGGCGGCGATCCGGGGAGACGTAGCGGCCAGGCGAAGGTGAACGGGATGGTCGTCGTTGTTGCCACTGTGATCCGGCGATGTAGTCGGCGATGTCGCGAGGTCGCTCACCCGGGCGCGGACGCGGCGCGTTCACGTCGAAGCCACGCAGTCCCATCTCACGGTACTGGCAGTAGCGGTAGGTGTGCCCGGCTTCGCCGCAGTGGTAGCATAGTGGGTGGTTCGGGGTGCGCCAAACGTCAGTTTTCCTCGGCGAGCGCTGAATTACTGGCGAGCGGGAAGGCCTCGGGGGTGGCGGCGGTGGCTGGCGACGAAACTGCGGAGACGTTCGGTCCTGGTGTTGGCGAGGAGCGGCGACAGGTCGTCGTGCAGTAGCGGCGTAGGTCATCGCCTCCGGTTGGTGCTGTGGCCGTTCAGGAACGCTCAGTGAGTGCTGTAGTTCCTCGCGGACTACGTCTTCGAGAGAGGCGACTTGGGGCTGAGACGATGGCAACATGCGACGCAGTTCTTCACGAACAATAGCGCGTATGGTCTCGCGCAGGTCGTCGGGGCAGAGTCCTCGGACTTCTGCGACGTCTGGCGACATGCGCCGATCGTATTGGCGGGTCCGCATTTCAAGATTCTTCTCGATGGTGGTAGCCTCGGAGAGGAACTCTTGTACCGTCTTTGGCGGGTTTCTGATCAGTCCGGCGAAGAGCTCCTGCTTCACTCCTCGCATAAGCAGGCGAACCTTCTTGTCCTCAGACATGTCGGCGTCGGCGTGGCGGACAAGTCGCGTCATCTCCTCCGTGAGGATCGTTACGTTTTCGTTGGGGAGCTGCACCCGAGTTTCAAGCAGTGATGCGGCTCTTTCCTTCCGCACGACGCTTGCAAAGGTGCGCAGGAAAGCAACGCGGAAGTCGTCCCAGGTTCGAAGCGTTGACTCGCGGTTCTCGAACCAAGTCCTTGCGGCGTCTTCCAGGTAAAAATACACATGACGCAGCTTGTCGTCCGGGTCCCACTTATTGAGGGCTGCGACGCGGTCGTAAATGTCAAGCCAGCTTTCCGGGTCTTCGTAGGTCGATCCGCGGAAGGTAGGCGGCTCTCTGGGCTGGTTGACGACCACGGTTGCCGAAGACCTTGCTTCCGTCATCGTGGATGCCGGCTTCGTAGCAGCCTTTGTTTTCTTGTCCTTGTCGGGGAGCGGCAGGTATTCGGGCGGTAGTCCTTGTTGTCTTCGGCTCACTCGAACGACCAGGTCGGCGTCGTCCTCTTGGCGGCTTGGGCTTGGCTCATGGCTGGACGGGGGCGTACGGTACATGGACTGAGAAGCACCTCCACCAGATGTCACGAGGTTGGGACACACGCAGCACTTGAGAGGAAGCACGCAGGAGTCAGGGCGGTGTCAGGCGAACTGTTTATTGGGCGAACTTGTGCCCAGCAAAACAAGGCCAAACACAACTCACAGCAACAGCGGCGTGAACAGTCGTCGGCCGACGGAAAAAGACAGACCAGTGGCGCACTGCGCCGGCTTTTATACACGCGTCGTAACGCGTTCCAGAGTGGCATACAAGATAAACGCGGCCTGCGTTGCGCTTAACAGTAAGTGATAGCGGCTTTCTTCGTAAACCAAAAGAACCGCACGTGTCAGTCTTTTATACACGCGTCATAACGCGTTCCAGAGTGGCATACAAGATAAACGCGGCCTGCGTTGCGCTTAACAGAAAGTGATAGCGGCTTTCTTCGTAAACCAAAAGAACCGCACGTGTCAATATTAGAACTATCCTTATAGTACAAAACGTCGTCAATAATTTGCTGGCTTGCAATGGCATCACGCCAATAGATTATTATATGGAAAGCAGCACAATTTAAGCTGTCGATACAAAATGAGAACTGGTTACAATGAATTTACGCAGATTAGCAGACAGGCTAGATATACAATTGGCACTTTTTGATACGCTTGTGTGTTTTTTTAATATGTTCAATATTGTGACGACGCGAGATTGACGAGCACACAAAGCTTCTCAGACAAATACGATTTATCGATGGCAGGAAACAGACTGCAACGACTTCTTCGTCTTTTGCCCTCGGCCAAGGACACTCGCGCTGCTTCGTTGTCCTCACCACTGGCACATACGCGCGGCATTATTCCCCCTTAAAAAAACATCGTCCCGATGTTAAACGTTTGAGGTGCAAAGCGAAACCAAAACTGCACAGTTAGTCACTGAAAGTAAGGCTTCATCCGAAGCACGTGGCCAATTTCTGGTGAATGTCTGCGCCGCTTTGAACACTGCACGCCATCCGGAACAACGTCGTAGTTGACGTCACTAATGCGTCGCAGAACCTTGTAGGGTTCGAAGTATCTTCGCAACAGCTTATCGGACAGCCCACGCTGACGAACAGATGTCCAGACCCATACTTTGTCGTCCACGTTGTATATGACGGGTCTGTGCCGGAGGTTGTAATACTTGGCATCGTCGTCTTGCTGTTTGGTGATTCGCAATCTGGCAAGTTTTCTGGCTTCTTCTGCTAGCTGGATAAACTCTTCGGCGTCTGTCTCATTGCTATCATTTTCATGAGGAAGCATTGCGCCTAACGTTGTTGTAACCTCGCGTCCGTAAAGGAGACTAAAGGGTGTCTTCCGAGTGGTCTCTTGACGAGCCGTGTTGTACGTGAACGTGACGTAGGGCAAAATGATGTCCCAGTTCTTGTGCACTACATCTACGTACATGCTTATCATGTCAGCCACGGTCTTGTTGAGGCGTTCGGTCTGGGGATGATACGCCGTTGTCTTCCTGTGAGCTGTACCACTTAGTCGGAAAATGGTGTCCAAAAGCTCGGCCATGAACACAGTACCTCTGTCGGTGATGAATATTGCGGGAGCACCGTGTCTTAAGACGATGGCTTCGATGAAAAATTGCGCCGCCTCAGCTGTCGTTGCCCGTGGCAGAGCGCCTGTCTCCGCTTATCGAGTCAGCTAATCCGTGGCGACTATTATCCACCTGTTTCCAGTGGGAGACTTAGGAAAAGGGCCCAGAAAATCCATGCCAATTTGTGCAAATGGTGTTGCCGGCACTCGGACAGGCTGCAGCAGGCCAGCTGGTTTGATGGATGGTGGCTTGCGGCGCTGGCAATCTAGACATGCCTGCACGTAAGTTTTGACACCTTCGGCAAGTCTTGGCCAGTAATAGTTCTGCCTTATCCTCGCCAATGTTCTTGCGTAACCCAAGTGACCAGCGGTAGGTTCGTCGTGACAGCCTTGCAGTGCCTCACGGCGAAGCGAAGAAGGCACGACGAGCAAGTAGCTGCTGCCGGTGGGTAAACAGTTCCTCTTATAAAGAACGTCATTTCGCAAGCAGTACGACGGCAGCCCTCTCGCAAATAACTTCGGAACGCTATTCGTTTGCCCTTGTAGGTAATCTACAAGTGGGAGCAGCTTAGCGTCGCCACGCTGCTGTTGAGGAAAGGCGGCAGTGTCCACAATTCCGAGAAAGGTCGTGTCGTCATCGTCGTTGTACGGGGATGCCGTCTCAACAGGAGACCAAGAAAGACAGTTGGCATCGGTGTGTCGTTTTCCCGACTTGTAGGCGACAGTGAAGTCAGATTCTTGGAGCCGAAGACTCCATCGTGCAAGGTGGACAGACGGATCTTTCAAGTTGACTAACCAATAGAGAGAGTGGTGATCGCTGATAACGGTGAATGGGCGGTTTACAAATAAGGACGAATTTTCAGGACTGCCCATACCATTGCAAGACATTCTTTTTCTGTCGTAGTGTAATTAGCTTCAGCTCGGGACAGCGTCCTGCTGGCGTAGGTGATCACGTTTTCGTTGTTGTCTTTCGACTGTACGAGCACTGCTCCAAGACCCACATTACTAGCGTCTGTATGAAGTATTGCCGGCGCGTCTTCATCGAAGTGGGCCAGCACGGGGGGTGTTTGCATGCGCTGACGAAGCTCGTGAAATGCCTGCTGCTGGTCTTCGCCCCATCTGAAGGGGGTATCTTCCCGAGTAAGTTGTGCCAATGGCCACGCGATGCGCGAAAAGTTAGCAATAAACCGCCGGTAATAGGCACAGAGTCCTAAAAAACGTCGCACTGATTTTTTGTCTGATGGCAGCGGGAAGTTTGCCACGGCGGCAATATTATCCGGGTCGGGTCGGATCCCATGGCTGCTCATGACGTGACCGACGAATTGAAGTTCCTGGAAGCCGAAGTGGCACTTTTCTGGTTTTATAGTGAGACCGGCCAAGCGTATTGCTTCAAAAACTGCTTCGAGCCTTCGTAAGTGTTCCTCGAAAGTCGCCGAAAAGACAATCACGTCGTCGAGGTACACCAAGCAGGTTTGCCACTTAAGTCCCGACAGAACCGTGTCCATGAGACGCTGGAATGTTGCTGGCGCCGAACACAAACCGAAAGGAAGAACCTGAAATTAATAAAGTCCATCGGGCGCAACAAAAGCGGTCTTCTCACGATCTCTCTCATCCACTTCAATTTGCCAGTTGCCGCTTTTTAAGTCCATAGACGAAAAGTAGCATGCGTTTCGTAGTCTGTCCAATGAATCATCAATACGCGGCAGAGGGTAGACGTCCTTCTTTGTGATCTGATTAGGCTTACGGTAGTCGACGCAGAAACGCAAGCTACCGTCCTTCTTTTTGACGAGTACTACAGGTGATGCCCAAGGACTGTTAGATGACCGAATAACACCATCTTCTAGCATCGTTTTCACCTGTTTTTGAATTGCCTCACGCTCCTTTGGGGCGACTCGATAAGGATTTTGCCGGATGGGTCTGGCGTCGGAATTCGTGATGATGTGGTGTTTTGTCAGTGCCGTTTGACCAACTCTTGATGTGTATGAGAAGCAGCCGTGGAACTTCTTGATCAGCGTGAGAAGGCGGTCTCACTCAATGGGAGATAACATTGGACCAACGTCGACAGGTTTCGGTGTAGTGATAGTAGATGCTGCTGCTTCCTCCACCAAATGACAATCTTCTGTTTGCGAAAGTTCGTCAAAATAGGCGATAGCCGTGCCTTTAACTATGTGTCGGCGTTCTCTGCTGAAATTTGTCAATAGCAGTTCAGCGCATCCGTCAATAACAGTGATGACAGCCCTGGAAACAGAAATGCCGCTAGTGAATGCGAGCTCCTTGATGTGTTCAGCGATGCCAGTACCGTTTTGTAATTTGTCAGAGTGCACGGATACGAGGGAACAACTTCGTGGCGGCAGTATGACATCGTCATCGGCAATGCGGAAGCGAGGTGCACGTGTTCCTCATTTGTAGCAGTCTCCGAGCTTACAGTGAACGTTACACTTCTGTCACGGATGTCAATCACAGCCCCGTATTCACGCAAGAAATCCATTCCCAATATGAGCTGTTTACAGCACTCGTGGAGAATGACGAGGGTGGCGACAAAGGTGGAACCAGCGATGAAGAGTCGGGCCGTGCACTTTCCAACCGGTGTCATCAACTGACCTCCTGCAGTTCTTATATTGGGTCCCTGCCATGGCATTTTCACCTTCCTTAGTCTTTCGTCTAGCTGTAGGCTTATTATAGAAAAGTGGGAGCCAGTGTCCACGAGAGCCGTCACTTGGTGGCCGTCAATGTGAACGACGAGGTCAGCGCTGATAACGTCGGTTACGTCGGCAGTTGTTCCGTTCGTCGGATTAGTCGTTGCTCTCGTCGTCTTCGGCATCGGTGGCTTTGAGCTATTATATGTCTGCAATGGGGGCTGTTTGGAAATTCGATTAATGGCAACCCCACCCCCCGAAGTCGCTGCGTCTAGTTTCCCCGTCGCGGGCTAGGGGACCTGCCCCTGGTGACGTCGGCAAAACTGCGACGATTATGTGAACTGGGCCGCGCAGGAGATGGAGAACGTGATCTGGGCATTACTGGATTCTGCGGCGGTCGTCGCAATGTCGTACGTCGATCGTCGTACGCAATGTAATCAGGGTAGCGAGGAAATCTCGAGTACTGAGCGTCGCGATAACGGTAAACTCTGTAGACGTGCCCAGCTTCACCACTATGAAAGCATACCGGTCGACGGTCAGCGGTACGCCACAAATTGGTTTTCCGACGCTTGTAGGGAAGTGGAGACTCACTATTTGGCCACGTTGTCGGGCCACGTTGTGGGGCAACTTGGCATACGGCATTCGTCTTGTCGGAGGAATCGGTGAGGTTGCGAAAGTGGTCGGTGCTGACTGTGGATGTGTTTGCAGGGTTAGTGGTGGTCCAGTCATTGGAGTCTGCTGGGCTGAAGGCACGACGACGGGGCGTCGGACTGCATCAGCATAAGGAAAATGTCGTCACACACCATTATAACCGCATAAAGAGAGCCTGGTGGACCTCACCCCGGACAACATCAACGACAAAAGACAATGCCGGCGTCAATTCAGTTGCTGGAATGAAACCAAGCTGCCGAAGCTCCTCCCTCAAAATCTCCCAGATGACTTCCCGCAGAGGCCTGTCGTTGTCGCAGAGGCTCGCCGCAGTCGTAACAGGGCTACTCGTTCGAACGTTGACCGGGTTCTGCTGGCGGTGCCGTCGCTGTAGGGCCCGTTTAATAGCTGCGGCTTCTTTCGTGAACTCAGCTACTGTGGTTGGCGGATTTCTCACAAGCCCAGCAAACAGTTGCTCCTTCACGCCTGGAATTAGATACCGCAGCTTCCTGTCTTCGGGCATCTCGGGATCCGCCCTGCCGAAAAGACGGGTCATGTCCTCGGCGAACGTAGCGACGCTCTCGTTTGGTTTTTGAATTCGAGCTTCCTAGATACGTTGCGCATTCCCCTTTCTGTCAAGACTACTAAAGGTGTCGATCAGCTGGTTGCGAAAGTCGTCCCACGTAGCCATGCTTCTTTCCCTGTTGATGTACCACGTCTGGGCGTTGTCCTTCAGGTAGAAGTACACATTCGCGAGCTTGTCTTCTGAGGTGGCCCACTGGTTGTACTTCGCTCAGCGTTCGAACTGGTCCAGCCAGTCTTGTGCATCTTCATAGGTCTCATCATGAAAGCAGTCAGGAATCATGAGATTCTGAAGTGTATAGTGCGATGTAGCTGCAGTGGCCATGGTGGTTGAAGGAGGCAAGCGATGGCTGGTAGTTTCTGGAAAGGGATTGAGCTCGGGAGCTAGGCCTCGCAGACGGCGGCTGGAACGGTGGACTGGTGTGTCAACGGGTGGTAGTTACTCCGTGCTTGAATGTCGGGTCCGCGAAGGGGTGCCAAGCATGATGACGTACCTCGCACCTCCACCAGTGTGACGACGCGAGATTGACGAGCACACAAAGCGCCTCAAACAAATACGATTTATCGATCGCAGGAAACAGACTGCAACGACTTTTTCGTCTTTTACCCTCGGCCAAGGACACTCGCGCTGCTTTGTTGTCCTCACCACTGGCACATACGCGCGGCAATATGTAATAAGCCTTTCAGAAAGCAACAATCATTATCTTCCGCAAAACTGGCATGATAAAAGTGAGTCGTCATCGATATAAATGTCGTAACAGCGTTACTTATACAAGGGTTTCTCGTGAAACGATCGAGTGCATGTAGGCTCATATAAGGAACACAATGATCTGCATATCGTGGAGACTATCGTTGAGCATATCGTAGAGCATATCGTAGAAAACGAGCGTATCATTTAATAGCAGTACTGATACTGCTCTTCTGTTTGTAGTTCGCCAGTAGCCACTTATTATGTAACGCAGCTCAAAGCGCGGCTTGAGTGAGAAGCTAGGCGGATCCATGCAAATTCCGATTGACATTTTCTTTCTTTTTTGTGGGTCAGCAGGCTCTTTAAACAGTGAATGTATCGACGCAATTCCAGCGTGCCTCCACATTCACTCGTGCACCATTGCGCGTAGCAGGTGCGTCCACTGATAAAGGCTCAGAAACGCATTAAATGTGCTGAAAATGACCAATTAGACGCTTTCGCTGGCTACGGCGCACATGCTCCCAACGCAGACGCTCCTGAGATCTTCAGTAATATGAGACAACAGTGCCGCCGCTACTGTCACCCGCCGGAGAATCAGCCGAGATGCGGCCCTCATTCACTCCACTGCCCCCTTCCTGTACACTGTAATGCTGTAGCACCAGCGCTTGCATTCTTTGCTTTGCACCAGCTCACTCTCGCTCGTGGTTTTCCTAGCCTCCTTAGCCATCGCCCGTCCGACCATCGAACCAAGCGCCCAACAGCCCTACGTCCAACCCTGATCCCGCTATCCAGCCGCCTCCGCTAACTCTCCTACCTCAACAACTACTTGAATCTGCCCACAGAACACCTGTCCCCTACACCGCACGCACACGCGTTCAATTTCGCCACTTCGTGTTCGGCACTTCGTGACTGGGCGCACTGAGCTTCTTCAAAACAGCCGCCCACCCCGTTCACGTGGTCAACGTAACTACAACGTGCCCGTGTCTCACACCTAAAGTCCTCGCAACGCTAATTATTGATTAGGAGACAAAAACTAATAATTGTGTTTACGAACACAAAAAAATGAAGAGAAACTTATCTCTGGCAGTGTTTCGGTTCACCAGGTGGCACTTAAAACGTTCGGTTCACCCAATAGCTGCTTAAAAGCGGCTTAACTTGGCTTAAAGTGCATGAATAAACGGCGACAGGATCTCTGAGTTGGAAAACTTTTTTCAGGCAATTTAGGCGTTCTTTATTCTGTGGTTCAGGTAGAGTGTCACCAACTTGTGACAGTCTGTGGCGGGTTCATCGTATTATAGTCGTGACGTTGTTCAGATAGAGTGTCACCAACTTGTGACAGTCTGTGGCGGGTTCATCGTATTATAGTCGTGACGTTCTTTTGTCCGATGTTGGTGTGGGATTGGACTGTAATCTGTTTGAAATGGCGAGAACCGCCTCTGCCCGTGGGGATGTGGTCGCTTTCTGTTATTAGAAAGTGATTTATACGCAAGTCGCTGCCGCTTTTGTTAGTTCCTGTGATGTCACCGTGTTCAGGAGATTCTCATCCGTGCTTATCGAGTTGTTAACGTCATTCGCCCGAAGTGTTTGCCACCTAAATCTACAAGCAATGATGACGAGCATAAATAAAAGGCCGTCAGGAATGCTATTTGTGAATATTGGTCTGACGCATGTACTACGCGGATGTATGGTAGGTGCATGCGTGTTGCTTGAGGACAGACCAAACAGCTGGTGTCACTTGGGAGGAAGCATATACTTGTGCCAACGCTTTCGTTGAAGCTTGTTCTTGCGTAAGTGTGCGAGATAGATACGGAATGCACAAGTTGGAATTAGAGAACGTTCTTGACCGAGTGGCTTTATTAAACGGTCGCAGATGCATTTGTTTACTTAGCAGTGTGTGTTTAGATTGTGGTAACCAATAGTGAAAGTAGTTGGGACGTGTGTGTGGATGGGCAAATTAGTTTTCTTTGCATGCGGTGCCTTCCGAAAAAAATTGTTGCTTCTTTTCTGCACTGCGTCGGTCTCTTGATGTGGCACTAAATTTTACTATGAGCTATTTGCGACACTTCCTCTCGCTGTAGAATGTGCCAGTAAAAGTTGACGCGAAAGTTTCCACAGCAACCTTTCTTTGTCTGTGTGATCAGTTGGACGCACGTTATTTGGCGTGCCTTTGATAACACAAATTCTTCTTTTTTTTCCGTTTACTGAATGGTCCGAAAAAAATCGGGGACATGTGTCCCGACTGGGACAGCGCGGGCAAAATCGGGACAGTCCAGAAAAATTTGGGGTGGTTGGTAACACTAGTTTAGACAAGTGTATAAAAATAAAAAAATGGAATAAAATAGAAATTTCATTGCTGGTAGCATTGTCGAGCTTAAGTTGCTAACCCCTAAAGGTCTTTTAAATGTTAACATTGCTGCAATACAGCAGTGTCATGGGGTGTAATGCATGCAGTGTATTGCGATGAAGCAGACATAGCGCACGTGCGTGTATGTGTGTGTGTAAAATGGAAGCGTAGCACTGCTATTAGGCCTAAAGTGATGCGCCGTGCTTTATTTAATTACTGGTCATGCCACAGACAGCATCGGCGCCAACTTCAGCCTTTGTAAAGAGCTCATATGTTCCCCCGATAATTTTTCTTTTAAATTGTGGCGAGTGATTCACACTGCAGTAAGCTTCTGGTATATCACATGAATAATTTAAAATTGTTGCATGGCCGCCAATAAAGTAGTGAAAATTTTATTTATTTTATTTATTTATTTCAGTACCTTTGGGCCCCGAAGGCGTTACAGAAGGGAGTGGGTTATAGTATACATAGTAATAACAACAATAAGAGTGAACAAAGAAAAATGCTGCTAAGAGTAAACATCGCATTCAACAGCAGCCTTAAAAGCAGTGACATCGGTCAATTGGGCAACAGAGGAGGGTAGGTGGTTTCATTCGTTCGAGGTAGTGAGAATGAAGAAATCATGAAAGAACTTGGTATGTGAAAAATGAATGTGTACTTTGTGGGGATGATCACATCTATATGACATGTATTGTGGTTGTAAAAGAAGGTCTTGTTTTAGTTGTGGATTATGGTAAATTTTATAAAAAAGAACAAGACGAGACACTTTCCTATGCAAACAAAGAAGTGGAAGGCTCAAAACTGTTTTCATAGATGATACGCTAGATTTTCGTGTATAGTCTGAGAGGATGAAACGTGCACTCCGATTTTGGACGGCTTCCAAGGTTTCGACTAGTTTGTTCATGCCGGGGTCCCATACAGCGCTTGCGTACTCAAGCTTAGGACGAAGAAGGGTTTTATATAGAATACCTATGCAGACTCGATGGTACTCCAGATTTTTGTGCCATCAGATATATGCTCTAAAATGAAAATGATTATAATTATTGAAAGATATACTCAGGCTAGGTATTGGAGGTGATTGTGATATTTGGCAAACTTTCTTTTAAAAGCTCATGGTTCGCTTTATTGGGTTCGCTCGAGTTATCAAGAAAAATAGCTCCTGAACAATAGTCTAAAATTAAACGCACAGTTTGTCAAGGGGCAAGTTGAGCTTAGCAAGAAAATGATTTATGAAAACCATTCTGTCTCAGAACCAAGAGCAAGGTGGTTTCAGGAAACATGTTGGCCTGAGATGATGGCACGTGTTCAACCATCTTACAAAGGCTGCTTGTTAATATGATATCGGTGTAATTGGACAAGTGCCTGTCATCAGGTGTGGTGATACATCGCATCTCTGATCATCAAGTTTTAAAAAAACGGGTTTAAAGGGAATGCTAAAAATTTTGTTGAAGGGGTGAGCAGCAGAGAGCATTACTTTATTAAAGTCTCCAATTTTATTAGGTTAGTATAGAGGCTTTCAGGTATGCTAAATGAGCATGGTCACTTGAGTAACACATCAGAGGTCAATAATTATTGGGGGACAGCAAGGTATACATGAGATAGGATTATGCAAATTGCAGAAATAGAAGTAATGAAGTTGTCGAAAGGACGTTAACCGTACATTTACAGGTTTCATGCAGAATTTGGTTTCCAGCAGGGTGGATTTAGTTTCAGTTTCAGTTTCAGTTTTATTGAGCATTTACTTTTCTGATGCTTTTGCTGATGCTTTCATCCTCTCGGACTATACACGCACATCTAGCGTATCATCTATGAAAACAGTTTTTAGCCTTCCACTTCTTTGTTTGCATAGGAAAGGGTCTCGTCTTGTTCTTTTTTATAAAATTTACCATATTCCACAACTCAAACAAGACCTTCTTTTCAAACCACACTACATGTCATATAGATGTAATCATCCCTACAAAGTACACATTCCTTTTTCATAAACACTGGTTTTAGGCACTGCACGTGAAGATCTTGTTTTTCAAGGTTCATGTACTGATTAGAAAGTATAGCATCAAGAAACTTACATGCTTTCTTAAGGCTTGATCAGGCTCACCATAGAGGTAATTGGTGGCATTTTAGTGAGTTATATGTGGGAGGTCAGTGTACATAACATCATAGTAATCTTACAGTGCTGTAGCTTTATATGTGTAACGATTGAAGTTTCTTTTTCTGTTGAAAATTTCTGCCAAGCAAATAAGTTCCAACAGCAGGATCGGCCTTTGGGTAAAGCAGGTGGTAAGAGTGAGCCTATTCACAAGCCCTTCAAGAGCACCCACTGAAGGACCTAGTACCTATAGGGCAAACCTTCCAGTGCACAAAGAGGGGCGAGGGAGGACGGTGCTGGTTAACATTTCAGGATGGTATCTTCTGGCCATCATCCTTCTTTAGTCACAAGCTTGTATGGCCAATGTGTAGCAGGTATAAATGTTGCTTCTCTATTGCAAGATGATGCACCATATATACCTTTTAAGAGTCTCCTCACCGCAAGCTGTTACATTAGCCTAAAAATATTTTTTCCCACGGTGCCCTTTTTTGTCCCAAACAGTTGTCGCAAGAAACAATATGAACATTGTGACAGTCTAGCTGGTGCCCACAGAGATGGCTCCAGCCATCACAATGTATACTCCACTCAATATGTAAGACACTGTAAAATCATAGTCCGGTGTGCGTGCATAGGCACTTGAACATGTAAGCAGTGACCACTTCTCTTGTGATCTCTGCACTGGCTCATGCTTGTCACACACCTGTTCAAGGTTGTGACAGAGAAATCAGTTCTGGTAGTGCTGTTTCAGAGGTAACACAGTGTATACTCTTAGGAACACCATGGTGAAGCGAGCAGAGGTTCATATCAAATGTAATAATAAACTGGCAACACCATGGAGATATAAGCACACTTGCAATAATTTATTGCATTAATTTATTAGGACAGACATCACACCGTTAGGCCTAGCTGTGATCTCTTTTCGTTATTGTCTTCATAGTTTTCCCGTTAGTCACAGCACAGGAAGAAAAACTTCTTTGTCGAAGCACTATATTTTAAGCTTGCATGCCTCCAATGAAGCACTGTGCGAACAGATATATTGAAAATGTCAGTACTTCGTGTCCTATAAATGGTAAACTGGTTGTCACATTCAGCCGGGGATCCTGCAGGAGCTCTAGCATATACTCATTTTCATTGCATCGACAATTCCACATACAATAGTTCAACAATGGTGGTTAATGGGCGAGAGGGTGCATAGCTCTAGGGAGGTAATTAAGCTAAGAGGGAAAATATAGATGCCTAAGCACCACAGGAAAAATGAAAAAGCACAGGGAAAGAGCGTCACTCCCAGCTGAACTACAGAAAATACACCGCACCATACATTCGCATCGTCTATAATTTTCCCTAATATTGTTATATTAACCAGCCCAGCAACAAGTAATAAAGTGCGGAATGACACTTGCACAAGACAAGAAACACAGGACGGAAGGTAACTGACATTATGTTTATTGGTGGCTTTGGTAGAAAATATATAAGGAAACAGACACATGTGCAGTGTGACAGTGTGCAATGTCAGTCATCAAAAAACATCACATAACATTGCCTGCTCGAGAAACTTTCCTGGTTTTCGAAGTTTCAACAGATGTGTCACTAATAAATACGGCACTTTTTTTCCAGCTTGAACTGCTTCCAACAGTCCACATCTATCAGGACTGCTGCCTGTAATCTTTGTTTGGTATTTAATCTGAACTGACAAGCCCTAATACTAGCGCAACAATCAACCAGATTTGTCTATCTACGCTTAACAGCCTGTAAGTCCACATATAACAACACCTGCTCCACCCTTCCAATGGTCATAGTTCATACGGGTCATTATATCATTTAATTAGCTGCCCAACTATACTTTCATTCATTCACTTCATATCTCTTGAAAATAGAGATATGTGAACCCTATAACTGCTTTGAAAAACAAATAAAGTACAAGTAAGACACTTGCTATGATGGCTTAATTAAAAATTATTTCACGATGATGGCCCAGAAACTTTCTCTAGAAAACATGTAGAGCCCACATGGAGAATATGTGTTCCAGAGTTATTCTGAAAGTGCCAAATTCAAAGGGTGTGCAAATATTCTACGATTTCACATGCCAAATGGAATACTGTTCTATTTGATTCAGTCGCTATTATTCGCAGAACTAAATATTTTTAGAGCGTAGGAATATTTAAAATAATAAGTGCACAGAAATAAATAGAAATTGTGTAAAAATATTATAAATTTAATCCCTGATGGCAGGTTATATGCACTAAACATGGCAGCTTATCCAGTGCAGCTAGCTGCTTCGCTCTAGAAAAGTGATTTTGCTACCTATTTCTATAGATTTAATATGTTATAGATTCTATAACATTTCTATAGATTTTAAGGGATTGATTTTTTTTCCAGATACTCGATTCCTGTTTTAAAATTGCTAGGAGTCCTTATCATAACTGCGAAGGAAGATACAGCCAGTATTTGAAGTACTTGTTTCTATATTGCAATGGAAATAATACATCAACTGCGAAATAGCATAGACACATTTTGCATTAAATTTTATTTTAAATTTAGTTTGCTGCACAACACGTGTACCAAACAGTGGCCGACAACCATTGGGTGTATTTGCACCACGCTCTGCCATAGCGAAGCACATGCATCAAACCTGAGAGACACGAGTTCATGCATGCAGGTGCAATTGTTATGTAGCTGTCCCTTGAAAATCGCTTGGTAATTTAAAATACTTGGCTGTGCAGATGTCAGTTAGAATATTCTCGAATGTACAGATTGACTAAAAAGGAGCAATGCTAATATTGTTGTTGGCTTGTGCCACAAATGTTTTACCACTGATTCTTTAAAAATATTTTCTTACGCTGTCGTTGTACGACCAAACAAAAATATGTGCATACTCTTTAACATACTGTTATCCACAAACTAATGCCAATTTTTTAAAACTCAAGATAATTAAACATTCATCTTCCATAATTACCATGAAACTGCAGGTGAGTTACCGCAACAACCAATCTTGCACTGATGTCACTATATCTTTATTATGACTTTACTAATTAGCATGCTTGCTTCTTTTTTACAAGTTATGCAAACCTATGTACAATACACCACAACTAACTCATTTATCAATTTCAGTATTTTATCACTTTCAGTCAACCATCATATTGCAAAGTCATGAAACAAGTCACTTGTAAAGTCCACAAGTTTTCTTGTGCCCTTACAGTGCATCGAAGGCCCTGGAGTGTCAAACAGGCCACAAGGCATTGGTAAGGCATGTTCATCGGCATTGGACAAATCTGTTTACAAAATGTGTTAAAGACACATGCGTGCACGTGTTTTGGTTTGGTTGTACGTTAACATTAGGAAAGGAAGGAGTGGTGTGACACTTCTGGCACAAGCCAAGCATGTGGTTAGCATTGCTAACTTTATAGTTAGTATGGGAGTTACAGAATAATTACACCCTACTTTTATTTAGCAATATATCTATAACATGTGGTACAAATAGTCTCTGTTAGTAATTTCACAAATGACAACACCATTATCAGCAAATCATGACGAAATTTAGATTATAGCAAGGAAGCGGCAGTGGCAGTTAAAATGAGAAATAAGCTGGGCTTAGCTGAGCAGAAAGTGAGTTCAATTTCATGCGAAGCAACCAAAGTACTAAAATTTGTAAGTGCCAAGGCTCAGATGACTTAATTTTGAAGTAAATGTTTATGACAGACATTGTGAAATGTGTTAGAAATTCTAAAACAATTTAGTCTATGAATCACTGCATCAACAAAATGGCACAATTTATGAGTAAATAAGTAGAGTTTAACTTTGAAGCGTATTTTAAAATCTATATTGCGCAGTGTAGTATGAAATGTAGAGCGATGTAGATCTACTCAACTGCTGAATAAGCTTTGTTAGAATATAATATTAGAAGAGGTATTACAACATATGTGCAAGATAAAATAAGTAAAAATAATATTAATTTTTCTTAATCCCAGAAAAACAAAAGAAAAAAATCACAGCATAATCATGGAGTGATTGATGATGGGTGGGAGGAAGTGTCCAACTGTGCATGCGTCTATGCATCCGATCAACTTCGAGAAGGCATATGGCGCACGGGTAACACCGATGAATCGCGTGCCAAGGAAGCCGAGCGCAAGTGTCTCCAACGTGCCCGCCACTCAGCTTCGCCCATGCCCCACCAGCGATCCACCATGTACAGTGACTATACAGGAGACTGAGAGATGCACTCATTTATTTATTTATTTATTTATTTAAGTACCTTAAGAGCCCGGAGGGCATTACATAAGGGGGGATACATACAAGAGGTTACTATAGCATCAGTAAAACAACATGTCAGGGAGTAATACTAGTAATCAAACAGACCGATAGCCCAAGCAACATTACTAATAACACAATAAGCAAAAAACACAGTAAGCAGCCCTCCATAACAGGAAACATATTTCAAGAAATAGCAATAAACATTCTCTGAGCATGCGTTACACATTAAATGTCAATGGTGGTTACAAATTAATGTCAACTTCTAAGTAAGTTTGTAGTGCAGACTGGAAAAGGGAGGGTTCTGTAATAGCGACGATGTTTGAGGGCAGCGCGTTCCACTCGTTAATGGATAACAGCAGAGGTGAAAATTGGTATTTCTTAGTGCGTGAATATATTGTATTGACCTTATAAGCATGACCAACGCGATCAGAAACGTAGGGGGCTGGGTGAATGAATGATCGGGAAAATGACGAGTCACTATGATATAAACTATGAAAAAAACATAGGCGGGACAACTTTCTGCGCGTGGCAAGCAATGGAAGGTTCAGAGAACGCTTAAGACATGTTACGCTTTGGTGGCGAGAATGACAGGAGGTGATAAACCGGGCTGCTTTATTTTGTACCGATTCTAGCATATCAGATAACATTGCCGTGTGTGGATGCCAGATGGTTGACGCATACTCTAGTGAAGGCCTGATCAGAGCTTGATATGCATGAAGTTTAGTTTTCAAGTTTGCGCATCTGAGGCGGCGTTTCAAAAGACCGAGTTTTTTTGATGATTTGCTGGTGATGTATTCAATGTGACTGTTCCAGGTTAGGTCGGAACTAAAGAAAATGCCGAGGTATTTTGTGGATGAAACGGTCTCAATTATGGTGCTATTGACTGTGTATCTGACGGATGATGAGGGTTTGGCTACGGAAGTAAATCTAATATGTTTGGTTTTTTCAGCGTTGATGTGCATCTGCCACAAATTGCACCACTCTGCGAGTTTTAACAAATCTGACTGTAGAATGCTACTGTCATTCGGTTCGGTAATCTCCTTATATATAACGCAATCATCTGCGAATAGGCGTAGAGAAGAAACAATATTAGATCCAATGTCATTGATGTAGACCAAAAATAATAATGGTCCGAGCACGGAGCCCTGGGGGACACCGGATTTTACCATGCACTTTCTGGAAATTATGTGGTTAAGTTTGACCGATTGCGACCGGTTACAGAGGAACTCTTGAATCCATTGGATTGTTTTCTGATCAAGCTGGAGGTTACGGACTTTAGTTATTAATCGGTTATGTTGGACGCGATCAAAAGCCTTTGAAAGGTCTATAAAAATAGCATCTGTAGGAGCAGAGCTATGCATGGATTTGTGCAAGTCTGTCAACAATTCGAATAGTTGGGTGTTGCAAGAGCGTTTTTCCCGAAAGCCGTGTTGGTTTGGGATGAGGATGTTGTTTCTGTTCAAGTGAGATATAATTTTCGAGTAAATGATATGTTCTAATAGCTTGCAAGATATACAGGTTAGAGAGATTGGACGGTAGTTGTTCGGACTTGACTTTTGGCCGGATTTGTATATGGGTTTAACAAAGGCATATTTCCAGTCTTCCGGTACACAGCCCGTGTCAAGCGACTGCTGAAAGATCAGCGACAATAAATACGCTGATCTGTGGCAGGTTAATTTTAGGAGTTTGGCACTAATTCCGTCGGGCCCCGGGCTAGTCTTATGGGGAAGGCGTTGTACAGCTTGCGCGACACCATTTTCAGTTATTGTAATTGAAGAAAAAGGGTCGTGAATGGTAGGTTTTAACAGTGCCAGTGAGTCTAGTGGAAGTTCTTCCGTGAACACTGATGCAAAAAATTCGTTGAAGCATTCAGCACTTTCCTCTGGCGACAACGCTATGCCTTGATCACTCAGTAGAGTTGGCTCAGAAGGGTAGGCTGTAGGGTTCACCACGCGCCAGAATTTCTGGGGGTCAGTTTTCAAAAGGTTAGGTAAGGTGCAGTTAAAATATTTTTCCTTGGCCTCTTTTATTGAGGCCTCCACTTGTTTTGAAAGATTTTTATAATTAAGCCAATCTTCTGGAGTACTAGTTCGTGTAGCCCTTTTAAAAGCTCGTTTCTTCCTATTTAGGCATCTTTTTACATCGCGTGTGAACCACGGGTCATTTGTTTTGGTGCTGATTGTTAGTTTCGGGACGCAGCATTCTTCTATTTTTTTTAGTGTGTCACGGAATTGAAGCCAATTTTCGTTTGCAGCGCGATGTTCAAAACTTGACTCAAATATTGGTATAAATCATCTATGCATCATTATATGCATACCCAGGCACAGCATGCACATGCAGCCAATCGGAGAGTAGGGGTACAGCACCATCTAGACAATCTTTACCCAACTGCAGTTTCTATGCACTTTTTAAGAAAGCGCCATCTATTATACCGTTCCGCAGACACTGCCTTCTTTTTTTTCTCGTCTCTTTTTCTCTCGGTTATGCGTGACGCTTGTACCATATCTAAGGACACAGTGAAAGATGAGGAGTTATTACCAAAAGGACTTATTTGATTTGCATTCTCTTATCGTTTGTGGAAGTATGAATATTTATAGCAATTCGATTTGGAACTGCATTTATTAAGTTTTTGTAAGTGCCTGTAATGTGTTAACTTAAAACTGAAAAAAAATTAAGTTTGGACGTGTTGATGTTTATGTCACTATAAATTAATTGGAACAAAAGCTTTAGTCTTACTATTCTTGCCCTACCTTGTAGTGTTAACGGACCTGCTTTGGTTTGCAACTCAGTAGGAGAAATCGTTAGATTGCATTTGTTATAAATAAACCTCACGGTCTTCCTGTGCACCCCATGTCCTGTTTTAACTGTTTTGCTGTGGAGAGGTTTAGGTGCCTATTGCCTCGGCTACTCCATATGTGCACCCCCTTTTGATCTTCGTGATTAGTTACTCTGTAAACAGAAACCAAACAATACTATTATATTACGTTAAGCTTTATTGGCACAAGGGCATCTAAGGCCAAAGAGAGCCTGTACAAGTGTTGTTTCATTTCAGGTTATTAGTTTAAAAATTAAAACAAATGATGTGTAACAAATATCTATGAACTATTTAAAACACGGTGCATTTAAAAGAAATGCCACTGTGTTAAAAGCCTTCATTTCGTTGGCTGATGTTTGTGACAATAAGTTAGTATGCAAGGCCCAAGACCCTCGCCGCTGAAGTCCTCTCCCGAGCAAGAACTGCGAAGGCTCTGACATACTTTTTATGCACCAGGCGGTACCTAACACTTGAGGTACAGCCTGGTGGCTAGGATGGAATGATATCATCGTTAAAAATTTGACTTTCCCAAGATAATGAATAAATCTCTTGAGGTCAATCACTGCACCAAGTGATAAAAACAGCGCTGGCTGAAGTGGGAATTGATATCAATATAGCACCCTGAAATGGGTCAGTCGTGCTTGGTGAAGCACTAGACATTGTATGAGGACATGCAAAACGGTTAGACTCTCTCCACAGTATATACAAGTAGGTGGATCAGTGCCTGTCAAAAGGTGTTTATGTGTGGCATAAGTGTGGCCTATTCTTAGCCGCGTTAGAGTGACTTCGGCGAACCTGTTGAGTTTTTGTGGGATAACTTTTCTCAGTTGGGGTGGAGTTTGTTGTCGACTTCTCTGTCCCATTCAGCTTGCAAGTGGTTGCGTTGACCTCTACGTACAACAGGTTTTAGATCTACACCCGGAACAGAGGTTATATCTATGGTTTGCCGACCTGCGGCTTCTCGTGCATTCTTGTCCACTATTTTATTGCCCGCAATTCCAGAATGACCTGGAACCCAGCAAATAACAATAGAAAGTTTTAGGTTATAGGCTGCATAGATTTCGTTAAGGAGCTTGTTGAAAGTAAGGTTCTTGCGGTACTTGCCACAAGACAGGGCCCTGACAGCACTCAAAGAATCTATGTACACTATACACTTTCGTATTTTGTGTTTTTTAATTTGTTGTATAAGCAGGATACCATAGGCTTCCGCTGTGAAAGTTCTGGTATGCGTATGCATGGTTCTGGTGTCCGAGAACTTTTGTCCGTAGGCTGCACAAGATACAGATGTTTGAGACTTTGAGCCATCAGAGAAGAACGCGGTTGTACGATATTTGTGTTGAAGGGCTAAGAAATGTTGCTAAATGAGTGCACCTGGACAATCTTCCTTTATGATGTCTTTGAAAGACAAGTCACAAGTGACTGGACACTGCTGCCAGGGAGGAATGTGTTCGACACGGTCACTTTCCTCTAAGTCATTGAAAAAAATTGCAAGTTTTTCTACTGCAGGTCTTATTGCCAATGGAAACGGTGGGGCGATAGAAGGGCGGTTTAGGTATAACCGGGTGGTAGACGCATCGTTCATAAGTGTTTTGCATGAGTGCTGCTTCCGAGACATGTTCTTAACTGCATAGCTGACTCCTAGATACGTGCGCTGATAGTCCAGTGGCCACTGATCTGACTCTGCATAAAGGCTGTGAATAGGGCTGGTACGGAAGGCACCAAGTGCCAGCCGGATACCTAAGTGTTATACAGGGTCCAACATTTTCAGTGCTGTCCTTGAAGCTGACTGATATACTATGCATCCACAGTCTATGCGTGACAGAACCAGGCTTCGAAACAGAGATATGAGAAAGTGCCTGTCTGTCCCCCACGTCTGATGCGATGAAATCTTTAAAAGGTTTATGGTCTTGAGACATTTTAACTTCAGCTGTTTTATGTGCTGGATGAAGGTGAGTTTGGAATAAAAAATTACACCTAGGTATTTTTGTTCTTTCGCGATGACTATGTTTTGTCCATTCATTAGTATACAGGGGCTAGGATGTACACCTCGTCGTCTCGAGAAAAGCACACTAGTAGTCTTGTCAGTGTTAAACTTAAAACCATTCTCATCGGCCCACTTTGCAAGACGGTTAACACCTAACTCTATCTGGCGTTCGCATACAGTCAAGTTACACGATTTGAAACTAATTTGAATGTCGTCCACGTATACGGAGTACAATATTGCAGGTGGAATAACAGAGCGAAGAGAGTTCATTTTAACTATAAATAGTGTGCAGCTTAATACGTCTCCCTGCGGCACTCCATTTTCTTGAAGAAATGTGCGTGATAATACAGTACCTATTCTTACACGGAACTTCCTTTCGAACAGGTAATCTTTTAAGATGGTAATCAACTTGCCACATATTCCAAAAGACAGTAGATCTTGCAGGATTTCGTATCGCCAGGCAGTATCATATGCCTTCTCAAGATTAAAAAAAAACAGACGGACAGTATTAATTGTGAACAAACGCGTCACGTATATACGACTCGAGGAGGACAAGATTGTTAGTTGTGGATCTAGCTGTACGGAAACCAGGCTGGCAAGGGTCCAATGTACCGTTGTAATCCAAGTAATAGACCAAGCGGCAGTTAATCATTTTTTCAAACACTTTGAGTAGGCAGCTTGTGAGGCCGATAGGCCTGTAACTATTTACCGAAGAGGGATCTTTGCCCTGTTTAAGGATCGGTAGTACTATTGCCTTTTTCAAAACAGAGGGTATTTTGCCGGTATTGAAAATGTTGTTGTAAAGAGCTTGAAGGCAGTTCAGGGTGATTAGGGAGATTTCTGATCATTTCATAGGTAATTGTGTCAGAACCAGGAGCAGAACTTCCACAAGAACCAAGAACAAGCTCAAGTTCATATAGTGTTTGTAGTTTATTGTATCCATCTGATACAGGCTTGCTTCGGCACAGAGGTACACTTTCAGCTATGCTTTAGCAGCGTAAAAACTTAATGGTATAGTTTTTTGAGCTTTACACTTTCTTGAAGTGTTCACCAAGAGTGTTTGCCTGTTCTTCTATTGTATCACCGCAGTCATTCACCAAAGGGAAGGGATTTGGGCCGTGTCCTTTAAGTTTATGCACCCTATTATAAACCTTGCTGACGTCTGTGTAGGAGTTTATTGAGAATATGTAGTGTGTCCTGCTTTCCCGTTTGGCTATACGGCGAATACGCCTGCCATTCGCTTTGCAACTTTTAAAGGTTACCAAGTTTTCTGCTGTTGGGTAGCGAGAAAAAAGTCCTCCATGCTTCGTTTTGCCGTTTTTTAGCAGTTTCACACTTCCGATTACGCCATGGCTTTCTGTTAACCTTATTATTCCTGGACTGCGGTATGCATTCTTTTGCACAAGTAAGAAGATATTCAGAGATATAGTTGGCCATCTCTTCTACTTCAAAATGGTCTACCTCTTCGAGGTGTAGTGTACATAGCTCTCTGAATTTCACGCAGATTCCAACATGAAAGTTCCACTCTTTAGGATAAGACGGCCGGTCATCCCGTTGTTTTGTTACTAAAAGAGTTGGAAAATTGTCACTTTCATATGGATTAATAATAACTTTCCAATCTAAGTAAGAACCAGGAGCAGAAGTAAGGTAGAGGTGACGGTGACCCAATGGCTTAGTCTATGCATGAATATGTATTGTGTGTTGTACTGAAGTATGTTGGCTCTGCCTTATTGAGCAGACAGGCTCCAGATGCGAGAAAAAAGTTTTCTATTGCACGACCTCTCGCATCACATTTGGTATCACCTCATAGCAAACTGTGAGCATTAAAATCTCCAATTAACACATATGGTTCTGGAAGGTGATCAATAAGCTTTTCGAACTCTGTTTTATTGAATGGTTCGTCGGGGACTATGTAGATTGAGCAGATAGATATAAGATGGTTGATTAGAATAGCGCGAATAACCTCAAGAGAGCTTTGTAGCACAATGTGCTGGCATGCTACGCTTCTTTTTGCAATGATGGCCACACCTCCAGAAGAGAAATTGCCACCATTTCGATCTTTACGAAAAACCACACATTGATGGGAGAAATTCACATGAGTTGACTTTAAATGAGTTTCTTGAACACAAAACACTTTTGGCTGATAGCTATTTATCAAGTCTTTGATATCATCTAGGTTAATAAATAGGCCACTGAAATTCCACTGTAGTATTTGTGTGGTCATATTGAGAAGAAATGTATGTGTCCTGTGTTCAGATGAATGTGCTAAAAGTATGTGTTAAAGGTAGGCTACCTTTCAGGTTACCGAACCCTTTAATGGAGCGGTTACGGGATGTTTCCCTTTCTCATTGCATTCCAAGGAGCGCTGATCTTTGGGCGTCGACGACGCTGGTGTTCGTCCATCGATTTCCATTGCCTTCTCCGAGGCAATGGAAGGTCAAGGACCGGGCACAGATACTTTTGTCTCCGGCCTTAGAATTCGATTCAGCTTCGGGGCCTGTTGAGCCGAGGCCTGCAGACCCACTTTTGATGGGCTTGGCAGCTGTGACACAATGCAGTTCGCTTACCCGTTCCTCCCAACAATGCAGGTGTTCCTTGTAACTGTCGCTCGCCTGCTGATGCCCGGCCTGGCATTCACTTCGTTGGATCCATCATCAAACTGCACCTTCCTACCTGGCAATGGCGAAGCAGGCACTGTCCCGCCCCCCTCTGCTACCGCTCCGACGCTGTTGCCAGCGCCATGGCTTGACTACTCCTCCCCCACTTCACCTTGGACAGCCCCATCGAAGTCAACATCACCACTCCGAGCACCTATATATCGCGAACGGTCACCGGCGTCAGCTTGTGGGCTTGGCAGCTGTGACACAATGCAGTTCGCTTACCCGTTCCTCCCAACAATGCAGGTGTTCCTTGTAACTGTCGCTCGCCTGCTGATGCCCGGCCTGGCATTCACTTCGTTGGATCCATCATCAAACTGCACCTTCCTACCTGGCAATGGCGAAGCAGGCACTGTCCCGCCCCCCTCTGCTACCGCTCCGACGCTGTTGCCAGCGCCATGGCTTGACTACTCCTCCCCCACTTCACCTTGGACAGCCCCATCGAAGTCAACATCACCACTCCGAGCACCTATATATCGCGAACGGTCACCGGCGTCAGCTTGTGGGCTTGGCAGCTGTGACACAATGCAGTTCGCTTACCCGTTCCTCCCAACAATGCAGGTTAGTAAGCACAGCAGTCTTTACGCAAAAAAAATCTAGTGATTACTTTCTAGTCCAGCTGCCGGGCCCACAGTGTCTTGTCGCTATCATTGCCGAGTGTTTATATGCCGTTTACTCCGTACTCTTGTTGTTATCTGGTGACGTTGAAACTAACCCTGGTCCGGAAATGAACGAAATTCTCGCAGAACTCGGAAAGATTAGCGCTGGACAAAACAAACTAATATCCGATTTTGAAGAAGTAAAGCGGCAACTCCTCACAACCGACAAAACATTGTCAGATCTAGGAAAGCGTATGACCGAACTAGAACGCCATTACCAAAATATTTTGCCCATACGAGCTGACATTGCCGCAATTCAAGCCGACACTACCGCAACCACGCACTTAGTTTCCGAACTTGAAAAACGGCTGGATGACGCAGAAAACAGGGCACGCCGCAACAACTTAATCTTCTATAACCTTCCAGATACTAACGCCAAAGAAACAAATATTGAAACAGAAGAACTTATAATTAACCACTGTCTCGAACACTTGAAAATAAAACTTGACCCGAAAGAAATTGACCGAGTGCATCGCCTCGGCCGCCACACCAATGATCGTTGCCGCCCGATAATTGTCAGGTTCACATTCTACAAAACCAAAGAAAACACCCTCTCAAATGCCAAAAAATTGAAAGGAACAGATTTCAGCATTGGCGAAGATTATTCCCTCTCAGTTCGTACTGCCCGCCGTCATCTCGTTGCTTTCGCTAAACAGAAATCAGGTAAATTTCAGATCCGTTTCAAAACTTTGTATATGGGTTCAAAACGGTACATTTTCGACCACGGATCACAATCGGTTATAGAAGTCGCATAGCGATCACCGCGCCCGCAGAATAAACCGCACCGCCGCCAAATCCAAACACGTCGTGAACTTTCTTTTTCTGTTATCTTTACTAATGTTCGTAGTCTCATGCCGAAGTGCCCACTTGTGTCAAACGTTGTGGCGTCTTCCAACAGTAATATTTTGGTACTAACAGAAACGTGGCTAACCGATGAAGTTACTGACGCCGAAGTGCTTTCGGACTTACCCGATTATCAGTTATTCCGCACCGACCGCAAACGCGGCCGGGGCGGGGGTGTGCTAATCGCTGTTGGCCCAGAACTACCCTGTTCTGCTGTTAACATAAAATCTGCCTTTGAAATTATGTGGCTGGTTTGCCACGCTTCCCCTCAAACATTCCTACTCGGGGTGTGCTACAGGCCACCGAGCACCAATACAGGTTTCTCACGTGATTTAAACAATATAATGAGCACACTCACGACCACCTACCCTAACGCTCACATTTTACTTTTTGGGGACTTTAATTTCCCGAAAATTGATTGGCATAACCCTGCACCCTCGTCGGCATACGATTTCGAAACGAAAGATTTCATAGACGTTTGTTTGAATTTTAACTTATCTCAACTTGTGTCAGAGCCCACGCGCATATCAGGCGGCTGTGCTAACATCTTAGATTTAATACTAACCGACCGCCCAGACTCTTTATTGTCCATGTCATACCTACCCGAAATTAGTGACCACAAAGTAATACATGCAGTTTTTTCCTTCCCTCTTGAGCGGCGCGACAAACTCAAGAAAACAATTACCTTATACGATAAAGGTAATTATGAGGCCATGAACAAAGAACTCAAACACTTCTTTCCAGATTTCGAACATAGCTTTCACTCCCGATCTGTGAGCAATAATTGGGATATTTTTAAAAATAGGATGAATAAATTAATTAGCAAATTTATCCCCACAACATCATTCCGTAGCACGCCGCAGAAACCCTGGTTTACAAACAAACTAAAGAGACTAGCGAATAGAAAAAAGCGCCTTTTTCGCACAGCAAAAGCAAACGAGACACCTGAAGCTTGGGCGAAATACAACACAGCCGAAAAGGAATATACTACCGCTATTAGTAACGCAAAATATACGTTTTTGAACCAGGATTTACCAGGCATGCTAACCAATAACACACGTAAATTCTGGCAGATAGTAAACCCTCGGCCTACCAGCACCATCCACCTTACTAATGATTCGGGTCACATGCTCTCAGATGATCAATGTGCTGATGCTTTTAACAGCGCATTTTCATCAGTGTTTACTAACGAATCTAGCGTACCTTCCTCTCCTGCCCCGGTGCTGTTGACATCCGCTATGGGCTCAATTGTTTTTTGCGCAGGTGGTATTTCAAGTATTATTCAAAACATGAAACTGTCCTCATCAGGTGGCGTCGATGATATTAACTCAAAAGTGTTAAAAAATATCCATGACACCATCGCCCCATTTCTGTGCTTGATATATGCGCAGTCGCTCTCCACAGGCATTCTTCCAGATGACTGGAACATGGGCAAGGTCGTTCCCATCTACAAATCAGGTGATAAGAACTGTCCATTGAACTACCGTCCCATTTCTTTAACAAGCGTCCCATGCAAAATCATGGAACATGTCATCTACTCTCAGATTGTAAACTTTCTAGATTCCAACAACTTTTTTCACCCCAGCCAGCATGGTTTTAGGAAAGGATTCTCCTGCGAAACACAACTAGCAATATTTCTTCACGATCTGCATGCTAACCTTGACAATAACTTACAAACTGACGCAATCTTTCTAGATTACGCAAAGGCATTCGACACAGTACCCCACCAAAGACTAATGCTAAAACTATCCCAGTTAAACTTAGACCCAAGTGTACTAAATTGGATCAAAGCATTTCTAACTAACCGTTCTCAGTTTGTGCATGTCAATAATAAATCTTCTGCTTACCTCAAAGTAACATCAGGCGTACCTCAAGGTTCAGTTCTTGGCCCCCTCCTGTTTCTGATATACATCAACGACTTACCCCTCAGCGTATCCTGCAAAATCCGCATGTTTGCAGATGACTGTGTAATCTATCGGACAGTAACTAACACTCACGACCAAAATCTTCTCCAGAACGATCTTAACCACATTCAAGATTGGTGCGATAATTGGCTTTTGTTTCTTAACCCTAACAAATGCAAACTTGTTACGTTTACCCGCCGTAAGAATCCTTTCATTTTTTCATATCATATCGCCAACGTCCCTGTACAATCACAACCATCCTACAAGTATCTAGGTGTCACATTGTATTGCGATCTCACTTGGAATGCGCATATTACTAACGTCATTTCATCGGCAAATAAAACTCTGGGCTTCTTGAAGCGTCACCTACGTCATGCACCAAAACATGTGAAGTTGGTAGCATATCAGTCCCTCATCAGATCGAAACTCGAATATGCCTCCCCCATATGGAACCCGCCCCAAACATACCTCATTAACGACCTCGAATCTGTCCAAAATCGCGCCGCTCGATTCATTCACTCCCAGTACTCATACGACATCAGTATTTCATCCTTGAAAGCACAATCCGGTTTATCACCCCTCTCTGTGCGCCGCCGTATCGCCACCCTTTCTCTCTTTCATAAATTTTTTCATTCTTCTCTCAATGCAGCTCCTTACATCCTCCCCCCGACATACATTTCACACCGCACAAGCCATCCACTTCAAGTGTCCCGTTATCGTAACAGAACTGCCGCTTTTTCCGCTTCTTTTTTTCCCCGCGCCGTCAAGGATTGGAACGACCTTCCCTGCTCCATTGCTTCAACCACCTGCCCATCATCCTTCGCGACAAATCTTACAAATCACCTCTGCTGCGAAAACTAACGTGTTCAAATGTTCTTTTCCTGTGTATCCACCCCTTATGTAATACCCCCGAGTGGGGTCCTTAAGGAAATAAAAATGAAAAAAATGAAAAAAATGATGTTGGTGGCGCGGCAATAGCAGCAGTCACCTGGGGGGTGGACGAAATGACTACTGGGCCACTGTTGGCGACCGCAGTAGACTGCCGAGGCACTTGTGGCACTACCCCCCGTTGCACCACCTCGGCAAAACTGGTGTGATCAAGGTATGACAGATGGTTCCTTGCTTGACGAAATGTTATGTTTTCTTTTACTTTTAGTGAGATGATATATTTTTCAATCTTCTATTTAGGACATGTTCTATAGTAGGCTGGATGACTTCTATCACAGTTCACACAATAGGAGATGATTCGCAATCGTCTGACTTGTGTTCATTGGAGCTGCATTTGGCACATGTCTGCTTTCCCCGGCATGTCTGCGATCCGTGCCCATACCGCTGGCACTTTAGCACCGCCGAGGGTTTCGGATGTATGGCCTCACGCGAAGTTTGTTGTAGCCTGCATCTAGGGTGGTAGGAAGCACACAGCTGTCAAAGGTTAGTATTATATGCTTAGTATGAATCTGCTCATTTTTTCGGCAAATCAATATTCTTTCAACCTTTATAGCATTTTGATTCTGAAACCCATCAAGAAGTTTTTCATCACTAAGAAGCAGGAAGTCATCTTCTGATATTACACCACGGTTCATGTTCATTGTTCTATGTGCAGACATTGTGACTGGTACGTCACCAACGCATTTCAACTCAATCATTTTTTCAAATTGAACTTTGTTCTTAAGTCAAGTAGCAAATCACCGCTAGTCATTTTCGTGGCCTTGTAGCCTGGTCCAATGGTGTTTCCAAGGCATTTCGCCACCACGAAAGGAGACAATTTGCGAGCAGTTAGGTTGCCCTCACTATGGATCACATGGTATTTTGAAATTATGTCATTGCTTTTCAGGAAAAAGTGGAAGGGTGCTTGAGTGCGCCCTCTTTTTTGAGGGCGATCAAGGAGTAAAGTAGCTTGTTTAGCCATGGGAGTAGTGCGTGTGCTCGGCGACAGCGCCAACCACCCACCACGGAGCCCAACAAGGGGACGCGGCAAGACTTGGACTAAGTCTGCACAACGCCAGCTGTACGTTGTCACTATAACCGGATATAGCATCCCCAAGGTTGGATACCTACAAGAGGTTAACCCTTGCCGCCAGGGAACAATGAAGTAAACGGGAAAGAGAAGAGGACAGGATAGATTTAAAGAAGAGAAAAGACGAAGATGTAGGGAGGGAGAGATAGGAAAAGGCGACTGCCGATTTCCCCTGGGTGGGTCAGCCCAGAGGTGCCGTCTACGTGAAGCCGGGGCCAAAGGGGGTATGTTGCATCGGCCAGGGGGCCTTAAAGGTCCAATCACCCGGCATCAGCTCAACCCCCAGGATCCCCTTTTCCCCGGACACGGCAAAGCCACGCACGGCTAGGCGTGGGAGGGAGTAGAAAGTCCCCCGTTAGCTCGGGTCCATGGTGTCGCTACGCATCAAACGCCTACTTACACAGGCGCCCCTTCGAAGAAACCAAACAATACTAATATTGTTACGCCTGAAGTAGGGGTACGGGGGTTTATTGAACGGAAGCTGGGATGGCGAGGCCGCACCGGATAAAACTGCCGAGAGATCTTCTTCTTTTCAAGTCCACACTTCTATTCCCTCTTATCAATCCGGCACATACACGTCGTAATATTTCCCCCTTCGCAGACGAAGCGCACCGCGCGTTTCATGCATCGTCCCGCAGTCTAAAAGCTTTGAGGCGAGCCACATGGGTAACCTCGGTCTTGGTTGATCGTCTCCCACTAGCTGTCAGTCGTGCTATTTTATAATCTACTGCACTGAGGCGCTCAAGGACAACGAATGGGCCAGTGTAGTGGGCGAGAAGTTTTGTGGACAAGCCACGCTTGCGGATAGGCTTCCACACCATTACAAGGTCTCCCGGTTCATATGTGACGTGGCGGTGCTTGCTGTCGTAGCGGAGCTTTGAGCGGTCTTGCGATGCTATAGTACGCAGACGGGCAAGACGCCGAGTTTCTTCTGCAAGGCATAGTGTTTCAGCTAATGAAGGATCGTCATTGTCATAAAACGAAAAGATAGTGTCCAGGGTATAACGAGGGGGTCGAACGTAAAGAAGGAAGAAAGGGCTGTGGCCGGTGGTTTCGTGTTGGGCAGTGTTGAAGGCATACGTGATGAACGGTAAGACGTCGTCCCAGTTCTTGTGATTGGACGCCACGTACATTGAAAGCATATTCACCAGTGTCCGGTTCGTTCGTTCAGTAAGGCCATTCGTCTGTGGATGGTAAGGTGTCGAATGACGAAGTTCCGAGCCACACATACGGAGTAGTTCCTCAACAACGTCTGCCGTAAACTGACGGCCGCGGTCGCTTATTATGACGCGAGGAGGTCCGTGGCGCAGTATGATAGAGTGCAGGAGAAAGGAGGATACTTCGCCAGCAGTCGCAGATGGCAGGGCGGCCGTCTCGCAGTAGCGGGTCAGGTAATCGGCGCACACTACAATCCAACGGTTGCCTTTTGCCGAGCGTGGAAAAGGGCCCACGAGGTCAATGCCAACTTGCTCAAAGGGAGTGCTGGGAGGCGTCACAGGCTGTAGAAGTCCAGCCGGAGCAGTCGTGACTGATTTGTGCGTCTGGCATTGAGTGCAACTGGCCACGTACTGCTCAACTGACTGGCGCATGCGTGGCCAGTAAAATCGCTCCTGTGTACGAAGGAGTGTTCGCGTCATTCCCAGGTGACCCGAAGTTGCGTCGTCGTGCATGGCGCGCAGAATGGAGGAACGGAGTGTGTGCGGCACCACCAGCAAGAAGCGGGAACCCGTGGCCGAGAAGGTCCTCTTGTAAAGTAATCCTTCACGAACGCAAAAGCGTCCGGCCAAAGTGGACGCTCGTGCTTCAGCAAATAATGGCTCCAAGCTGACATCCTTCCGCTGTTCATTTTCAAAGGTGGTCTTGTCCGGGAATACTGGAGTCACTGACGCAATTAGGTGATCGAAATTGTCGGCATCGCAAAGTGTTGTAGTAAGCGGCATCCGCGAAAGGCAGTCAGCGTCAGCGTGCTTCCTGCCACTCTTGTATGACACCGTGAAGTCATACTCTTGCAAGCGGAGGGCCCAGCGTGCCAGGCGGCCAGATGGATCTCGGAGGCTTACAAGCCAGCACAAGGAATGATGGTCTGTGACCACTTGGAAGGGACGACCGTACAGGTATGAACGGAATCGCTGTACAGCGAAGACGAGTGCCAAACATTCTTGCTCAGTCACTGTGTAATTCCGTTCTGGTTTACTTAAAGTTCTGCTGGCATACGCAATGACATGTTCCTTTCCACTGTGTCGTTGTACTAGAAACTGCACCTATGCCAATGCCACTGGCGTCAGTATGAACTTCGGTCGGCGCCGAAGGGTCGAAGTGCCGGAGAATGGGCTGCGATGTGAGTAAGAACTTGAGTTGGTTGAAAGACGTCTCACAGTCATGTGTCCATTCAAAGCTAGTACCTTGACGTAGCAGACTGGTCAAGGGGAAGGCAACGTCGGCGAATGCGGGAATAAATCGGCGAAAGTACGAGCACAGGCCTAGGAAGCTGCGAAGCTCTTTCGTTGAGCGAGGTGGTTTGCACGCTTTCACAGCTGCTGTCTTGCTCGGGTCAGGCCTGATCCCATCTTTGTTCACAAGGTGCCCAAGTACTAAGGTTTGTCGCTCGCCGAAATGACACTTCTTCGAATTAAGAACAAGGCCAGCGTTTCTAATGCATTCCAGAACAATGTCCACGCGTTCGTTGTGCTCACGAAATGTGCGCCCAAAGATCACGATGTCATCTAGGTAGCACATACAGACGTTCCATTTTAGGCCACGCAGAATGGTATCCATGAACCTTTCGAATGTGGCAGGAGCATTACATAATCCAAACGGCATCACGTTAAATTCATAAAGTCCGTCTGGAGTTATGAAAGCAGTCTTTTCCTTGTCTGCTGGATGCATGGGAATCTGCCAGTAGCCTGAACGTAAATCGATAGACGAGAAGTATGACGCCGAATGGAGACAGTCCAAGGCGTCATCAATTCGTGGAAGAGGATAAACATCTTTCTTCGTGATGGAGTTCAAACGGCGATAGTCGACACAAAATCTCCAGGTACCGTCTTTCTTTTTCACAAGGATCACAGGAGCTGCCCAAGGGCTCGATGATTCTTGAATGATGCCCTTCTGGAGCATTTCACGCACTTGATTGTCTATTATCTTGCGCTCGGACGGCGATACTCGGTACGGTTTTTGTCGGATTGGCTGTGCTGTTTCTGTATTTATCCTATGGCGTATACGAAATGGAGGAATGGAAGGCGTATGGTCACTCTGGGAGAAATCAAAAACTTGCAAGTACTTTAACAAAACGTCCACAAGCATTCTGCGCTTGTCGGCAGTCAGCGCCTTATCAACCATAGGTAAAACTTTCGAACTGTCTGAGCAGGCGGTCACTTGTTCATCCCGTCGAACGTCACTGAGGACAGCTACTGTTGTTGGCGAGTATTCTTTAAACGACGCTAGTTTAAGTCCTCCTGGTAGCAGCACCGGTTCGTTTGAATAATTCGTTGTCCAAAGGTCTGAACGACCTTCACTCACTGAAACTATGCTGTGGGGTACCAACGTGTTCTTCTTTATACAACTTAGATGGAAAGGCTCCACTAGCGCATCGAAACTGGTCTTATTGTCGTTAATATGCGAAGAAGCTACTGGAACGCGCACAGCACAGAAGGCCGGGATAACGGTATCTTCATAGACTCGGAGCGCACCGCTTTCCGTACCCGAATTCTCGATAAGTCCATGAGGAACAGCGTCACTTATGATAACTTCGCCATTTCGACAGTCTACAGTGGCTCCGCACATTCGCAAGAAATCTATGCCTAGAATGATGTCATGAGTGCTCCGCGACAGAACCGTGAATTCTGTCACAAACACTTGATCACTCAGTAACACTGCCGCGGTACAAACACCAATCGGACACAACGAGTTGCCGCCCACGCCACAGAACGTTATCGCTTTCTCCAACAAAAAGGTCACCTTTCTTCCCAAACGAGCTTTGAACGCAGCACTCATGATCGACACGGTGGCTCCAGTGTCCACCAAAGCCATCGTATGTACACCATCAACAAAAACTTGCACTTTGTTTTTAAACATAAGCACCGGTGGAGGTATCTCTTCTTGCAGCGAATCACCAGCGACCTCACCCCCAGCGGCCGCGCTGCCTAGTTTTCCGGAGGCGGCGAAGGGTAGCGGCGCCTAGGAGACGGCGACCGATTGGAGCGAGGGGCTGGCGGGGGTGTCAGACTGCGGTCAGAGGCTGGAGAACGGTTTCGCAGCGGCCTTGGTGTCTCGTAAGATGCGCTTCCAGGGAACGTTGGTGCTTGTGCAAAGTCGGACAGGTGGGATCTCGGTGGGCAGTCGTACCTCGGCGGCTGCCGGTAGTTACAGTACCTGGCAATGTGGCCTTCGACGCCACAGTTGTAGCAGATGGGTAGGGGTCGCTCGCCGAACCACTGCTGAGAGCGCTGGGCTGTGTAGGGTCGCCTAACCGAACGGGGTGGAGCAGATTGCTGAACGGGAGTTGCGCGCCTCTGTGGGGCGGGGCCGGGACGAAGACGTTGGTCATACCGCTGGTCAGACGCGAATGAGTCTCGGCGTGGCCACGAAGCCCTAGCTTCGCGAACGTCTGTCACACATACTGATGGTGGCAGAGGAGCGAACGGGGCCGGGTAGTAGGATGAACAGGTAGGCGTATGACGGATGGTGTCGTGGAACAGTGTGTCTTGTCGCTGTAGTTCTTCCCGCACTATTGTCCGGATAGTAGCGGCAAGGTCGGCGGGCGGGCTCACGTCGACGCTGGCGACCGTTGTTACATTTGCCAGCCTACCAAATTTCGGGGCAATACGACGGGTCTTTAGCTTCTCAAAAGTACGGCAGTGGCGTTGGACGGCGGAGACGGAAGTGAGGTCTTCCCTGCCTATCAAAAAGTTGTAGACGTCCTCTGCTATACCCTTCAGAAGGTGGCCGACCATGTCCTCTTCAGTCATGTACGGGTCTATGATCTTGCAGAGCATCAGGACCTCCTCTATGTAGGTGGTACACGTTTCTCCAGGAGTCTGAGCTCTTTGAGCCAACGTGCGCTCCGCGCTCTTCTTTTTTGAATCAGAGTCGCCGAAGCATTTCTTGAGCTCTTCAGTGAAACGATCCCACGTTGTTAAGGAATCTTCGTGGTTTTCGTACCACATCAGAGCTGTTTCCGTGAGAAACAGCGCGACATTTCCCAGTTGGTCGGTGGCATCCCAGCAGTTGTACCGGCTCACCCTTTTGTACTGTGTCAGCCACGCATCCACATCTTCTCCTGCTCTTCCCGCGAACGGGCGGGGTTCCATATAGTGATATCGAGGTGCAGCTGGCACTGACCTTTGTGTGGTTGAGAAGGCGTGACCTTCGCTCTCGGCCATGGCAATTGGTGTCGGTGGCAGACCGGCAATACGACGGCTCCGGCGAAGTTCGAACAGCTGTGGCTCCGTGGTTCGTCGACGTATACTGTACCCAGCACCTTCCACCACTCTGTTACGCCTGAAGTAGGGGTACGGGGGTTTATTGAACGGAAGCTGGGATGGCGAGGCCGCACCGGATAAAACTGCCGAGAGATCTTCTTCTTTTCAAGTCCACACTTCTATTCCCTCTTATCAATCCGGCACATACACGTCGTAATAATATTATTATTATTACCATTGCATCTATAACACTGAACTTGTTTTGCATTTTACTCATTAAATCTGTGTTCCATTCTGACACTGTTCAAAGCAGTATATAATGTCTTTACAGAGACCTACATATTTTAACTGCATTTAACGAACTCAAATGTATCAGCCAGTACTGTTATTGTCCTCAGCACATTTTTTCAGGACATCTTAGGACGTTTTCGAAGAAGGTACGTATTAGGGAATGACTGATGCACGGCTACCTGTTCTTTATGCAGCCTTACTTTATCTCCAAAAGATCAGGAGATGGCAGTATGAGGAAGAGCAGTTAGACCTTTTCAGAACAGCTTTATGCCTTTCTATAAATTGCAGTGCCATGTCCTCCTCTGGCAGAGAGGTGCAAGGCAACATGAGAGAAGGGAGTGTGAGCCCCTTTGAACTTCGATGCAGCACACAATAGTTGATTGAGCATATGTCATGTGCTTTACGCAAACTGCTTTTGAGTTGTTTGCACTGCTTGAAATACCCTGTGTTTTTTTCAAATGAAACTTGTACTGGCATACAATGAACTGTTAATGTTGTCATCATTAGACAAAAAAACCATCATGAAGACAGTGAGCACTTATCACTTATTTGCCTTGCACTAAATGTATTTTAGGATGAAGTGAATGGCCATAAGTAAGACGATGAAGATGATAATAATAATAATAATAATAATAATAATAATAATAATAATAATAATAATAATAATAATAATAATAATAATAATAATAATAATAATAATAATAATAATAATAATATTGATTAACACCAACTGGTTTCATTATAAGAAATGATTCCAGCTGATTCCATTTCCAGGCCAGCTGGTTTCATTTTCAGTGTGGAGTGGTTCTTTCTGGGACCAACTGGAACATATTGCTAACCTGTTCGCTTCCATTTAGCCCCAGCTGTATACAGCCATGGTTCCAGTTAAAGTGAACTAAAACCGTGGAGTATTTTCACATGGAAAGGAAAGACTGTAGAAAGTGATGCATCGAAAGAAGGAAAAAAAACAATGAGAAAAGATGAAACAGAGAAAATAATAAAAAGGCGAGCTCTCAATAAGAAAGAAAGAGGAAAAGAGAGAAAGAAGGAGGCACATACACACCGAACTTCTCTCGCCCCCATTTTTGAGGGCTCCTCATTTTTTCCCTAAGCGTCACTTTTAAAAATACTATTACCTGGCTAAATTTGCGCTCCTATGCACAGATCGACTGAATTGTTGGCACCCACAGATTTAGCCTAATTGCTCGTTGTCACATCCTGTCCCAAAATTTTCATGCCTTTTCTGCCAGAAAACAGCTTTGCGATGCAAATCACTATTGTGTGGGGGAGGAGCTGAATCATGCACAGATCGTAATGTCAGCCTGATCGCACGAAGTAATGGTAATAACTTAGTAGTACGCCATGCATAATAGAAGTGTTGAGTGGGCCCTTAAGTTATGTCGTGTTAACTGCAGAAGTGGAAGGTGTGATTTGCCAGCATATTCTTCAACTGTAAGCCATGCGCTACAGCTGTTTTTTATAAATATAAAAAAGAGTACCGCTTGAAATGTTAAGTCACGGAGGAAAGAAAGGTAAGGAGAGACCCTGACGTCACTCGTTGTGAAGCCACGATGAAGCCGGAAGTCGGCCACATTGACTGGGCAAATTCTCTTCTCTTGTTTACATATGAATGCGAAGCAGAAGGCGTGACTCCCTCTCTGTATCAAAAAAGCACGTTGGCTGCGCGCCGCGTGCACCGGTGGTCCCCGAAACCAACGGAACGGGTTTCAACACGCTGTCTTGCCGCGATACGGTTGACGAAATCTCTGCGTATGGCTGTCGTACTCTTGCACTGCCGGCGTTTATGATAAACACGGCAAGTTGCACGTTAAGCTTTTTTCATTTGATGTGTTCTTTGTGAAAATAAAGATGATATTTTGGAGATTGCCGTGCGACGAACCAGGCACCGAAATTTGTACAGCTTCTTTCAGATCACTTTTTCCCCCTTTTGCGCGTCTCTTTAGACTTTGTGAAATTTTCAATCAGGCTGTGGGCTAGCCACAACAATAAAAAAAATGTCTTCCCTGCAATAAACTCGGAGGGCCGTAATTATGCCAGTAAAGTCAGTGATGGTGGAGCTTGTGTGCGTGGCAGCCCGTTGAGTTTGCGCCGGTCTCTTTGTTTTCGCCCCTCTTTTGTCCGACGCGCACAGGTTCCTACGGATATCCCGAAGGCCATGATTTCATTAGAACGAAATCAGCGAAGACCACCCGAAAGTGCGTGGGAACACGTCTTCAGTGTGATTCACGCGCACTAGTAGCTACGGAGAACGGAGACCAGGATCGCGTTAGGGCGAAAGATGGGAAAGTTAGTCGAAGGAAGGCGTGAGAAAATGTCAACATCACTTGGTCAACATCGTTCGAATGGCTTTGTCAGCTTCTGATTGCACAAGCACGCGCATCTAGTGAAGTGCACCTAGTTACCTTGTGCAGGCGCGTGTAGACATTTTATTGAGTTTTGCTACAATACAGACAATATTGCGGAGAGCGAGACAATATTGCTAAGAGAGAGCATCTTAAGCGACGCAGAACAGGAACTTTAATGCGCAGAAGCATGTGGTAAGTGTACAGAAACATGAAAAGCAAGATTAGATTACAGACTTAAAAAGGGCCTGTGGACCGAAAATGCATCGTCCGTTGTCATAAGAAGCAACACCGCATAACTGTCACTAACCTGCAAGACATTCATTGAACGAATTCTTGAGCGCAGTCGGTACCTTCTATGATGGCTTTTCAGCATAATTTTGACGGACGCACCGAATTCGGAGTACGTATACGCGCGCTCGTTCCGAGGTTTCTAGTTCAGACACCTGGTTACAACCACCACTGGAGCAAAATCGCGTAGCTAACAATGCGGCACAAAGAATTTAGTGCAGAAGACTGAGGCGCAAAAAACATATCGTGAAGCAGGAAGAGCAGGAGAGAAGACAGAACAGCGCCCACTACCAACTGTTAAATGACCGTCTAGGAAACGCACAGGAAAAAAGACAAAACCGCGCATGCGTGGACAGCCAACAAACATCGCACAGCGTCAAGATCAAGGCACTAAGTTATCCAAAATTGCATTTCTGTTGCGTACAACACAATAGATGTATCACTGATACAATCGGCCCATTTCTTTTTGATAAAATAGGCTTCCAAGAGCTCTCTAGCTGTTTGTTTTTTGCTGCTACCAAAAATCACTGTTTTTTCAAACACTGGCACACATCCGCAGGCAATGGATCTCGCGTGGCTTTGTGGTAGAATATGCTTGATTGCCACGCAGAATGTTTGGGTTCGATTACTGCTGGGACCTTGACATTTATTCTTGGCATTCGTCGGGTTAGCGCTGCCGACGTAAGGCTTTTTAGATGCGAAGCATCTCTTCGACTCACCTGTGTAACGCTGTATGTACGTCCGTGCGAATGCACCGCGGTGCGCTGGAAGATGCGCATGATCACTTTTGCCTAAACTATTGGCATGCTCCCGCAGTCTGTCATTAACGCAACGCCCTGTTTGACCGATATAGAACTTGCCACAGCCTAGGGGAGTCACACATACTACGCCTTGCGCGCAGCGCCTAAAAAGTCTTGCGTGCTGCTTCTGGCAGCCCCTTTGCTCATCGCATGTGATACGCTGGCTCAATTGAGAAAGTTTGTTGGGAGCTGAAAAAACGACCGGAACGCCGTAACGGGATGCCACCTTCTTGAGATTATGGCTCACACGATGTATATACGGGACCACCTCAGGCTTAACCCGCTCTCTTTTTCGGGTGCTCATTTGCATTAGACACTCTGCCTTTCACCCTCTGCAGCAGGGATTCCACCACGGAACTAACTACGGACTGAGGGTAGCCGGCCTTGGAAAGTCTTTGAAGTTGACGCATAAAGCTAGCCTGCATAACATGCTCTCACGATCTGCGTAGTGCCAACTTTAAGCAAAGTAGCGCAATTACGCGTTTGACAGTCTTTGAATGCACAGAATCGTAAAGTAACGACTCCTTCTTACTCCGAGGGAGGTGCGCACAGCATACGTGACCAGCCGAATTTGTCAGGATAAGGTCCAAAAACTGCAAGGAGCTATCTTCCGGAAGTTCATTAGTGAACGTGAGCCTCTTAGCGTTTGCTCTAAAAACATCTAAAACCTGCTCAACCATCACCGAAAAAGGGAAAAGGCATCTATTGTCAATAACAACTAAATATCATCTACATATCTAAATACTTAAAGAACATTTGGATGAGATGAAGTAGAAACACTTTGTACTGCGTGGTCAAAGGATGATAAAAAGACGTCACATAAAATGGGTGCTACCCGTGACCCAATGCAAATGCCCTTCCTTTTCCTTTCCTTGTGATGGTTGAGCAGGTTTTAAATGTTTTTAGAGCAAACGCTAAGAGGCTCACGTTCACCAACGAACTTCCGTAAGATAGCTCCTTGCAGTTTTTGGACCTTATCCTGACAAATTCGGCTGGTCACGTATGCTGTGTGCACCTCCCTCGGAGTAAGAAGGAGTCGTTACTTTACGATTCTGTGCATTCAAAGACTGTCAAACGCGTAATTGCGCTACTTTGCTTAGAGTTGGCACTACGCAGATCGTGAGAGCATGTTATGCAGGCTAGCTTTATGCGTCAACTTCAAAGACTTTCCAAGGCCGGCTACCCTCAGTCCGTAGTTAGTTCCGTGGTGGAATCCCTGCTGCAGAGGGTGAAAGGCAGAGTGTCTAATGCAAATGAGCACCCGAAAAAGAGAGCGGGTTAAGCCTGAGGTGGTCCCGTATATACATCGTGTGAGCCATAATCTCAAGAAGGTGGCATCCCGTTACGGCGTTCCGGTCGTTTTTTCAGCTCCCAACAAACTTTCTCAATTGAGCCAGCGTATCACATGCGATGAGCAAAGGGGCCGCCAGAAGCATCACGCAAGACTTTTTAGGCGCTGCGCGCAAGCGTAATATATGTGACTCCCCTAGGCTGTGGCAAGTTCTATATCGGTCAAACAGGGCGTTGCGTTAATGACAGACTGCGGGAGCATGCCAATAGTTTAGGCAAACGTGATCATGCGCATCTTCCAGCGCACCGCGGTGCATTCGCACGGACGTACGTACAGCGTTACACACGCGAGTCGAAGAGATGATTCGCATCTAAAAAGCCTTACATCGGCAGCGCTAACCCGACGATAGTCAAAAATAAATGTCAAGGTCCCAGCAGTAATCGAACCCAAGCATTCTGCGTGGCAATCAAGCATATTCTACCACAAAGCCACGCCAGATCCATTGCCTGCGGATGTGTGCCATTGTTTGAAACAACAGTGATTCTTGGTAGCAGCAAAAAACAAACAGCTAGAGAGCTCTTGGAAGCCTATTTTATCAAAAAGAAAGGGCCCGATTTTATCAGTGATAGATCTATTGTGTTGTACGCAGCAGAAATGCATTTTCTGGATAACTTAGTGCCTTGATCATGACGCTGTGCGATGTTTGTTGGCTGTGCACGCATGCGCAGTTTGGTCTTCTTTCCTGTGCGTTTCCTAGACGGTCTATAAATAGTTGGTAGTTGGCGCTGTTCTGTCTTCTCTCCTGCTCTTCCTGCTTCACGATATGTTTTTTGCGCCTCAGTCTTCTGCGCCTAGTATGCACCAACTAGCCCAAAAACAAGTCCTTTTGGCACAAAGAATGGATGCTGTTCCATTGCAGGCTAGTAAATGACTCAGCAATTTGGCTGAGTGGCTGAATGTAAATAAATGTGAACTAATTCCAAAAATATAAATATATAATTTTTCGCTCTAGAAGTAAGACTATCGGGAACGACGTACACTTGAAATTCCGTGGTGAGAACTTCGAGCGTGTAAGAATACATAAATTTCTCGGCGTTCTTTTCGAAGAAAACCTCAGCTGGTCTCCTCATGTCAATAACTTCACAACACGCATCTCACGTTCAATAGGTATTATAATGAGAGCAAAGCAACTTTTGACCCGGTGGTGAAAAATTCAGCTATATTACGCAATAATTGATTCTCATTCACAATACTGCCTTCTTGTGTGGGGAACAACAAAAAAGTAATCTTAGAAAGCTGCATATTCTACAAAAACGTCTTTTGCGAGTTATTGAAGATGTGTCATATATAACTCAATCCGCTTCACTTTTCAAAGCAAATACCATATTAACAATGGAACACATACTGGAAAAGAAGCTAGGCATTGCAATATTTCAGAAAATAAAGTCATGTCAGGACAGCTTATATCGACAATTCTTGGGAAAGGGACATACTTACGAAACTAGAAAAACTATGTGTGATAAAGGTTTCATACGAACAAACTATGGCATGCAAAAACAATCTTACGCTATTGCATATTTCTTAAATCATTATCCTGCCGTCATAAACTTGGTACAGGAAACCATGCACATGAAATGCTTAAAAAAAGTTAACCTCATACCTCATTTCAATACAAAAATAATTCTGTTTTTTTTACCTTGCTGCAGTCTATACTGTACATACACTTAGAAAATTTATCCTTTTTATGAGTATATGGAACAATGTATATATATATATTTAGAATCCTATATATGTTTTACCTAACGATGTATAGTATGTAATCTTTTGTATGTGTTTTTGATTATCTAACTGTCATTGATGTTTGAGTTATGTGTCTCTAGGAAGGGATGTGACACTCAGTCAGGCATTCGTGCCTTTTTGTTACTTCTCCTAGACAGGACAAATGGACACATTATTTTTCTATGTTGTTATCTGAAATAAATACCTGCAGTATGCCACGGTTAGGCGCGAGGCCCGTGAAAACGCGCACACTGCCGCTGGACCGCCTGAACGGTGCCGCACCGCACTACATCAACAATAACAAAACGCCGCCATTGTGACCAGTGAATATGGCTACGCGTGACGTAATTTCTGCCACATTTTGTACGCCCTGCGCCGGCTGGGCATGCCCTCTCCTTACCTTTCCTTCTTTCGTGTGTTAAGTACACTGACTATTAGATTAAAAATATGATTATCGGCATACCTAAGAGTTACATGTTTTGTAGAAAACCGACTCATACCTATGTCCAGATTCGTGCTGAAAGTACGTCTTGCCCAAGGATATTTTTGAAAAATTCAGCAGATTTCATGTAGCTTAGGAATTGACGTTATGCAATGCATGCAGAGGCATGCTTAGCGTGACCATGCTGTAAATGTTTTTATAGTGGCACGTCATAAAATGATGCCAAATATAGGTACAAAAGTTGCACGCACAGATACACATTGAAGAGTTCAAAGTGTTTATATAACCAGTTGTTTGTACTTGTGCGATGAGGCAAACGTGAACTTGAGCATTAGGAACACCAGAAGAAATAAGCTGACAGGAAGCGCTGGTGCTAGCGAGGATGGTAGCCCTGGACGCTGCTACAGAAGTCAACTTCAGCGCATGAACCTAGCGACAATTGACGTTAACCCGACGTCACAGCTGCACCCTTAAACCATGCCTTTTGTTTTGTTTTCACTCGTGAACATAGCTTTTTTGCGAACTGCGGAGAGACCCTTGAGTCTATTATAAGCGAGCCAATGTCACCTATTGAAATATCTGCAAATGGAATAAGTAACGTAATTAGAAAAATGAAACTCTCATCTGCAAGTGGAACTGGTAACATCAACAGCAAAATATTAAAGAATACACAATTGATAATTAGCGCAGCATTTCAGCTGCTCTTCTCTCAATCACTTTCACAGGGACAGGTACCGAGTGATTGGAAACTCGGTAAAATCACTCCATTGTTCAAAAATGGCAACAAAGCATCCCCATATAACTACCGGCCCATATCGCTTACAAGTGTCCCATCCAAAATTATGGAGCACATTTTATTTACCAACATCAATAATCACCTCGAACAGCACAACTTCATTCACCATTCCCAACATGGTTTTCGTAAAGGCCTGTCGTGCGAAACACAACTTGCTGCCTTCATCCTTGACTTGCACACAAATCTTGACCGGAACATCCAAACTGACGCCATATTTCTTGACTTTGAAAGGCTTTCGATAAAGTTCCTCACCACCGCCTTATGACCAAACTTTCTCTACTTAACCTCGACCCATTTGTCTTGTCCTGGATTAATAACTTTCTCACTGACAGAAAACAGTTCGTCGTCATAAATACAGCCAGGTCTCAAATCTCTCCCGTCCTCTCCGGTGTTCCCCAGGGAACAGTACTTGGCCCCCTGCTTTTCCTGATTTACATCAACAACCTTCCACACTGTATTACTAACAATACAAAATTATTCGCCGACGATTGCGTTATTTACGCAACAATCTCTAGTCATGAAGATCAAATAGCTTTACAAACAGACCTAACAGCCGTTCAAAATTGGTGCCACAAGTGGCAGATCAGTTTAAACATTTCCAAATGTAGATCAGTGTCAAGTCACGTCAAGTCAAGTTTATTAAATAGTTCAGTTGAGTTACATGGTTAGCGTTATTACAGCAGGAGGTCCCAAAGTTTCAGAGAAACTGACAGGGGGACCTCCTATGGCTACATGGATGGGGTAATTACAAAAAATACAGCAATAGTATACGGTCTTGTGAGTAATAATGAATAATCTTGATTAACAATAAAAACACGATCAATACACAACATAATGGTAATACTCACTATTGAAAAATAACAAGGAAACAATCAAAAGCAAGTTAAGACAAAAAACAATATTAATGAACTCTACGTGACAAATGTAACACGTTTCATTATCAGTGTTATCAATTATACAATGGCAAATTGAAGTAGTAAAAAAGCACAGAACTGTGGAGAGCTATTAACAGTTAATTACACAAATCGGATGAGTTGATTAATTCCTGAACGTAATATTTCTTACTACGCGAAGTGAAAATATGGATGTTATGCGATGATTTCAATTCGAAAGGCAATGAATTCCAAATGGCTATGCTAGTAAATAAGGTTGAGAACTTGCCGTAGTTTGTCCTTACGGCCGGCAAAAGAAGATTATAGCACTGAGAAAACCTGGTGATGTTACCATTAGATAAGTGACGATGATCAATGCATGCAATAAAAATGTCATGCGTGATGAGTCTAAAGGCGACAATGGACATTCTATGACAAAATAATTGTCTCAATGGGAGTATGTTAAGCTGAGAAAACAACGAGCTGCAGGAGAAGTAAAATGGCTGAAAGTCATTAATCTAACTGCTTGATTCTGAAGTCGCTGCAAACGTTCGATGTGCGTGAAATATGTGTTGGCCCAAGATGATACGCAATACGAAATATGGCTATGAATATAAGCAAAATACAAAGTACGTATGATGTGAGGCGGAAAATAAGTTCGTGTCTTGATGATAACGTGAATACCAAATGCAATCTTTTTAGCGAGTGATGCTGCATGTTTATGAAATTTTAGTTCGCTATCTAAGATGACGCCAAGAAACCGCGCTTCACTGGAAATGTTTATGACGGTATTACCAATGTGAAGGGAAGGTTGTATGTCAAGTGAAATGCGCGGGGAATGGAACAACATAAACACGGTTTTAGTAGCATTGATCTGAAGATAATTGGCCTGGCACCATAAAGTTATGTTATGTAAATCTGTGTTGAGGTCAGACTGGAGTGAAGAAACTGATTTAGATGACTGAAAGATGGTTGTGTCGTCAGCGTAAAGTATGCACTTGGTCCTTGTAAGAATTGTAGGTAGATCATTAATAAACATCAAAAATAAAAGTGGGCCTAAAATTGATCCCTGTGGAACACCGACGTTAATTAACTTGGGCGTTGAAAGATGGCCATTAACATGAACCATTTGAGACCGGTTACTGAGGTAGCTCTTAATAAAACTTAGTGGCGGACCAGACATACCAAATGATTCGAGTTTAGCAAGTAGAACGTGATGATTTATAGTGTCAAAAGCCTTCGTCAAATCGATAAACACAGATCCCACAAGTAACCCTCTATCAATAGCTTGTTTGATTTCCTCCGTTAGGGTAATTAGTGCCAGCTCAGTTGAATATCCATGACGGAATCCGAATTGTTGTGGAGATAAAAGATTAAATTTTTTCAGATAACGCATTAATCTAATGTGGAATAACTTTTCAATTACCTTACCGAAGAAAGGCAGGATACAGATTGGCCTATAATTCTGTACAAAAGTCTTATCACCCTTCTTAAAAACTGGAACTATTTTACCAGCCTTAAGGCAGCTCGGAAACACACCCGCTGAAAACAGCTTGTTAATAATTACTGCCAAAGGTGGGGATATTAGGTTTGAAACTAGCTTTACTTTAAAAGGATCAATATTATCTAAACCAGCACTTGTGGTCTTTAGTGATGTGATGACCTGAAGGACTTCATCTGCAGACGTGGAATGAAGATAAAAAGAATGAGTACACCGTGGTATATTGCGTAAATGACCTGGTGATTGCTGCGTATCCGCAGATGCGCAGAAATGCTCACTGAACGTGGCGGCCACTCTTACAGGGTCGGTATACATTTCGTCGCCTTGCTTTATTTTATTGTGGGATCTGAGCATTTTTTCATGTTCAAGAAATCTTTAATGATTTCCCAGCAGCGTCTCGTGTTACCCGTGTTTTTTACAATGAGATTCCGGTAGTAATTGCGCTTAGCACACCTAAGTAAGGAAGATAATGTTGCTGAGTATTTGTGAAAGCGGCATTTTAATGCGAGATTATAAGGCTGCGACTTTAGTTTCTTATGAAGGTTATTCTTTTTATTAATGGACTTCAACAACGAGTTGCTTATCCATGGATTTCTAGGGGAACGATACCACTTCGTGACAGTAGTGGAAGTGGTGGATGCATCTATACCTGAAGCTATTACTTCTGAGAAAGACTCAAAAGCCTTTTCTGCGCAGTCTAGATTAGTCACCGATGTCCAGTCTACTGTGCTAATTATTTGCACAAACTTGTCCGCGTCGAATCGGCGTTTCGTAGAGATGTTACTGGCCTTGGTATTTTCGGAGCCCAGAATGAAAAATACGGGATTATGGTCTGTAATGCTATGATCTATTACACCTGCTACGTGTTCAGTGGAAATGTTGGAGATAATATGATCTATTAGGGTATTCGAACCTAGTAAATCGTTCCTAGTTGGTGCTGAGATATGCGACGTAAAGCCATAGCAGTATAAACAGTTCATATATTCTAAGCACGATGCACTATCAGGATCAATAATGTTTATATTAAAATCACCACATAAGACAACGTTTTTGTTTTCCCTCACTAGGTTATGAAGAATGATGCTTAACTGATTACAAAAATCGGAATACGACGATGAAGGTGACCGATAAATGGAAGCTATAATAGTACTACGGCATTCAATGGTATAACACTATGGTTGAATTCAAGCCAAACAGATTTTCCCATAAAATATTATTAAAGATTATGTCACTACGGCGTGTGTAGGTTAAGGATGAGTTGACAAGTATGGCACTACCGCCCACCACGACAGAGCTCCCGATTACAGTATTTCGAATAATAACCTGGCAATCCGTACAAGTTATCCTCATTACCAGACAACAAGTTTCAGATAAACATATGAAGAGAATGAATGTTTAGCAAGGAAATCAACGCAACAAGGTCATCCTGGTGCTTTCTAAGACTGCGAATGTTTAAGTGAAGTAGTGATAGGGATGGTGACTTCTCGAGTAGCAATTCTGATGTTTGCTGGCACGAGAACGCAGCCATGTTGATCTAAGGTCAGTTTAAAATGGGGACTGATAGGATAACTAGGAGAATACTCGGAGATCTTCTGCGCATGCAATTCGAAACACGCGACTGTCATCCGCCTTTCTGGCTTTGATTGTACAATTGTCAGTCCAGAGATGCTTCCACTGATTGGCCTTCTTAAGCGCAAGTGCCTGTGCAAAGAGGCGCTTTCGCTCTGGTGTGAGATGGTCATTCACATACACAGGTTTAGGGCCTGTGCTCTGAGAAAACCCTATATCTGTGGTAGACAAGCGTGCCTTTCTTGCCTTTTAGCGAATTCAGCCTTCTTATTTCTCGAACAGAATCGTGCAATAATGTTGCTTCCATTCTTTGCGGGCACCCGATGCGCGGCGTCTATGTCTGTATCGGCAATTGGACAACCAATCTTCTCACCGATAACCTGGACGACTGCCAAGCAGTCTTCGCCCTTTGTCTCAGGGATTCCCTTCAGTTCAACATTATTAAGTCGCGAGTATTGTTCGAGATCACACATTTGTTTACTGAGCTTCTTATTATCATCCCTCAGGACTTTGTTTTCTTTAGTTAGTGCCTCATTGTCATTCTTTACACGTTCACAGAGGTCATTGAACATCACAAGGCTTGTTTTCATCTCTGCGACCTCCTGCCGAAGAGCCTGTATTTCCTTTGCTAGTTCCGCGCAAGTCGGCATTCTCAAGATAAGTAATGAAGAAAAGTATACTCAAAATACGGAACACAAGAACAAAATAAAGACACAAACACACAAGACACAAGACACAAATAAAAAAATAAACTATATAAAATATATTGAAGGCAGCAGTGGAAGCGAGAAAAAAGGCAAAACAGAAAGGAGTGCACCGAGAAGCAACGAACCTGGACGGAGCGAACACAAGGGTCAATGCTTGTACACAGCCGCAACCACTGCTGCCAAAATGACACGCAATGGCAAACGATGGTCTATTTGTAGGGCTCCTTGTCCGGTAGATGGCGAACGTAGCGGCTGAAGTTCAGTGACGTAGCTGCACGTGCCGAGGATACAGCAGGAGCAGCTAAGCAGTGCTGTCCAGTAAGCCGTGCAGATAAGATTCACCACCTGGACGGAGCGAACACAAGGGTCAATGCTTGTACACAGCCGCAACCACTGCTGCCAAAAATTAGTGTCTTTTCACAGACGTACTAATCCGTTAGTGTACAACTACACCCTACATAACAGTTTTCTACAACTGACTAACTCGTATAAATACCTTGGAATACACATCTCAAGTGACCTATCATGAACCCTCCACATCAATCACGTCATTTCAACAGCTCGTAGATCTTTAGGTTATATCCAAAGAACCCTGAAGTTTGCTCCCAGCCACTTAAAAAAATTAGCTTTCACCACAATAATACGCCCCAAACTGGAGTACGCCGCAGCAATGTGGGACCCACACCACCATTATCTCATCCAAAACCTAGAAGCCATCCAAAACCGCGCTGCCAGATTCGCCTTTTCCGATTACTCATCGTTCACCAGTGTAACAGACTTAAAGAAACGTGCCGCATTCATTCCCCTTAGTCAACGCCGAAAAACTGCGCGGCTCGCATTATTGCACAAATTCTATCACGCATCCACACCCAGCATTCACGTCACCCAACGCCCCCATTTCTCTGATCGTTGTTGCAACACTATGCAAGTACATTACCCTCGTCCCAAAACTACCACATTTGCAGAATCTTTCTTCATTCGGACAGCTATGGAATGGAACGCCCTACCGGATACCATTGTTAGCATTCAGGATGCAGATACCTTTAAAAATTCCCTGACAACCATTACTGAACTGTAATAGCTAACTGAACTGTGATCTGCCATGCTATTTCTTGTATAATGGTTTCTAGTGTCATCTTCCTAGTATGGCATGTATGTATATTTGTGTACATAGCAATGTTTCGAAACCTTTTAAGTGGTACCTTTTGTCACTGAAAAATGTTTTCATCCAGAGTCCTCAAACAAATGTACCTGTTACCGCCCCCCCTCTTTGTATGCCCACCCCTCATGTAATGTCTCTTCTGTTAGGGACCCTTGAGGAAAATAAAATAAATAAACATAAATAAATAAGTGTACATATGCAATATTTATAAAATTGGATAGTCAGCAAGGCAACCATTGCAACCACAATTGACATTTCATGAGCACATTAAGTTATTAAGCTATTTGAAAAGTAGGTCCGAGATCTGGCGTGGCTTTGTGGTAGAATATGCTTGATTGCCACGCATAATGCTTGGGTTCGATTACTGCTGGGACCTTGACATTTATTCTTGGCATTCGTCGGGTTAGTGCTGCCGATGTAAGGCTTTTTAGATGCGAAGCATCTCTTCGACTCACGTGTGTAACGCTGTACGTACGTCCGTGCGAATGCACCGCGGTGCATTTTCCTCGCTGCAGGTATTGGAGCGGTGCCAAGTACGTCAAGTCGCAGCTGCGCGTTAACGTCTCACCTGCAGCAGCTGCCGGCTCCTCCCCACTCGCAACACACATCTATCTTGTTTTCACCCTTTCCACCGCCCGCAACGCTCGACCGCACATCAAGTGGAAACACTCAGCTCGTTATCTGCGATGAAACGTACACGAAACCCAACCCGCCTCCCATGTTTTTGCGTTTCAAGCAAACGGTTACTCGAGTAACTGTTACACTGAGTTTCGCTTCAAGCCGTTTTTCCAGCACCCGCGTCGACACCCGTTTCGACTGGGCCAACGCCGTGCGCACCACTTCTGCTTCGCATCCCAGCAGGGTTCACTTCGGGAAATTGTTCATAATTTTTTAATGCTCACGTGTCGAAATTTTCCACGTGTGTTCTCGTCATTCCTGAATAGACGCAAAAAAGTTTCGTGTCAATTACTTGTGGCACATACCCGCCCGCGGGTATGTGTCAATATTTGGCAGGAAGTGTTTGACGACGCACGTGACAGGATTGTGACCTTATTCATGTCTTAACCAGCGCGTCGTATTCGTCAAACTATGGAACCCTGCCATAATAATTTTGGTTCACGCGAAGTTAAGGAGGTGATCACGAGAGCACCCAGACGCGAGCGCTAGATAGATAGATAGATTGATAGATAGAAAAAAGCTTCGGCTGTAATGTCTTTACTCACATTTGTAAAACAGCTACGATAAAATAAATATGAATACCTTTCTTAGGTTTAATCAATCACAAGAAGGCTATTTGTGCATTACACGTTCTTGTCAATAGTCTGCTTGCTGTGAAAATCTTCTCGTATTACTGTTGACATGTGCGTTATTCGTTCCATTTATGCACTCGGAACTGCGTGCATGCTTTCAAGGCGCGAGGGTGCGCGTTGCGGTTACGTGCAGCATCCAGTATTTCTTTTGTCAAGCTACACGGTAGGACGTGGCACAACGCTTATACAGCGCTACGCAGTGCACCATGTCCATCCACTTATACGGTATGAATGGGTCTTCGCGCTGTTAGCCACAATGATTCTTCACATCCGTTTATCGGTGCGCAAAGTTTTCAGATTATATATACTTGGTGTCGACGTTATGTGAAGCATGCGGAGGGAAGGTGACCGACGTCTTGCAATTTTTTATTGAGCGACACATCATGGAATGACGCTAAATATATGTACAAATGTTGCACGCACAGACATACGTTGAAGAGTTGCAAACGCTTATATGACGAGATCTGAGCACTTGCGCAATGATGCGCACTGGAACATGCGGATTATCAATACCAGAAGCTGATAAGAAACTCCGATGCTCGCGATAATGCTATTATTTATGTGGGGTTTAACGTCCCAAAACCACGAAATGATTATGAGACGCCGTAGAGGAGGGCTCCAGAAATTTCGACCACCTGGGGTTCTTTAACGTGCACCCAAATCTGAGCACACGGGCCTACAACATTTCCGCCTCCATCGGAAATGCAGCCGCCACAGCCGGGATTCGAACCCGCGACCTGCGGGTCAGCAGCCGAGTACCTTAGTCACTAGGCCACCGTGGCGGGGGCGCGAAAATGCTGGCCCTGGACACTGCTACATAAATAAACATCAGCACATGACAACTAATCATACAATTGACGTTAACCCGACGTGGCGGCTGTGTCAGAGAATTACATATGCAATGTTTTTAAAAATTAGGTAGGCAGCACTTAACCGCTATTGACGTTTAAGGAAGATTAGCGTCTATTTGAAAGTAGTTCCGGGGCCTGGCGTAGCTCTGTGGTAAAATGCTTCATTGCCACGCAGAA
>WOVY01002179.1:0-25722 GCA_013436015.1 Rhipicephalus annulatus
AAGGTTTGTCGCATGCTGAAATGGCATTCTCTCTTCTCTCGTCCCGACAAAAGCGCTGGCAGCTAAGCAGAGAGGAATGGGAGGGGAAAACAAAACTAGTCTTTGCGCTTTGCGACCTTGAGTACTTTTTTATTTATTTATATATTCATATTACCTTACAGACCCAACAGGGCACATTGTAAGGTGAGTATAGCAAAAGTAAATACATGAAACTGCACAACTTTCATACAAACATTGACATAAACTAATTGTCGATTATTGTCCGAATCCTAGCAGGAATAACAAAGAAAAGAAAAAAGAAAAATAATTTTAATAGGATTAGAACGGCACTAAAAAGCAGAATATACATGTGAGATAATGACGTAAGACAAGCAATAAAAAGTAAACACTATTTGTGAAAAGGCTTTCCATTATTCAAAAGAAAACATCGCTCAAGAGTACACAGCAGAACTGAATGGCATGTTAGTATTCAAACCTTTAAAAGAAGTTTAAAATAAGAGAAAAAAATGGCAGCATATTAGCGAAATGGCAGCATATGTGAATGATGGAGAGTGGGCGAAGCATCCGTCCGTCCATTCGTTCTTGCTTCCGTCCATCTACGCGTGCGTCTGTTCATGCGTACGTCCCTGCGTTCGTCCATGCATCCGCCCCGGCGTTCGTTCATGTGTCCATCCATGCATCTGTCTGTGTGTCCGTTCATCCGTCTATTTAACACTCTAAGTACCACCAGCTCGCATCTTTTCATCACATATTCCCCATATAGAAGCACCGCCATCCAGCGCACATTCCAAGGAGTAAATGAGAGTTGGCACACGCACACTTTCTTACGGCTTGCGCTTCGTGTCTACTTCCCACCTTTAACCACCTTGAGTTCATGGTATATACTAGTTCACTGTATTCATGGCACTGCAGCCCAACGCTCGCTAAACCTTTCTAAAACCAAGGAGGTTACGCCCAGCGAGTATAACCTGTAAAGGGGGTTTATTGAAGGACTGAGCAAGCGGGTGGTAGCTCTAAAGGAACGCAGGCGAACCCAGATGACGGTGCTTGATCGCCGATCTCGTGCCTTCTTCTTGTGCTGATGATAGCTGACCTGATGGTAACAAACGTCTTTCGTATTCACTACAATTACCCCCGGCGAAAAAGTTGAAGCCATCCTGGCGATCTAACACGTGGGGACAAGCGGGTCAAAGTACGGCTTCAGACGGTTTACGTGAACGATATCACGTCCACGCCGACGACGGTCGCTCGGTGGCGTGAGGGGTTCAATGGCGTAGTTCACGGGTGAAGTACGCTCGACCACGCGGTAGGGACCATGATAATTGGAGAGTAGCTTGGGTGATACACCAGGGGCGCAGGGCGGTACATGAAGCCATACAAGTGCTCCAGGAACGAACGTTGGTGCAGAACGATGGTCGTCGTCACGCATCTCCTTCTGGCGCTGTTGGTCGGATGTAGTAAGCCGCTTGGCTAGCTTGCGGCACTCTTCTGCGTAACGAGCGGCTTCCGAGACAGGCTTGTATTCGGAGGGATCTGGCGAGTATGGGAGTAAAGTGTCGATGGTGTGTGATGGTTCGCGACCGTACAGGAGAAAAAATGGGGAAAACCCTGTAGTGACTTGCGTAGCGGTGTTATACGCGTATGTCACAAATGGGAGAACGAGGTCCCAGTTTGTTTGATCAGAAGCGACATGCGTAGCGAGCATGTCCCCCAGAGTACGATTAAACCGCTCAGTCAAGCCGTTCGTCTGTGGGTGGTAGGCTGTACTCTTCCGGTGAACCATATGGCACTGTTGAAGAAGTGCTTGTATTACATCGGAGAGGAAAACACGCCCTCGGTCACTGAGGAGTTCTCGAGGAGGACCATGACGAAGCACAAAACGATTGAGTATGAAAGTTGCGACGTCTTGTGCTGCAGCTGTGTGGAGAGCAGCAGTTTCAGCGTACCGTGTTAGATGATCCACTGCCACGATAGCCCATCGGTTGCCTGCCGTTGTTAATGGTAGTGGTCCGTAGAGGTCAATTCCTACACGGTCGAATGGGCGGTCTGGGCATGGAAGTGGCTGCAATGAACCTGTTGCAGGATGTGGTGGGCTTTTCCGCCGCTGACATTCGTGGCAGCCGCGAATGAACTGGCGGACGAAGGTAAACATTCCGCGCCAGTAATACCTTTTTCGTAGGCGCTCGTAGGTCTTGAAAACACCGGCGTGAGCACATTGCGGGTCGGAATGAAACGACGCGCAGATGGTAGAGCGCAGCGTTCGGGGAATGACTAGTAGCCATTTCCTACCATCTGCTGATTAGTTGCGCCGGTACAAAAGGCCATCCGGAATACTGAAGTGCGGAGCCTGGCGGCGCAGGGTTCGAGTGGTTGGAAGTGTCGGTGCCTCGGATAACGCGTCAAGAAGCGAAGCGATCATTGTGTTGTGCAGAAGAGATGGTGTCCTCGTCAAGCGCTGACAACGTGTTGTCCGAGGAAACAGATGCGATGTCCGGGGATAGGGGAGATCGTGACAGTGCATCAGCATCGGCATGCTTGTGGCCGGAACGATATACCACGCGAATGTCATATTCTTGAAGCCGAAGAGCCCAACGAGCAAGACGACCTGATGGGTCCTTAAGCGACGATAACCAGCATAATGCGTGGTGGTCCGTTACTACATCAAAAGCACGGCCATAAAGGTATGGGCGGAACTTGACAAGCGCCCAAACGATCGCCAAGCATTCCTTCTCGGTGACGCTGTAGTTTGATTCAGCCTTGGTAAGAGTTCTGCTGGCGTAGGCGACGACATACTCGGCGAATCCAGGCTTGCGTTGCGCGAGAACCGCACCGAGGCCGACACCACTGGCGTCGGTGTGGACCTCAGTTGCTGCCGTAGGATCGTAGTGACGCAGTATTGGTGGCGAAGTGAGGAGACGACGAAGGGTACAGAAGGCTTGGTCACACTCAGAAGACCATGCCGAAATATCAGTGGTGCTGCCTATAAGTTTGGTCAAAGGCGCAATAATAGAGGCGAAGTTGCGCACGAACCGGCGAAAGTAGGAGCATAAACCCCACGAAGCTCCGTAACTGCTTCATAGTCGTTGGTTTGGGGAAGTCGGCGACAGCACGTAACTTAGCCGGGTCTGGAAGTATACCGTCCTTTGATGCGACGTGCCCGAGAATCGTAAGTTGGCGGGCAGCGAAGTGACACTTCTTGAGGTTGAGTTGGAGCTGAGCATTCTTCAGGCACGTGAGGACGTGTTTGAGGCGCTCGAGATGTGTTCTAAAGTCTGGTGCAAAGACGACTATATCGTCGAGATAGCAGAGACAGATTTGCCATTTCAAACCCCGAAGAACCGAGTCCATCATGCGCTCGAAGGTGGCAGGCGCATTGCAGAGGCCGAAGGGCATGACATTAAACTCATACAGACCGTCCGGTGTCAAGAAGGCTGTTTTTGGTCGATCGGCATCGGCAAGGGGGACCTGCCAGTACCCTGAGCGCAAATCTAATGATGAAAAAAAACTCGGCACCTTGTAAAGTATCAAGGGCATCGTCAATCCTGGGTAAAGGATACACGTCTCTTCGAGTGATCTTATTTAGGCGCCAGTAATCCACGCAGAAGCGAACGGAACCATCCTTTTTTTTAACGAGCACTACAGGTGAGGCCCATGGACTTTGTGAAGGTTGAATGACGCCACGTTGCAGCATATCGTTCACCTGTTCGGTAATAACTTGGCGTTCCGTCACAGAAACACGATATGGTCGCTGTCGTAGTGACGCATGGGAGCCGGTATCGATGTAATGTAGAGTGGTAGAAGTGCGGCCAAGTGAAGGTTGAACAACATCGAAAGATTCGCGGTACTGGTACAGCAGTTGGAGGAGTTCAGATCGTTCAGATGGTGACAGTCCGTCTGCGATCGCCGAATCGAACACTTTTGAAGCCTGTAGATGAGAGTGGTTAAGAGCACTGACGGCGGCGAGGTCACTTTGGGATGATTCTTGCGGCACGGTAAAAATTTGTCTGTTATCAATGGGCTGTACGCATCCAAGAGACTCGCCTTTAAACAGTTTGATGGTATGCGGAAAGGGATTGGTAAGGCAGAGAGCACTGGCTCCATTAGAAATTGAGAGGGCTGAATAAGGGAGCAGAAGTGGTTTCCGACTTAGAAAGAGGCGTGATGGCTCGAAAAATGCTACTTCATCACGCATGCCGTCGGAGACCACAGGGAGCAAAACAGCTGTTGTCGGTGGAATGTCAGTGTCTTCTTTGACAACTAGCTTGTGCGCGGCTTGATTAGTGTGGTCGTAGGGCTGCTCGAAGAACGGAAGCAGTTCAAGTTCTGAACGGGCACAATCTATAACGGCACGATTACGGGATAGGAAATCCCAGCCAAGTATGATGTCATGAGAGCACGAGGAAAGGACGATAAACTCAACAATGAAGTGGTCCTCCGCAATTTTCAGTCGGGCAGTGCAGGCGGCTATAGGTCGAACAGGTTCTCCATTTGCTGTACGTAAGAACATATCAAGCGGCGTGGTCACCTTTCGGAGCTTGCGGCATAGTTTGGCGTCTATAACAGACACAGCGGCACCGGTATCCACAAGAGCGTATGCATGGGCGCCGTCTACAAAAACTTCGACGATATTTGACGGCAAGGTGCGAGGACTTGAACATTTCGATAGTGCAGTTCTTGCCCCTTGAACTGCGACGGCTAGTTTCCCTCATTTTGAGGGGCTGGTCGTGGACGCATGGGTGACAAGGAGCGTCGATTGGGTGAAGGTGAGTGACGAGACGAAGTTGCCGGATAGTCACGGGAAGACATGTTTGACTGACGATCCGAACTTTCATAACCAAAAGGTGGTCGGTCCATGTAATTGCTTCGTGGTCGGACGTCTGTGTAGGCGGGCACGCGACGACGGCAGTATCGGGAGATATGGCCAGGTCCGCCGCACGCAAAACAAATCGGCCGGTTATCGCGCGTTCGCCAGGCATTTGCAGCAAGGGGCGCCGCCCACGCGGCATACGGCTGAGTCGAGGCTGTGGTAGCGAGGGCAGGAGCCCATGCGACGGAAGACTGAGTAGGAGCAGTGACATGCGGCAGTCCATTGAACGGCGAGGGCTGGTGTGGCTGCTGCCTCTTTACTGCGTCAGCATAAGTAAGAGGCGCGGCGACAACTTGCTGCTGAAAGGGCACTGGCATAGCCTCGGCAATCTGGCCCTGAAGTGCATGTCGGAGCATGGGAGCTAACGGTGTCGGTGGTTGCTCTTGCTGCTGCTGCGGGAGCTCTTGGCGCTGACAAAACGGCAGGAGGGAAAGCTGACGTGCGACCTCCTCACGCACAAAGTCTTTCATTTGTGCTAGAAGGCGGGAGTGGTCAGGTACGACGTCCAGGGCAGCGAGTGGTTGGTTAGGCTGAAATGGACGACGGGTGAGAGCTCGTTGCCGTCGCAATTCGTCGTATATCTGGCACAGAGTTATCACTTCAGACACCGTGCCAGGAGACTTCGCCAGGAGCATTTGAAAGACGTCGTCATCAACACCTTTCATAATGTGCTGGATCTTGGCACTTTCGCTCATTGCGGCATCGACGCGCTTGCAGAGATCGAGTATATCTTCGATATAGGCGGTAAACGTTTCGCCAGGTTCTTGTGCCCGTGAGCGCAGGCGTTGTTCGGCGCGCAACTTCCGCACGGCAGGGCGACCGAAAACCGAGGATATTGCCTGCTTGAAAGTGGCCCAGTTCTCGAACTCGGATTCGTGGTTTGTATACCACAGTTTCGCCACATTAGCCAAGTAAAAGTTGACGGTGCTCAACTTAGCAGCGTCATCCCACCTGTTTGGTCCACTGACTTTTTCGTAGGACGACAGCCAGTCCTCGACGTCCTGGTCTTCGGCGCCCGAAAAGATCGGGGGGTCTCGCTGGTGAACCGGGCCGGGGCAAGTAGGCGCCGCGAAAGGTGCTGTCTGTTGGGCAGCGTCAACTTGCATGGTCGACGGCAGCGTGCGGGATCGGAGTTCCAGGGTGTAGGTGATGCAGTTACCCAGCACGATCCACCAAATGTGAAGGGGGTTTATTGAAGGACTGAGCAAGCGGGTGTTTTTCAGCAGCAGATCGCCGATCTCGTGCCTTCTTCTTGTGCTGATGATAGCTGACCTGATGGTAACAACGTCTTTCTTATTCACTACAAACCTAGCAATCCTTTTTTGTCATATAGTGCTCAATGTACATGCCAATGGCTGCTGATTCGGAATGAGAGACAGTAGAATTCGGCTTTTAGTTAACGCGAACGCTGTGAATTTTTTTATTGTTGAACAACGCACAGGAGAAATCTCCCACCGCCACCACCTTCAGGTCAAAGCGTAAAACTGGTTACGCTCTACGACTACGACGAGGGACGAACGAGTGCCGCTTTAAGGAGCTTCACCCCTAAAAAACGATTACTCGCGCTGCACAACCGTTCACTGGCCCCTCCCTATACATAGTACTGTATATTGACGTCCAACGTATACTGCTGGGGGAGATTCCTCCTATGCGTTGTCGAACAACGAAAATTCGCAGTGTGCGCATGAACTACAAGCGGGCTGCGGTATCTAATCAGCATCTTCTGTCTCTCAGTGCCCATTGGCATGAATGGCATGTTGCAGTAGGAAACACCGGTCCATCACTGCATGCTTTGTGCCTCAATAGGTTTCTCTCCTGCGCAACGCCGCGATAAGCGCCAGAGTCAGCGCCGCCGCCAGTGTGAGCGTTAGCGCGGCTGCTGCTACGCATCGACACATGGTTCCTTTTAGCGAGAAATGCTATAATTCTTTTGTTAACAATACGTGGTTACATCTTCTCCCGATTGTTATGCGCCCACTAGTTGGAGTTTGCAGTAGTCGTTTTAGTGATTAGCATGCACGTGTAAAGGCAATATAAAATGTGCGAAACTTCCGAGATTTCTCGTTCATGCTTTCAGTAAACAAAACTGGAGTGCAAAAAGTCGCTCTAGGACTGGCACTTTCTGTTCGTTTTAGCTGCGTATTCGATTACTTCACAGCAAACTGCTCTCTCTGGCTCCTTTACGTTGATCACTCCGCCAGGGGGCTTGTGATGCGAGGGTAGCTGTGAAAAGCGTGCTTGACCTTTCCAGTCATTGGGTGCGCTAATCTTTAGGAAAACCATGTATAAGTATCATTTTGTGTGCCGCTTTACGCGCTGTTTCTAGTGAAGGTTTTAAATGCGAAGCATTTCTTAGCGAACTTCGGCGACATTGAGCGTATCTATCTATCTATCTATCTATCTATCTATCTATCTATCTATCTATCTATCTATCTATCTATCTATCTATCTATCTATCTATCTATCTATCTATCTATCTATCTATCTATTTATCTATCTATCTATATATATTTTTATCTGTCTATCTATCTATCTATCTATCTATCTATCCAATTATCTAGCCGCCTAAGACATTCAGGTCTCCGGGCTGTCTCGAAAATTGTATCGATACCAAACTTAGTATGGCATAACATGGCTGTATCAAGAACATATTTCACTAGTCACGACATGAAAATCATGACACATATGTCCTGAACGTCATGATTTACATGTCATGCTCTTGAAGCCCTCGCGTTGGTTTCGTTCACATGGCATGTTGCAAAACAGGTATGGCATGACATGATTGCAGGGCGAACACAAGTGACTGACTCTAACATGAAAATCATCACATGCGTGTCATGTGATCACATGCGTGACATGACTACATGCCACCCTCCCGATGCGCTCGCGGCCGTTTCGCTAGCGTCACATATATACCAAACTTGGTATTACGGCACGTGAATGGATGACGAAGCTTTGTGACTGGTGCAAATATGATAATCATGACTTGCGTGTCATGTAACAAAATAACTACATGTCACGCTCACGATGCGCCGGCGGACGTTTGGCTAGCTTCACTTATACTAAATTCGGTATTACAGGACGTCAATAAATGATGAAGGTATGATACTGGTGCAAACATTATAATCATGAGATGCGAGCCATGTAACACCATGACTACTTGCTACGCTTATGATGCACTCGGGACCGTTTCACTAGCTTCACATGTACCAAACTTGGTAGTACATGACGCGAACGAACGACATATGTAAATGACACATCCAAACATGATAATCCCGACATGCGTGTCATGTAACAACAAGACTACATGCCACACTCATGATGCTCTCGCAGCCGTTTCGCTAGCTTCTCATATGCCAAATTTGGTATTACGTGACGTCAATGGATGACGAAGGTATGTGACTCGCAAACATGATAATCATGAGATACATGTCATGTGAAAACATGACTACATGCCACACTAAAGGCGCCGTTACGTTTGACGTAACGCAGTGCGCGTGCTCGCCGGCGTTCATTTCGTCGTCTCACGCCGGCGTTTCCATGCCAGGCGCCGGTCTTGCCACACACTGGCAGGCCCGCGTCACGCTGTGTTGCTTTGACGCATGCGCGTTTCAGCGCGTCCGGCCTCCCTCCGTCACGAAAAGAGGAAGACGCAGTATTGTCTGAGTTACGCATTGGTGCGAAATGCAGCATGTCGCATTTCGCGCCGGTTGCCTTCGGACCGCGCCGACGGACGCTGGTCGCGCCTGGCGTGAGAGTATAGAGTGCCCGCGTTTCGCTAACTTAGCGTTGCTGTGCCCAGAGCGCGCGTACGTCAACGCTACTTACGAGTATATGGGACCCTTCATGATGCGGTCGTGGATGTTTTTCCAGCTGCACAAATATAAAATTTGGTGTTACGTGACGTCAATAAATGACGAAATGTAGGACTGGTGCAAACATGATAATCCTGACACGCGTGACATGTAAGAAAATGACAACGTACCGCGCTCATAGTGTCCTCGCTGCCGTTTCAATAGCTCAACATATTGCCACGTTCCATTTCCCAAGTTTTGTTATTCCAGAACACTACACAATTCTCAGCGCAAACCACGCCTGCAGTTTCCAAAAAGCTTCCGGACTGTAGTAGATCATTTCGATAAGATAACGCCCACTCTGCGAACTGTACAGATTTTTTTGGAACCTACGCCACCGCCAGCGACAACGCTAAAACATTCGACGGCAAGATTATAAATGCCGACGCGCTTCGCCGCTTGTCAGAAGTTGATCGACGGCCGACGCTCTGTTCGCCGCTATTTGTGGATTTTTTTACGAATTTATGCGTAGTTTAGCACAAACTTGTATATATATATATATTTCTGTGTATGTGCCGCCAGTTTCCTCTACGGATAATGGAGTCTGTATGCCCCATAGTGCACAAGAGGGGTGTCTAAACGAGCACCGTATGTATAAAATTATGTAAACAGTTTTTTTGAGTTTGAAGTTAATAAACTTCTCTTTGTATCAGTCCAAGACTGCTACTGTAATCGGACTTTCCGTTTACCGGGCACAGGTTCCCCCAAATAAACAGTTAAATTTCAACACAAAGTCTCCTGTTTTCGGCCACGTCACGACCAACGTGACATTTGGTGGAGGTGCTGCTTCTTTGATGTTCTGGACGCCCCCTTCAAGCCGCAAATCTAGCCAGAGCGGCAAAGAAGACACGGACGCTAACCCTGAACAGCGAACAAACCACAAGCAGAGGAGACTACAACCAGAGTACGGGTCCCTTCCTGAAGCAGCCAGGCAGAACCGGATCCCGACAACAACTATTGCAACCACGACCACCCCCGTGCAGCCTGCACCACTCCTGCTCCGGCAACCCAAAGAGCCGCCAACTTTCCCCGGTTCGCCACTGGAAGAGCCGGAAAGCTGGATCGAAAGGTTCGACCGCGTCGCCGCCTTCAATGACTGAACAGAAGATGACAAGCTCCGGCATGTGTATTTAGCCATAGAAGATGCTGCTCGGACCTGGTTTGATAATCAAGGGCAAAGCCTTACAACGTTGGACGTCTTTCGCGTCGATACTGGAGCCGACTATTCTGTCATCAGTGGGTCGTTCGCCGCGAAGTTAAAGAAAGTTAGGACACCTTGGGAAGGCCCCGAAATCCGCACAGCCGGAGGTCATGTTGTAGCGCCAGCAGGAATCTGCACAGCGAGAGTCACCTTTAACGGCCGTATTTATTCTGCAGACTTCGTAGTCCTACAGCGTTGCTTGAGAGATGTCATCCTTGGCATGAACTGCTTATGTCTCCGTGGTGCTGTCATCAACCTAAGAACAAAGTAGATAACGTTATCCACAGAAGAAGCACTACCGCCACGCACGCCGTCAGGAAACTATGCCTTTAATGTCCTCAAAGAACGAGTCACCATTCCGCCTCGTTCCAGTGTCAGTATTTCGGTCGGCGCTCCTAAATCACCTGACTTGGAAGGCATCGTTGAAGGCAGTCAGCATCTGTTGGTCACCTGAAATAGTTGCGTCGCAAGAGGAATTGCAGAGCTGCGGGGACGCAAACCAACGATTATGCTCACGAATTTCAGCAATGAGTACAAACAAGTGAACAAAGGTACGACGGTCGCATACATCGAAGAAATTGTGGAAGCCACCAGTGCTTTCACCCTCGCCGATTCTGCGGAACCCGCTAAAAGGAACCCAGTCCACCCATAGCTTTCGATGTCGCTCCCAGACTTCCAAACCATAAGCAAGAAAGGTTAAGGCCCTCCCCATCCAATACGAAGATTGCTTTTCGTCGTCATCAAAAATTCGGCAGATCCCATTCATGAAACATCGCATCATAACCACAGAAAATTCCAGACTACTCCGTCAGAGTCCGTACAGGGTTTCGACGCGAGAACATGAGGACATGAAGAGACAAGTTGATGAAATGCTGCAGGAAGACATTATCCAGCCGTCTGAGAATCCATGAGCCTCCCTCTTGGTGTTAGTAAAGAAAAAGGATGGGACCCTACGTTTCTGCGTCGATTATCGCCGCCTCAACAAAATCACGAGAAAGGACGTGTATCCTCTCCAACGAATTGACGACGCATTTGATCGGCTCCATAACGCCAAGTACTTTTCGTCAGTAGACCTCAAGAGTGGCTAATAGCAAATCGAAGTCGACGAAAGAGACCAAGAGAAGACAGCGTTTATAACACCCGACGGCCTCTTCGAGTTTAAGGTGATGCCCTTCGGTCTTTGCTCAGCGCCTGCAACTTTTCAATGCTTTATGGATACAGTACTGGCAGGATTGGAGCGACAGACTTGCCTTGTGTATTTGAACGACGTCGTCGTTTTTCCTCGAGTTTCGATGAGCATCTTCAGCGCTTTGAAGCTGTACTTCGAGCCATAAAGACGTCCGGACTCTCATTGAAGCAAGAAAAGTGCAGATTTGCCTACGAGGAGCTCTTGTTTCTGGGGCACGTTATTAGCAAGTATGAACTTCGTCCCGATCCACGGAAAACAGCCGCCATCGCCGACGTCCCGCCGTCCACTGACAAGAAGGCAGTGCGCCGATTTCTGGGCCTGTGCGCCTATTATAGGCGGCTCGTGAAAAACTTCGCCCGCATCGCTGATCCTTTCACTAACCTTACCAAGCCCGACGTGGAGTTCAAGCGGGAAATGTCGCAGGAACACCCTTTCGAGAGCTTAAAAATGCCTCCAGACACCTCCCTTACTTTCCCCTTTCGACGAATTCGTCGAGACAAAAATACACACTGACGCAAGCAGCATAGGTCTTGGCGCCGCTCTTGTGCAGAGGGCTGATGGACTTGAAAGGGTTACTAGTTACGCCAGCCGATCGCTATCCAAAGCAGAAGCCAATTATTCCACAACAGAAAGAGTGCCTCGCCATCATCTGGGCTACGTCGAAATTTCGCCCCTACCTCTACGGTATGCCCTTCAAAGTTGTGAGTGACCACTACGCCTTGTGTTGGCCAGCCAACTTGAAGGAGCTTTCAGGTCACCTCGAAAGATGGAGCCTGAGACTTCAAGAATATGACATTACTGTCATTTACAAGTCCGGCAAGAAACACTCCGACGCCGGTTGTCTCTCACGTGCGCCTTTCGACCCACCACCGCCTGACGACCCGGATGATGACTACTTCTTGGGAACGATAACTACCGACGACTTCGCTGAACGACAGCGGGCCGACCCGGAACTTAAGGCCCTAATAGAATACCTCGAAGGCAGGACCGCCGAAGTCCCAAAGGTATTCAAGCGCAGACTTGCGTCGTTCTTCCTGCGAAACGGTCTTCTCCAAAAAAAAACTTTTCATGGCTTCGAGCTAAGTACCCTCCTTGTGGTGCCTTCAGCTCTGTGACTGGAACTGCTGCAGACCCCGCACGACGATCCGACAGCAGGGCACCTCGGTGTTTCTCGCATGCTCCCGAGGATACAAGAAAGGTACTACTCGCCACGTCTTACCAACGACGTTCCTCGCTATGTGAGGACATGCCGGGACTGTCAGCGACGCAAGACATCGCCGACAAAGCCCGCGGGACTTCTGTAGCCAATTGAACCACCTCGCCAACCTTTCCAGCTGATTGGTATGGACCTACTGGGGCCGTTCCCGACGTCGGCTCAGAGGAAACAAGTGGATCGTGGTAGCTACTGACTACCTCACTCGTTACGCCGAAACAAAAGCCCTTCCCAAAGGCAGTGCATCCGAGGTAGCTAAGCTCTTCGTCGAAAATATCGTCCTACGTCACGGCGCCCCGGAGGTCCTTATCACCGACAGAGGAACGGCGTTTTCTGCCGACTAAACTCAAGCGATCTTGGCGTACAGCCAAACAAACCACCGCCGGACGACAGCGTACCACCCACAGACCAACAGCCTCACCAAGCGGCTTAACAAGACGATCGCCGACATGCTGGTAATGTACGTCGATGTCGAACACAAGACGTGGGACGCCATTCTTTGGTAAGTGACCTTTGAATTCAACACGGCAGTGCAGGAGACGACCCAGATATCTCCCTACAAATTGGTTTACGGAAGGAGCCCGACAACGACGCTTTATGCCATGTTACGCAAAGTCACCCAAGAAGAAAACCTCGATGTGAGGGAGTACCTTCAACGCACCGAAGAAACCCGACAACTCGTGCGTCACCGTATCAAGAATCAACAGACGAACGACGGCCGCTGTTACAATCTTCGACGACGCTTCGTGGAATACCAGCCCGGTGAACGTGTTTGGGTGTGTACGCTGATACGCCGACGTGGAGTAAGTGAATGCTTCTGCGACGGTACTTCGGACCATACAAGGTGGTTCAACGTCTCGGCGCACTTGATTGCGAGGTTGTCTCCGACGGCATCACGAACTTTCAACGACGCCGATCGCGACCTGAAGTCGTCCATGTCGCGCGCCTCAAGCCGTTTCATGCGCATTGACAAACTGAGTGTTTTTTTGTATTATTATTGTATCGTAATTTAGTCATTCTACTTTCTTGCATTATTGTTGTACCTTCATCTTTAGTTAAAGCATCGGGACGATGCCTTTTTAAGAGGGGGAAAATGCCACGTTCCATTTCCAAAGTTTTGTTATCGTTCCAAAACACTACACAATTCTCAGCGCTAACCGCGCCTGCAGTTTTTGAGAAGCTTCCGGACTTAAGTAGATCATTTCGATAAGATCACGCCCACTCTGCGAACTGTACAGATTATTCTGGAATGGAATGGAATGGAAAAACTTTATTTCGGTCCTGCAGGACGCGCTTAGCGCGTAGCGGGCGTCTCCCACGTAGGGACCGACAGGGAGTACCTGGCGGCCGCTTCGTGGGCCTGCTGGACGGCCCATCGCTGGTCGGCGAGAAGTGAGCTCCTGAGGGACCTCTCCCACTTGCTTGAGGTAGAGTCGGGAGGAGTTGTTCTACACTCCCAGAGCATATGTTCGAGTGTCGCTGTGTGTCCACATGATGGGCATGTGTCGCTGGGGTATGCATCGGGATAATAAACGTGAAGCGTGGCAAGGTTTGGGTACGTGTGTGTCTGTAATAGGCGTAGGGTTAATGCCTGCGGTCGATTAAGTTTCGGATGTGGGGGTGGAAAAATGCGGCGTTCCAAGTAAAAGTGCTTTGTAATTTCATTGTACGTAATTGGTGCATCCCGATTGGTATCCAACCCAGCAAGATGAGGTTGCCCTGTGGCAGCGCGGTCGGTAAGTGCGCGCGCTGCATCATGGGCGATCTCGTTGAGGTTGGGTAGGGCACCCGGCACCTGGCCGAGATGGGCGGGGAACCAGATGACAGTGTGGTGCTTCAGGGCACTCGGGTCCGCATTGCGCAGGATACGTAACGCCTGGTCGGAGATGACTCCGCGTTCGAAGGCTTTGATGGCCGGCCTGGAGTCGCTGTAGATGAATTCCCGTTTGCTGTCGAGCATAGCTATAGCTATAGCTACTTGCTCCGCTACTTCGGGGTTTCGGGTGAGGATTGTGGCTGAGGTAAGAGTCTGCTGCGCGGATGATACCGCGACCGCGGCGAAGGCTTGGTTGTTGCGATAGGCAGCGGCGTCCACGAACGAGACGTTGTCCGCTTCCATGTCTATGCGCTTGAGAATGGCGGTCGCCCGCGCAAGGCGCCTGCCTCTGTTGTATTCGGGGTGTACATTTCGTGGTATGGGAGCGATCGTAATAAGGTCGCGGATTTCACGGGGAATTAGAGTCAACTCTGGGGGGTCCCTGGCCATCGAGGAGAAGAAGCCGAGCTCGCGCAGAATATGGCGGCCCGCCTTGGTTGTAGTGAGTCGGGTCAATTGCACACGTTCCTGAGCTTCGGCGATCTCTTCTAGCGTGTTATGTACGCCAAGCTCGAGGAGTTTGTACGTTGGAGTGGTGATAGGGAGGCCAAGGGCTCGTTTGACCACCTTGCGAATAAGCGCATTGAGTTGATCGCGCTCAGCACGTAGCCACTTGTGTATAGCGGCAACGTACGTAAAATGGCACAAAACAAACGCGTGTACGAGACGCAGCAGGTTGTCTTCTTTGAGGCCATGGTGCCTGTTGGCTACTCTACGTACGAGTCGTATGGCATTCTCGGTCTTAGTCCTGAGCTTGTGTACTGTTTGGGTGTTGGTTCCGCGGGACTCGATGATCATGCCGAGGACCTTGATGTTGTCTACCCTGGGTATAGTACGACCATCTCTGGTGTGGAGGGTGATATTGCGTTCCGCCGGAGGTTTCCACCCTTTGGGCTTGGCACCCCGGCGTTTGGGCAAATATATCAACAGCTCCGACTTCGCAGGTGAGCACCTGAGACCGGTGTGGTCGAGGTAAGACTCGGTGGTGTCGATAGCCTCTTGCAGGGCGGACTCAATGAAGCCATCCGACCCTGTGGAGCACCATATGGTTACATCATCCGCATAGATAGTGTGATTTAGCCCGTCTATTTTTGAAAGTCGTTCGGAAAGCCCGATCATCACGAGGTTGAAGAGCGTGGGTGAGAGGACGGATCCCTGAGGAGTGCCCCGCTGTCCGAGCTCCACTTCTTCCGACACTAGGTCTCCTACGCGGAGGACGGCTCTGCGCCGAGTGAGAAAAGAGCGGATAAAGTAGTAAAATCGATGACCTAGGCCGAGGGCTGCGATCGCTTTCAAGATTGACGAGTGCGTTATGGTATCGAAGGCCTTTTCTAAATCGAGACCGAGTATTGCACGAGTGTCCCGAGTGTTTCCGCCATCTAGAATTTGATGCTTTAGGAGTAACATGGCGTCTTGAGTGGATAACCCTGGTCGGAAGCCAATCATGTGGTGCGGGATGTAGTCGTTATCTTCGAGGTACCGACCAACCCTGTTGAGGACGACGTGCTCAGCCACTTTGCCCACGCACGACGTGAGAGATATGGGGCGTAGGTTATCTAGGCTCGGCGCCTTTCCCGGTTTGGGTATCAGAACCGTGTGAGCTAGTTTCCAAGCATCGGGTATCTCACCCTTTTTCCATATCTCGTTGATAGTGTCAGTGAGGTAAGTGACGGAAGAATCGTCCAGGTTGCGTAGGAGCTTGTTGGTGATGCCATCGGGGCCAGGGGCTGAGCGGCCATTGAGCTCATGGAGAGCTCGGCGTACATCTTCAATAGAGAACTCGGCGTCTAAGTTAGTGTTGTTGCTGCCAGAGTAATCAGGGTGAGGGGTCACAGGGCCCGTGGGGAGCGGGAGATATTTTTCCACGAGGTTCTTGACAACATCTTCCGGTGACACTGTTTGTTTAGCCTGATGAAGTATCTTCACGATCGAATGACGCTGATTTGTGCGGGTGTTGGTTTCATTGAGGAGGTGTTTGAGTAAGTTCCACGTTTTGCCATTTCGAACCTGACCATCAATCGAATTACAAATTTCGTCCCACTGCTGTTTTGAAAGGATGCGGCAGTGATCCATCATGGTCTTGTTCAGCTGAGATATGCGTTTGCGTAACCTCCGATTAAGGCGCTGGCCCTTCCACCGGGCCAATAGAGACTGTTTGGCCTCTAGTAGGTGGGCGAGACGACTGTCCATCCTTTCGGTTGGAAGGTCTGTGGTGATAGTTTTCGTTGCCTTGTTTACATCAGCTTTGAGCTGGGCCGTCCACGTCTCGAGGCTCGGTGGGGGTATCGGGAGGAGGTCGTTCTGCGCGGGTCTTACGAAGGAGGTCCCAGTCGACCCACGTGTACGACTTGGTCTTCCTGCTTACTGTGGGGAGGTGTACAGCCAATATGAAGTGGTCACTACCGAGATCTACCGCGAGGTTGGACCAGTGGGCGTCGGAGATATTCTTGACGAAGCATAGATCCGGCGTAGTATCTCTTTGCGTGGACGTACCAGTGCGAGTGGGGAAGGCCTTGTCCGTAATGAGAATAAGGCCCATGTCATTTGCACTTTTCCAAAGCTCGTTACCTTGGGTGTGTCGTACGTGTAGCCCCAGGCGCTATGCGCAGCGTTAAAATCGCCTGCAATCACTAGCGGGTTAGGCCCCGCGAGGCGGACAGCTTTCTGGAACAAGCGTGTGAATCTTTGTCTATGGTGGCTGGGACTACTGTATACATTGAGCATGTATACGCTTTGTTGTGATATGTTTCCAGGGAGGATTTCGACCATAACGTGCTCAATTTCGGGCACATTGAGACTGTGCGCTGTGCAGGTAATCTTGTTAGCGACCAAGGTGGCGATACCGCGTCCTCCCGAGGGGCCGGGCAACCACTGGTATCCGGAAAACGTGGCGGTTGGTACTACAGTCTCTTGTAATAGCATGATGTGAGGTTTGGCTTCGTGGCTACGGAGGTATTGCTGCAGGAAAGCTTTCTTGTGGGTGAAGCTCCTGCAGTTCCATTGCCAGATTCGCAACTCGTCAATTGGCCTGGCCATCTTGAAGCATTAAGAGTTGGCCTGAGCACCCGGCGGGTGCATAAGGGCCGCGTGATGCGGTGGACTGGGCACGGCTGTACGTTGCGACAACGGCTTATCCGCGGCAACGGCAGGGGCGACGACGTGATCAAGATATTGCTCCACTTGGCCCAAACGATTACCGTGTACCGCGAGAGTAGACTGCACGAGAGCCATGCTTTCGCCAAGAAAGCGAAGGCTTTCCTTAATCGCCGATAGCGTGCTCTTAATGTCGTCTAACTCTTCCTTTAACGCTGGCTGGTCGTGGGCGACCGCGCGTTTCTTGGGTGCGCTCTCGCCGTCGTCGTTACCAACGCCTACGGGTTGCGGCTGCAACGGAGTGACTGCATTGTCGTCGTTGTCGGTTGGGGGCATAGCAGCGCGTGCGTTTCTGTCAGTTTTTAGTTCGGCAATTGCGACTGTGAGTTTGCGTATTGTTTCTTTCATCATCGCATTTTTCCTGCTTTAAGATCGCTATCTCAGAGGTGTTGTGTGTATCATGCTCTGGGAGTGATCCCGACCCTACCTGTGATGTAGCGTTTCCTTTTCTCCGGACGGCGTCCGCCCAAGTGAGAGGTCCCCGCTTATTCTTGCTGACGTTGCCTGGCGATGGTGGTGCCGATGGGCTAGGCGATCGTTGACGCGAGACCCCGGTGAGACTGGGGTGAGGCCTGGAACTGGCATGAGGCCCGGAACCTGAGTGGGAGCCGGAGCGTGATCCGTGTCGGGAACCTGAACGGGAACCGTGACGTGAACCAGAACGAGACCTGGAGTAGCCTCGCGATATAGATCTGGTTGGGGTCCCACTTCGCGCGCTGCGGGAGTGGGTCCGAGGGCGGCTCCGGGACCTCGATACACGCATTGTGCGGTTCCTGGGACGACTCCGGGATCGGGACCGGGATCGGCTGCCATTGGGTCGACCATCTGTAAAAAGCTTCGAGGCCTGGTCGTCGTCAGTGGTTGCATTGAACTCGTTCATTGCATCGTAACTGTTGTGTCGCATCGAGTGTGCTCGCTCCCATCGTCGTCGGCGCACCACGTATGGAATGTGGTAGCGTTCTTTACATTCCCTGTCGGCAGTGAGGTGGGTTCCTCCGCAAAGCTTGCATGTTGGTGTGCAGCGGTGTTCCTTTTCGGGGTTCGGCACGCTGCAGCCTCTGCAGATAACGTCTCCAGGGTTCGGGCACACGTCCGCTCGATGGCCGAGCCGGACCACAGGTGTAGCAAATATCTATCTGTCTACGGTATAGTGTACATTGAAGTAGCACCGATCCGTATCGCACAAAATTGGGCACACGATGTCCATCGAAGGCCACGATCACTGCAGTGGTACTTCCGATGCGCTTGGCAGCCAAAGCTAGTGGATTGCGGTCGTTGACAATCTTCGCATCAATGTCCGCCGAACCGTCTTGCACGGGAATCCCTCGAATGACACCTTTGCATGTAGAATGTGGTGCCGCTTCGTAGGCACTAACTTCATAGGTCTTGTCAGCGATGCGAATTTCTTTAACACGCACGTAGCGATTAGCATTTTCTCTCTTCGGCGTGCTTGCTACTAAGATATTCTGTTTAATATTGGGGCAGAGCGTGTCTGCTTGCTGCTCCGATGGGCTGATACCTGCCGAAGTCGAAATGGCTTCAGCGATTGTCGTTGGGCCAACCCTAGCGATGTTAAGACCCCCTCTGGGTCTAATGATAATGCGGATGTCATTCTTTGGTAGGTGAGGCATTCGGCTTTCTCGAATAATCTTGTTCTTCACATTTTCTCTGTTGCGGGGCTTGTGCTCGTTGCGTTTCAGAGCGCTATATGACGGCACACGTTTGGAGCCTTCATTTTTGCTCGGCGACACGAGGCGGTCTGCCAGCCTTGGTCTGGCGTGATTTCTTCAGGGTCAATGTCTTCCCCTGTCACTTGGTACTCCATCGCTCAGCGAGACAGTGCGGCTACGGGGCGCGCGAGCAAGCACGCGCCACGTTAGAGCAAAGAAGATACTCGTCAGGGCTAGCTGGCGGCGGGCGAGCGACGATGGCGGAGGCGAAATAAAATGCAAGAAGCAAGCACTCACTGCGCGCAAATTGTGTCGGCAGAGTCCCTGTGTCTTCTGGAAGTCGTTGCAATAATATGACGCTGAAATCACAAAGTGGCGTCGCAAAAACGTTGAAAAAAGCAGGAGCCGTAGTGGAAGCGTTCGCACACTTCGGCTTCTTCTTCTTCCTCCATTATTCTGGAACATACGCCACCATCAGCGATAACGCTAGAACATTTGACGGCAAGAGTATAAATGCCGACGCGCTTCGCCGCTTGTCAGTAGTTTATCGACGGCCGGCGCTCTGTTCGCCGCTATCAGTCCAAGACTGCTACTGTAATCGGAGTTTCCGTTTACCGTGCACAGGTTTTGCCTAAATAAACAGTTAAATTTCAACACAGTCTCGTGACTTCGACCACGTCATGACCCCGTGACGTGGCCGAACACAGGAGACTTACCTTCGTCATCTATTCACGTCGCGTGATACTAAACTTGGTATCACGTGACTTGAATAAATTACGAAGGTAAGACACACATTCAAACACAATAATCATGACATGAAACTCATATACGGCATCATTTACCTCCACCTTGTAACGTTGTGCTGATTTTAAAGGGACATATCAACATTTCTCATTCGTGCTTCGCTGAATGCAAAAAATAAATGTCATGGTCCCAACTGGAATCGAGCCGAAGCATTCTGCGTGGCAATGAAGCATTGATTCCCGCGGTACGTGGGATCTGCCAATTTTTTATCCGCAATAGGAGGTCTGCCAAGAGATTAAGATATGTTGTAACCATACTAGATCGCAAAGCTAGTTTTTAAATGCGAAGCATTTCTCAGCGAAGTTTGGCGACTTTGAACGTATCTATCTATCTATCTATCTATCTATCTATCTATCTATCTATCTATCTATCTATCTATCTATCTATCTATCTATCTATCTATCTATCTATCTATCTATCTATCTATCTATCTATCTATCTATCTATCTAGCCGCTTGGGTCTTCTCGGGTTGGGTCTTCTCGTGTTCACCCGCTTAACTTGCCGTGAACCAAAATTAGCATGGGAGGGTAAGATGGTTCACGAATATCACACGCTGGTCAAGGCTTTAATATTGCCACAATCACGTTGAGTACGTCGTCTAACACATCCCGCTAGACAGTGGGGACATACCCATGGGCGGGTATGTGCCGCTGATTGACACTTAGTATCAACCCAGGAACGACGAGAACACACATGGGCAATTTTAACGCGCGCGCGTCAAGAAATACTCCACAATCGTAGCGTCAACCCGACTAATGCAAAAAATAAATTTCAGGGTCCCAACTGAAATCGAGCCAAAGCATTCTGCTTGGCAATGAAGCCTTTTACCATGGAGCTACGCCAAGTCTCGGAACTAGTTTTCAAATAAACGCTAATCTTCCTGAAACGTCAATAGTGGTTGCAGTGCTGCCTACTCAATTTTACAAACATTACATATGTACTCCTTTGATACAGCCGTACCGTCAGGTTGAGGTGGATTCACACATAGAAATAATATTCTGACTGTATATGAACTCAATAGATTCACATGAGGGAACGGAGGAGAAATTTCCGCAGTGAACGGACGCTTCCACATGACGTGCGCGTCATCAAAATCTGTCAACATTAGTCGGATATGCGTGGCTAGCAAGCAGGCTGCGGGCCTAAAAGCCACGTGATTCAGTTTTGCGGCAACGAACCAATGTGTTCGTGTGACATTGGAAGAGGTGATTGATTTTCGGTCGCTCCAGCCTCGCTGTATAAGCATATAGAAGTCGAGAGTATGCACGAGGGATTCCGCCAGCGTAGCTCCGGCTGTGTGCATGTAACGTGTCCACGTTCGCGCCGGATTAAACTAATCACGTGACCATTCAGTCCGCACAGCAGCGGGGATTTCGCCGTCACGTGTCAATCAAGCTTTAACGTTAATTGGTGTTACTTGCCAAACGCTGAAGTTGATTTAGGTAGTAGTGTCCAAGACCAGCATCCTCGCGAGCATCAACGCTTCATATCAGCTTCTGGAGTCGCTAATACACATGTTACAGTTGGACATCGTAACGTTGCAAAACATTTGCAACTCTTTAACACATGTCTGTGCGTCCAACATTCGTACATATATTTAGCGTCACTTCATGACGTGTCGTTTCGTAAAAAAACTTGCAACACGGTCACCTTCCCTCCGCATGCTTCGCATAACGTCGATTCCCAGGTACGTGGGATCTGCCGGATTTTTCAGTGTTATAGTTCGTATAACATATACGTTTATAAAGCGCTTTTGTCAAATATCTTCAATTCCTAAGTGTGCTCATGATAGGCTCTCCAAAGAGGTGAAAAAAATTCTGACAGACATTGAAGGAGAAGCGCGGTGTCCATAACTTATGGACGCCCGCTCATTCTTACCTCCCAGGCAACGAGACCGCGTACACCCTAGCTTGAATGTTAGTGAGCTGAGCAGGTGCAGGAATGACGCGAAGACCACGTATGAAGAGAAAGCGCTGAAGAATTCCCAACCACTACCAATTAGAGAGATTGCATTAACCTCACTAAATAAACAGCAGGTGACAGCATGGTGACTATTACAATCAAGCCACCTTCCCCAAGCCAATTTCTTATAGTCATTTCTTTTCAGATCCCTACTCCGACAAATGTAAACACTGCTATTAGCAGGCAGACCTCAAATACCATATCCCGGCTTGTCGGAAACCTCGTGAAGGGACTGACCATCAAATGTTTGAGCGCAAAGCAGTGGAGGACCATGCTGCTAAGCTCAATTATCCAGTACCTACTACAAGTGAGTAAGCAAGCCGAAGATGCCGCTAGAGCCTAAGGACTCCTAGCTGCCATCTAGTGGAGAGAATATAATTCCTTAGAAGCTTGTCGTTTCGATTAGAATTGTTTTTCCCTCTCTCTTTATTATGTTTGGTGCGTCTGATCACACAACATAACTACCACGTACAGCTGTTCGCATGTATCAGCTATCAGTGGTCTATCTTCTTCTGGTTGACTATTAGGGTGAAGCATAAGATGCATCACCAACCGCAAAAAATGGCTGTCGTCGACATCGTCGTCCGGCATCCACAGTATCAAAGCGAGCTGTGTGCTTCAACCCTAAAGTCATTGTAGTGCTCTGTTCCAATATTTTGCACGCAATGCGGCACAACACGGCTATGTCATGGGCGAACGTTACACTCGTTTAGATAATTCAAAGACGAGTTAGATGGCTGGCGCAAATCCTCTCAGTGCGCTGCCTGCCAAGCAAGCGCGCTCTCCGCAAAAGGACACCTTCCACGCAGAATCAATGTAGCTGGCCCCACGTTTGAAGAGAGATTGTTAAAGAGAAGAGAGCGAGGAGAAATGACAACAGAACAGGAATTTTGAAAGTTATCACGTAGCGCGAGGTGAAATCCGGAAACAGGAATGTAGCGCTCTGACCTGTCCTGTGACTTCACGTTTTCGTATTTTGGCCTCCCGTTATAGGAAATTCTTTAAAGTGCATCACCAACAAGCCCACATTGCAAATGTCGTCGAAAGGACAGTCTCACTACTTTACAAAAACTTCTCAGGAACTTTATTCGGCACGATATTGGGGCAGCGTGGTGCCGTAAGAGACGCTAAGAATGGTGAACATGATAGATGAAGTTAATGATGCACGTAACTGTGCTATGTTTTACCAACACCTATATTTGACAAGCCCTGCGCCCAAGGAATTCTGGCATCGTCGTCGGCCGGCTGAGCGTCTCCTGCCAACGAAAATACTGTTTTCCCCGCACGCATCATCAATCGTCTTGCGTGGCAATCAAGCATTCTACTACAGGGCCACGCCAGTTCTCAGAACTACACTTCAAATAGACTCTCATGTTCGTGAAACGACAATTCTGGTTGCAGTGCTGGCTATATATTGTAAGCATTACATATGTTTATTTTGTGTTGTGAACATGTGTTCCTTTGGGTCAACGTCAATTGTAGTTAGGTTGTCATGCGCTGAAGTTGATTGATGTGGCAGTGTTCACGGTTACCATCCTCATAAGCACCGGCGATTCATATCGGCTTATCGCTTGTGGTGGTGCTCATACTCATGGTCCTGTCGGCATCATTGCGCGAGCTTAAACAACTGCATCTCGAAGCATCTGCAACTCTTCAACAAACATCCGTGCATACCACCGTTTATACATATATTTAGCGTCATTTTATGACGTGTAGTTCAGTAATAAAAAATGAGATATGTTAGACTTCCCTCCGCACGCTCCATAATCATCGATTCCCAAGGTACATGGAATCTGCTGAATTTTTTCTACCGAAGAGCTACACCTCTGCGTGGAACTTTGCTGCAAACTAGCCTTAGACAGGCTTGATGTCACAAAAAGAATCGCGTTAGTATGAGTAATAAGACACTTCAGAAACAGCAAAAAAAAACAGGCGTCACACTTCGCAAATAGCGCAACGAATTCGTCGTCAAAGCTTCAGTGATGATTCATCGTCGTTTTCAGTCACTACATAAACAATATACAATATTACTTGCATGTGAGTAGCGAGTACCACGCTTCTCCAAAGAAGGATGAAGGGTGGCATAGCGAATATCCTCTAATACTACAAAAAATTCATATTAATGGCGTAGTGGGTAAAGCATGCAAACTGACTTTCCGCAGCAACACTAAGAGCGTTTAAAAAGTCTCTGAAACGCCGCTCTTCCAGCTTTCCCTGCAACACTTCTGCGCGTTCCAAGCAGACCTGGCGATTTTATTTTTTCGAAAGCACACAACCACCGTCCGCACACCGCTAGTGGAACTTATGCGAAAGGAGGCCCTTTCATGCTACGCATTAAAAATTCTGAATAAGAGAATAGTGCCCGTTGCAAATGTGTTTAATTGCGAAACTCGTTCATCTAAGAATACCTGATGACAATAAATAATAAGCAATAATTAGGGCGCAAGTCAACTTTCTTCAAGCGTACAAATTATCAACACTCCGCACTTCCATAGTTCTGCCAAAGTCTCGACAACTGTGGCAGTACTTATGGACGTCACGGCACACGTCACACCACAGACGCCAGTCGTCAAGCCCAAGGACAGACGGGGAGAGAAGAGATGTCGACGCTTCTCCGACGGAGCGCATAAGCCGGTCAACGGGCTGGCGGTCCGAACGGCCACACCATTGATGCCTTGGTGCGCGTAGTGGTCCTGATGCGTATGGTCACGCTGCCGGTGTCTTGAAGCTGCACTTCGTCATCTTGAAACTCACTCTGACTCAGGCCATAGCCAACTCCACTCAAGGAAACGGTTCACGCCCCACTCACCCGGGAGCTCCGCGATCGGGTGAGGAGGCGGCGGGCGGACCAAGCAGGTCACGGGGCCTTCACTTCTGCTTTCCAGAACCTTCGCGAAACGGCCGCTTCCCGCTCTTTCCTCTTGATCTTTGCCAACTTCCTCCTTCGACGACTGTTCGATCTTTTGTGGCGCTTGTGGCGCTTCTTTCGACGCTTACCTGGTGCACAGAAAGCGGCCTGATCTAGTATGCCCTCATCTTCCACTTTCGCAACATCTCGAACATCAGTCACGAGACCGTGAGCAAGAGGAACGGCACTGCCTTCGTTTCTGGAAAAAAGTCGCCAGCGTCTCAGTGGCCGGGGCATGGTCTACGCAGTCGGCCTTCGTATGCTTGTCGTGGGCCGAACTTTCAATGCACCGGCCTCGCTTGAATGCTCTACAAGCTCGAGCTGCCTTTCTTTATTTTGGCCATATGATGGTGAACTGGCGCCAACAGAAAACTCCTCCGTTGTCTCCTGCGGCGACATTTTGCGGGAAAAATAATGTTTGCTTGGTGCTTGGTGCGGATCCTGTGGACAGCAAGTTAACTTGCCGAAGATGTCCACTCGGCTCTGCTTGCCGTTTTATATCATCATACGAAGACGTTGCCGAAACGGAGCTGGCTTTCGAGATTCTTTTCGGTGACATTCTGCCAAACCTGTGCTCAGTACCGTTTTTCAGCAGGCGTTCTCCAAACATTTCCTGCAAACGTCCGTTCTCTCTGTTATCTGGTTCCTCAATCATCCAGTTCAGATCATCGTAGATGCCATGGTCCGTAGTTGCTGCAGCCTTCTCGGACGGTTGCACCAGCACATGGTTAACTGAATGCTCGCAGCATGTTCCAAATTGGACTGGGTTTTGTGACCCTTGTATGTTCTTCGTATCCACTATGTCCTCGTCAAACAATTCCAACTCACCGGGAGATTGCAAGGCATAGTTGTCTTCTTGCGAAGGGTCCCACCCAGCTACCTTTTCACCTATCTCTTTCCTCCGCTGACATTGCCTCGAGGGACGACCTTCGATTTCGATCATCAACCAGCGTAGACCAGAGATCTTGGCCTCCTTCACCCGAATATTCGTCAACTTCGACAACTGTAGGCGAGTGCGGCGAAA
>WOVY01002180.1:0-75310 GCA_013436015.1 Rhipicephalus annulatus
TGGCCACTCACCGGGTTTGGCGATTTTGAGCTGACAAGTGCGATGCGTACATCGGGAGTTTATGGCCACGTCCTGCCAAACATTGCAACTCTATGCGACGCGGAAATGGGTCAAATTTCAAAACGAACTTCTCCCCCTTTTTTCGGGTCGCGCCCCCAGAGAAGGAGGTTATGATGTGCAAGTATGAATCGCCCTACATACACAGCAGTGCAGTGACGTTGGTCCTATATGTATACGACTGTGCTCTGACGCTGCCAACAGTGGCACGTGGACATGACGGAAATTATTTAACGTGACATGCATAGTTAATGTAATTTGTTGCTTGAAGAGATTAATAAAACTTGGGATACATATTACGCATAGAAGAATGTTTTTGGATTTTTTATTTTTTCCCGTGAATTGCAACAGATGCCGAGCTAATGTGCTGGCGTTTCGCATGCGTTTGCGTCTCCGCGGTTACTGCATAAGCTACTCCTGTCCTGGAAAAGAAATTAATGGTCCTGCGCATTCGAGCACTCATTATGCTCATCTTTTCAACCGCATCAAAGCGAGCGTTTCCAAACAATGTCGCAAGAACAGGCAGTAGACACAATACAATGCTGGTCAACAAAACGAAAACGCTCGCGCGCTCGAGGGTTGGGCTTGTTTGAGCACGTCATGTGCACGTGACCTCTTGGTTGGATGCTGGAGAGGGTAGGAAAGAGATTTGGCTTGTGAAGGCTACACGGGGGAGTGGCAAGGGTTTTGAGCTTGCCTCCTTTCATCCTTGTTTCCTGCTGTTAAAAAAAGAAGAAACTGTTTTCTCAGCTCGTAATGAACCGATTGAAAAACTTTTTGTGGTATAATGCTCTCCGTTAGATACACAACTTCCACAGTTTGTTATGGGACCTGGTGAGTGGCCCTTTAAGGACTGACTTCAGGGATCGAAAGTATGAAGTTAGGCATGTTGGTAATGCATAACGGATCACATAGCACAAAAATTTGACCCAGGACAAGAGAAGGAACAAACACGAGTGCTCACTTCCAAGAAGATTTATCTTGAAGAGCAAACACATATATACTCCTGAAATGTGAAAATCAGGCAAATCATTCAAGACGCCCACAACTGCCATGCGCAAATATCTTACATTTTCAAAAAAGACAATTTGACAAAGCCCGAGACAGAGTGCTGATGCAGTTCAGCTCTAGTCTACAAATCCTCTTTGCCTCGATAATTTCTCTTGTCATTTTATTTGTTGTTTTCTTCCAGCAATAATGATGTCCCGCAAAATCATTTTGCAGCCACACGTGCTGCAATGAACACCCTTGTAACCTCAAGAATGGTCGCAATCGTTTCTTGGCCTTGCACTGCAGCAGGTGTGGCTCCAAACCACTTTTGTGTGACACCATTATCATTGGGAAAAAAAAACTACAAGAGAAATTGTCGTGGCGAAAAAGATTTGTAGACTAGAGCTGAACTGCATCAGTACTTTCTCTCACTCTGTCTCTAGGGATTTGTCAAAACGAATTGTCTTTCTGAGGATGTAAGGTTTTCGTGCATGGCAGTTGTGGGCTTTTTGAATGATTTGTCTATTTTTGCATTTCAAGAGTATATATGTTTGCTCTTCAAGATAAATCTTGTTGGAGGTGAGCACTCGTCTTTGTTCCTTCTCTTGTTCTGGGTCAAATTTTCACAATCTATTGTGATGAGTTAACTTTCTGCATGCACCACCTTATTTTTTTTTCCTTGTTGTAAGCTAAGTGGTGGAGCTCTTAACTAGAAGTACATAAAAACATTGCCAAATGATGTTACACCAACGAACCAATATCCTTTGTTGAGGGCAATCCTTTCTGTGGCATTCCTTCTTTATTGACTTCTCATCACGTCAAACCTCAAACCTGTCTCTTTCATAAAAGTTCTAGAACTAGTTCTTGCTTTGTTTTGTTTTTGCCAAAAGTAGAAAAACTTCCCTTCGTTGGCGAAATTTTCCTGAACTAAAATATATTCATATCTAATGCCGGAATGAAAAATAAAAACAAGAAAATTTATAGGCTGATCACTAAATGTCAATTGAATAAGGATTTCGGAAATAATACCATGAATGGCACACAACAAACACTCATGCATGCAGCCTTTTACCATGTGCAGCTGTAAACTGCAAAACAAAAGTATCAGATATTGTATATGATTTGCTTTTTTTTTCTTTTCAGCAACAGTAACTTGCCCTTTAAGAGAAAAATATGAATATCAAATTTTCAAAAATAGTCATTTTTGAAAAACCTGTCATATATCAAAATGGTTTAGTTGATTCATGATTATGCAAGCAGTTCTTGCATGCCTGTCGCACTGGGATTGTTAATGTAGGCAGGCTGAGTTTGTAATTGTTCTAAAGCCTCAGCATTTTAGTGTTATATTACAATATACATTCAAATATTTTAAGAATTCAACTATGAAATTTGCTCACAATGAGTTTGCTACAAATTAAGCAACCAAAGTCTGTGTATATATTGCCCACATTAACGTCACACTGCCACAAGTCTCTAGGCGGAGCCTGACCGCTACAGAGCGCGTTCTCGGGTGGCGGATAGAGAAAAGTCTTGCAATGAAGTGATGCTAAGCAGCTTCTATTAATAAACAAGACTGTCACTTGTGCCCGCGGACCAACAGGCAGAAAATACATATGACAACAGGAGTCTTTTCTCTGCTGTGGTGGGCAAGTTGAAAGTTTCAGGTGCCATTTTTTAAACTCTTTGATTTATCTGTTGTTTTTTTCGTCTGTTTTCTTCATCTTGTACAGGTCCAGTACATTGTGGACCTCACCCTGTTGTCAAGTCGTCAGGAAGTTGGATGATGCTGTCTTCTTCTAGCTAAATTATGCAACTACTAAGAAGGGGATCAGAATTCTATTTTGTAGCAGTTATTTTACAAATAAATGTTAGTAAAATTTTTCTTGGTTGTAGTAGTGTCATTGTGTACTCACGGACCATAACATTACATAAGACAGGAATTCAAGTGCACAGCAAAAAAGTGCTGCTATGAGCACCTGTTATCAACATCAGCTGGTCATTCTTAATTTTGGTCTTTTATTTATCGCACATCGAGTAGCCGCAATTGCTTGGTTTACAGGCTGAGAGAAAATTTAGCTCCCTTTCTTACACGCCAAAGGTTGCTGGCAGTGAAACAGCGTTGTCAGCATTTTGATAGATACTTTGAAAATGAACGTGAAAACGACGGAGGGACAAGACAAAGGCGAAGTACTGAGTCTTTCTAATCTCGTGTCTCCGTCGTGTTCGTGGGCGTTTTCCAAAAATGCATAGTTTCCAACTCGACCTTACTGATATATTGTGAAAACTTTATGAAAACATGAATCCCCGAAGTTAAGTATAAAACTTTCACATAGAATGCATCACTTCTAGCGTCAACAGTTGAGCTATTACAAAACTTTGATAAGTCTCAATACACGTAAAAGCAAGTATGGTCAAGCTTCACTGCCTTGTGAAAGCACTGCGGTAAAGCCAGCGTGAGCAGAAGAGCATTACATGATACGAAATGAACGCATGCACAGGCCACTTGTGCATCAAACAAGTATTAGAATTTGTGACTGCTCAGGCCAAATATGCATCTTGGCACGTCCGTTTCAGGCAAACAAAAGGACAAATACCGAACTATGATCAAGCTTCACTGCATGGAAAAAGCACTGTGGTAAAGCCAGCGTGAGCAGAAGAGCATTACATGATAAGAAATGAACGCATGCACAGGCCACTTGTGCATCAAACAAATATAAGCATTTGCGACTGCTCAGGCCAAATATGCATCTTGGCACGTCCGTTTCAGGCAAACAAAAGGACAAATACCAAACCATGATCAAGCTTCACTGCATGGAAAAAGCACTGTGGTAAAGCCAGCGTGAGCAGAAGAGCATTACATGATAAGAAATGAACGCATGCACAGGCCACTTGTGCATCAAAAAATATAAGCGTTTGCGACTGCTCAGGCCAAATATGCATCTTGGCACGTCCGTTTCAGGCAAACAAAAGGACAAATACCAAACCATGATCAAGCTTCACTGCATGGAAAAAGCACTGTGGTAAAGCCAGCGTGAGCAGAAGAGCATTACATGATAAGAAATGAACGCATGCACAGGCCACTTGTGCATCAAACAAATATAAGCATTTGCGACTTCTCAGGCCAAATATGCATCTTGGCACGTCCGTTTCAGGCAAACAAAAGGACAAATACCAAACCATGATCAAGCTTCACTGCATGGAAAAAGCACTGTGGTAAAGCCAGCGTGAGCAGAAGAGCATTACATGATAAGAAATGAACGCATGCACAGGCCACTTGTGCATCAAACAAATATAAGCATTCGCGACTGCTCAGGCCACTTGTGCATCAAACAAAAATAAGCATTTGCGACTGCTCAGGCCAAGTATGCATCTTGGCGAGTCCTTTTCAAACAGACAAAAAGACAATTACCAAAGATGATTAAGCTTCACTGCATGGAAAACGCATTGCGGTAAAGCCTATAAGTAATGATGTGCAGCAATCAAAGGATATATGCCTTATTCGTCGTACGCACCTGTTGGTGTATTAAAGCTGCTCACATTTGACAGGCTATTATGTGAGTGAGAGGCAATACCTGATGTGATAATAGCTGTTACATTTCTTTAATTGCTCACTTTGGGAACTATAGCTGGTTGATCGCAAGTTGAATTTGCATGAGTCCTTGAGTAACTTAGCCACGTGCCATCTTCGCACATGATGTCTTAGCTGTCACCGAGTTATATAGATAGATTGACGTGGCGTGGCTTTGATTGCGCGCGCAGTGCTGTTTAGGTTAACTGCTGCAGATGGGGAATAAATATTTAAAATCTCGTGGTACGCGATGCATTCGGTAAGGCATGCAGGGCTTATTCCTAATGTACGGCTCCTGCTTACGAGCTGCGCAGTCTGCGATCTGCGCCGATAGACAAACTGATGGTGGAAGAAAAATTGCCCTCTCCCACTAAAGGGAACCATGCATACGTGTGAAGCAGCGGGCGCTAACGCTTACACAGGCGGCGCCGTGGACGCTGATTCTCATCGTGGCGTTGCGCAGGAGATCAACCTGGGGACGAGGCGCTAAGCACGCAGTGATGGACCGGTGTTTCTTTCTGTAACATGCCAATCACTGCTAATGGGTGAGAGACACAAGACTCTTATTAAATGCAGAGACCCTCAGTACATTTTTAACTAAGTATAACGCGCACTCTGCTCATTTTCATTGTTCAACAACGCACAAGAGAAATCTATCACCAGCACTACCTTGGAGGTCAATATCCAGTGCCTAATACGGGGTGGCCAGTGAACGGTTGGGCAGTGCTAGCAGTCATTTTTTTTTTTTAATCATGGAACTCGCTATCAGATGCTGCTTGCGTCGGTGGTGCGAGTCGAGAGAAGGGGGAGTGTAGGAGAAAAGAGAGACGGGGAGGAGACGCGCATGCGCAGCAAGGGTGGTCACGCCGCACACAGCATTGAACTCGACCATAACACGCTTGGCATCTAAAGTGGCCCCAGTGTACGAGAGAAAATTGCTGGATCTGCAGTCGAAGATTTTCCGCCAAAGAAATGTAGGCTGCAGACTCTAGATCACATTACCGGCTGCCATTCGGTTCTGCACATTAAAAGTATCAGTTAATTTACATGGAGCATACTACGAACTATAGCTACATGTACTTTATAAATGTGCCCGCAAAATCACCTGTAAATTTACACGGTGGACACTAATCCAGAGTTCCCGCCTGTTTCTGAAGCATTGTTACAGCAGAACACTGAAAAACATTGCTGCAGGTGCATATAATATATATATATATATATATATATATATATATATATATATATATATATATATATATATCTATATATATATATATATCTATATATATATAATATATATATATATATATATATATATATATTTATATATATATATATATATATTCACACAGCAATTCATACACGCCATTCTAACAACCTGACATATACACATGGCCCCACTCATGGGTTGGCTGCTGTGAGGAGCATGCACAGTAGCTTTCCTTGACACTCGCAGTGCATCATGTTACTGTAACATAAACAGCGTCATAAGGCTAGACTATATTTTAGTTTTATGACATTCTTTGGCTCCCAAGGAGCAGGATGCTTTTCTTGCAAAGAAAAAGAAAAGGCAGATCCCATGCACAGTATACAGGAATCGATGTATAATGCGAAGCAGCCAGGAAGGAGGAAACCATGCTGTACAATTAAGACGTGGATATTATGATTTGCATGTTAGGAAATGTCATTTATGGTCATCATACAGTGGTATGCAATGCAAATTTCGCTGTATATTAAGTTAGCGAAATTGCCGCAAGCACACCAAGAGCCCGGCATGTAAATCACGTGGTGCATGATTGTATGTCATAATTTACATAATACCATTTGCTCTTTATGTTCATCATGCAGTCACGTCCATAGGTTGACGAACTCACCCACGAGTCGACTCAATCAAACTCAGATCAAGCTGTGAGCCTCAGTCTGAATAAGCTGCGTAAGTTTTGCTGACCTATGGTCACGTCATATTAATTTTGGTATAAACCAAGCTATAGCAAAATAACCGCAAGCACACCATGAACGTGACATGCATGTGAGCCCATTCGTGACATGCATGTGAGCCCATTCGTGACATGCATGTCATGTTTTTTCCATTACCACACCATTAATTTATGTTATTTGCACAAAAATATCTCGTCATATCATATTTGGCATATATCTATGTAATGAAACGGCTGCGAGTGTACCAATCAATGTATAACGGTATGTATACCAATTTTGGTGTGTACATCCCTTTAATGATATGCTAAGGAGTGCACAAGGTCGTAGGTGGCTAGATAGATAGGTATATATATATATATATAGTGAGAGAGAGAGAGAGAGATCGTTTGATTGTATGATTGATTGATTCAAAGTCACATAAGTTCACTAAGAAATGCATTGCACTTGAAGTTAAACAATTGTAAAAGGTCAGCTTTATTAGTATATTGCGTGAATGGCACCAGTGCTCTATCTGGCTTATTAAATGTATATTATTTAATTTATTGTTATATAAATATAAAAAACACACCTATTTCATTTGCAGAACCCTCTGAAGAAAGTAGCATGTTATCATCGTAAATCTGTAATGGCTGGATGGCTCATTGAGATGTTGTCACTCTCTTATCACATTGCTTGTATTGCCTCTGTTGGCAATAAAACGCCAATGATAACCCCATTTCATTCGTAGACAGTGCCAAGCTTACTGCCTACATCCCAGATCAGTGGGCTTGGGCTGAAGGCTGCTGTTGCGAACGCGTGTTGCCACTTGCATTACATCGTCAAAAAGTTTACAGTGTTACAAAATTGAAAAAAATAAAGTATTTCTCGAGTTCAAAAAACAATACTTTTCTGTAACTTCACATATCTTTAGGTAATATATATAACTTTATGAATACTTTTAGTCCACTAAGTGACCAGCAAAGTTGGCTTTCAATGAACACTGAGCTTTCTTCTAAAAAAAAAGTGAAATTAGAATTTATTTTTCAGTCGATATATCTTGAGCACCTTAATCGTTTTTACTTCATAGCATGTTGAACAGGCTGCTATGACATATTATTTGTGCCGTTTTATTTTGACATGCTTCTACAGTGAATATCGAATTTCACAAATTTATTCAATTTGGCTCATGCCAAAATCCCTTAATGAGTTTATATACGTAAAAAAGTAATTTATTTGCAGTTACATTATCTCATTAGCTTGCCATAAACACCATTTTATCGAGTGCATCCTATAGACATCCTTTGAATGAAAATTGTTGTTTGATACTCTCTAGCTGAGTCGGCGAAAAGCTATAAACTAGCACGAACAGGTAAGAAAATTTTCGTCTACAGAAATTAGCAAGCAGAGCAAGTTTTAAACACAAAGAAAAATTTGGTGATTTTTTAGCCAGATTTTGCAAAAAGCTATTGAAGAGTGAGTATCATTTTAGTGGAGAGTTGTAGATGTTTGTCTGGCTTTTCGCCTGACATGTTACTCCAGATACTGGGTGATAACTATGATATATGCAGTGATAAACACATAACACATACACTCACACATGTGCACTACACTATTTATGATGTTTCGTTCAGATTTGGGGCACAAAAGAATGTCAGTAGCACTTTTGTGGCATGTAACGCACTGGAGCTACTTTGCCATGGGCCTAAAATATCTGGTGACTCTCCTTAAAAAGTATAAGTGATTGCTGTCTATATCTAACAAATTCTGGCATTTTGGATTATATTTATCATACCTTTATCTCGTGTTTGTTTGATACTATTGAGATTTTGCTGTAATTTTAAACAATCAAAAAATATTCCCCTAGAGTTATTCAAACAAAAGACCAAATTGAATGGTACTGCACAATATTACTTGCACTTTTCAAATACTTTCACACCATTAATTCTGACACGTCAACTCTACCATGCTGTGTCCGAACTTTTATTGCATGACTTCGTCAGTGTACTGTTATCATTTACTTTAGAGTTTTGCCTCTAAATTTAAGTTTACAGACTTTAACAAAGTAGTACGACCTTTTCGAGACAGTGTATTGGAAGGCTCCAGACAATTTGAACTCCATTGGGTTCTTTATTGTGCCCTAGTATTCCACCTGACGTGGTTCTCTAGGATTTCAGTTCTACAGAAATGCAACCATGGTGCCTGGATTAATCAAAGCTGCATCTATTGGGTGAGTAGGCGAGTACTGTATGAGCCACTGAAGCGGCACCACCTCTGAAAATATAAGTGCATACATGTGCACCAGCCTATACATGCAAATGCTTCTCTTGAATAAAAAATGATTTTTTGTGGCTAAAGTATTTTCTTGCTATTTTTTTCTTCAGGCTTAGAAATGGCATAAAAAAGAAATTCACAAACTTTATTGATAATGACTAACCAGCCTAAAAATTCATAAAGCGGTTTCATTTAAAAGGGAAGGAGACTTTGGTACATTAGAATTGTCATTTACTGATTTTCTTGCAATAAATGCCTCAAGGCCCTTACTTGTAGGGATATATTACATAAAGAGGAGGGAAAAACAGATAGGCTGTAGCATCAATAAATAGCAGAACAACAATACTCATCAAACAAACACCTAAAAAAGTGTGACATAACAAACAAAATATACAAAAATGCAATTCTGAAAATAGAAAAGCTCTAGTGAGACAGCCTACAAATGGGTAATATTTTTAATAAGTTTATTAAATTTAAGTGTATTAATTTTAGTTGCAATATAAGGAGGCAGCCAGTTCAACTCGATAATGGTTTTAGGGATGAATGATTTAGCAAAGATGAAAGTACAGCAAGCTATGTGTTTAATTTTGAAAGGACGATAGTGATGTGGAAATATGATTGGAAAAAAAATGAAGTAATGAGTGGCAGTATATTTTATAAAAAAGAGGTAAACAAACTAGTGTACAATGATGGTAAAGGTTATCAAGACCAGCACAAGCCTTTAGGACTGACACACCAATGAAATGGTAGTAATCAGAAAAAAATATCTGTTGCATTTTTTGGAGAGATCGATGTTACCTATGATGTAGGCCTAATCCAGGTGCCACATCTATGAAGTATACTCTATATTTTAGGATGAATTAAAGTAAAGTGGGTGAGATTAAGCACCTGTGCAGGAGCATGTTCTAGATTACAATTTGAGAGGCAGAGAGGTAGTGGCAACTACAAAGCGAAATAGGTATGACGGCTCCATGTCAGGTCAAACATAGAATGAACATTTAAATAGTTGTCAGTGCAAGCTGAATCAACATTTATGTATTTCGAGTATGTGAAGTTCAGAAAGCAGCATGAATTTTTTTGTAAACATGACAAGTTTAGCCTTACACTTATTTAGAAATGTAGCCATGATGAGCACCAAGTTGTAATTGAACAGAGGTTGCTTTATAATAACTGATAGCCAGAGTTACTTTTCATGGCTCAGTACACTACAAATGAGGTCATCAGTGAAAAAGTCTAGTTTGAGAAAAAATACATTTAGGCAAATCATTAACAAATATTAGAAAAGAACAGGGGACCTTTGAAACTTCCCTGCGGAGTGCCGAATGTTACTTGAGCTGTCGAAGAGTTAGAGCCATTAACAGAGGTGAATTGACTGCGATATCAGAGGAACCCTTGTATACTAAGATGTGTGTGTGAATGTTCAGTTGTGTTAACTACAGAGTCTATGGCCCGTATTCACAAACCAACCTTGGCCTTTCCTCGAGTTCTCCTCAAGCTTTTGTACCCTCTACTTGTGTTATAAAGGCACAAAAATGGTAAGGAGGTAAAAAACTACAACAAGACTGGTTCACGAATACTGGCCAACTTTGTACATCAAGCGCAATAAAGGCTTACAACCGATAACAAAAACTTGAGGTAACACCGAGGATGGTTAGTGAATACAGGCCTATGGTCGGAGACCCAATCAGTGCACCGAAAAAACTGGGAAACAAGGTTTCAACTTGAAAGCCAGTGTCTATTAATAAGCCATGAGTAAATTATGTCAGCTGATAATCACAAGGAAATTCCTTACAGAAACTGTGCTATTTAAACGTGATGTAATCTTTGAAATAATTATTTATTTGAGTTTGAATGAAGCCTTCGAGGAGCTTGGAAAAAGTGTAAGTGAAAGGAATGAGTCTGTAGTTTAGAGAATCAGGGCAGGTGCCTGATTAGAACATTGCATAACTTGGCTTCACACCAGTGATGAGGAATGCAGCAAAAGGATAATGATCAATAAAAAAAGTGCAGTAAATTCTTCAAAAATGCTCCCAAATATATTTTAATATATCGTGGCTAAAAACAAGGACATCTATACTTGCAGCATTTTTATTGTTTGTAAATAAAGAAAAAATACCATCTTTCCTGACGACTACAAATTTATTGCATAGAATAGAGAAATCATGAAATGAACTAAAGATTCGAAAAGGAGTAATCATTTCAAGAGTGAAAACAGAAGAGAACGCTTTTATAATAAGATAGGCAGAATAGACGCCATTCAGCTAGTCAATGTTCAGATGGATCAGGATATAAATGCGGCTTATATTACATTCCAAAATCTCCAGGGTTTATTACATAGCACAGTGGACACGCAGGGGCGTCTGCATAAGCAGGCGTTTAGTGTGTAGTGACACCACGGACCCGAGCTAAAGGGGGGGGGGTTCTCACCAGAAATGGATTGGCCACACGGGTGCAGTATCTGGCCACTACCTCCCACATGCATACGTCAAATAACTCACGGCCCTCAGTCCCCAGCAGCTGCGAAGCAACTGACCCCGGTGGCGGTCAGATCTGCAATGCAGCAGAGGGTGCTAAGAATCTCTGGATCCGGACAGGCCACCATTGGAACCTGAACTTGGCAACGTTTAACACTAGAACCTTATCTAGTGAGGGAAGCCTAGCTGTACTACTCGAGGAGCTAGAGGGTGTTAAATGGGATATAATAAAACTCAGTGAGGTTAGGAGGACAGATGAGGCCTATACGGTGCTATAGAATGGGCACCTCCTTTGCTATCGAGGCTTGGCTGACAGAAGAGAACTGGGAGTGGGGTTCCTCATTCACAGAAACATAGCTGGCAACATATAGGAATACTATAGCATTAATGAAAGGGTGGTAGGTATCGTAATTAAACTCAATAAGAGATACAAGATGAAGGATACAACCTTACGCGCCCACATCCAGCCACGATGACGCATCAGTTGAAAGCTTCTATGAAGACGGACGTGGAATCAGCAATGAGTAAGGTAAAAACACACTATACTATACTGATGGCAGACATTAATGCAAAAATAGGCTGGAGACCAGGCAGTAGGAGATTATGGCATCGGTACTAGAAATGCCGAAGGAGAGCTACTAGTAGAATTTTTATGTATATAAACTCATTAAGGGATTTTGGCATGAGCCAAATTGAATAAATTTGTGAAATTCGATATTCACTGTAGAAGCATGTCAAAATAAAACGGCACAAATAATATGTCATAGCAGCCTGTTCAACATGCTATGAAGTAAAAACGATTAAGGTGCTCAAGATATATCGACTGAAAAATAAATTCTAATTTCACTTTTTTTTTAGAAGAAAGCTCAGTGTTCATTGAAAGCCAACTTTGCTGGTCACTTAGTGGACTAAAAGTATTCATAAAGTTATATATATTACCTAAAGATATGTGAAGTTACAGAAAAGTATTGTTTTTTGAACTCGAGAAATACTTTATTTTTTTCAATTTTGTAACACTGTAAACTTTTGACGATGTAATGCAAGTGGCAACACGCGTTCGCAACAGCAGCCTTCAGCCCAAGCTCACTGATCTGGGATGTAGGCAGTAAGCTTGGCACTGTCTATGAATGAAATGGGGTTATCATTGGCGTTTTATTGCCAACAGAGGCAATACAAGCAATGTGGTAAGAGAGTGACAACATCTCAATGAGCCATCCAGCCATTACAGATTTACGATCATAACATGCTACTTTCTTCAGAGGGTTCTGCAAATGAAATAGGTGTGTTTTTTATATTTATATAACAATAAATTAAATAATATGCATTTAATAAGCCAGATAGAGCACTGGTGCCATTCACGCAATATACTAATAAAAGCTGAACTTTTACAATTGTTTAACTTCAAGTGCAATGCATTTCTTAGTGAACTTATGTGACTTTGAATCAATCAATCATACAATCAAACGATCTCTCTCTCTCTCTCACTATATATATATATATATATATATATATATATATATATATATATATATATATACCTATCTATCTAGCCGCCTACGACCTTGTGCACTCCTTAGCATATCATTAAAGGGATGTACACACCAAAATTGGTATACATATCGTTATACATTGATTGGTACACTCGCAGCCGTTTCATTACATAGATATATGCCAAATATGATATGACGAGATAATTTTGTGCAAATAACATAAATTAATGGTGTGGTAATGGAAAAAACATGACATGCATGTCACGAATGGGCTCACATGCATGTCACGAATGGGCTCACATGCATGTCACGTTCATGGTGTGCTTGCGGTTATTTTGCTATAGCTTGGTTTATACCAAAATTAATATGACGTGACCATAGGTCAGCAAAACTTACGCAGCTCATTCAGACTGAGGCTCACAGCTTGATCTGAGTTTGATTGAGTCGACTCGTGGGTGAGTTCGTCAACCTATGGACGTGACTGCATGATGAACATAAAGAGCAAATGGTATTATGTAAATTATGACATACAATCATGCACCACGTGATTTACATGCCGGGCTCTTGGTGTGCTTGCGGCAATTTCGCTAACTTAATATACAGCGAAATTTGCATTGCATACCACTGTATGATGACCATAAATGACATTTCCTAACATGCAAATCATAATATCCACGTCTTAATTGTACAGCATGGTTTCCTCCTTCCTGGCTGCTTCGCATTATGCATCGATTCTGTATACTGTGCATGGGATCTGCCTTTTCTTTTTCTTTTCAAAAAAAGCATCCTGCTCCTTGGGAGCCAAGAATGTCATAAAACTAAAATATAGTCTAACCTTATGACGCTGTTTATGTGACAGTAACATGATGCACTGCGAGTGTCAAGGAAAGCTACTGTGCATGCTCCTCACAGCAGCCAACCCATGAGTGGGGCCATGTGTATATGTCAGGTTGTTAGAATGGCGTGTATGAATTTCTGTGTGAATGTATATATATATATAGATAGATATATATAGAATAGAGTATATATATAGATATAGATAGATATATATATAGATAGAGATATATATATATATATAATATATATATATATATATATATATATATATATATATATATATATATATATATATATATGCACCTGCAGCAATGTTTTTCAGTGTTCTGCTGTAACAATGCTTCAGAAACTGGCGGGAACTCTGGATTAGTGTCCACCGTGTAAATTTACAGGTGATTTTGCGGGCACATTTATAAGTACATGTAGCTATAGTTCGTAGTATGCTCCATGTAAATTAACTGATACTTTTAATGTGCTGAACCGAATGGCAGCCGGTAATGTGATCTAAAGTCTGCAGCCTACATTTCCTTTGGCGGAAAATCTTCGACTGCAGATCCAGCAATTTTCTCTCGTACACTGGGGCCACTTTAGATGCCAAGCGTGTTATGGTCGAGTTCAATGCTGTGTGCGGCGTGACCACCCTTGCTGCGCATGCGCGTCTCCTCCCCGTCTCTCTTTTCTCCTACACTCCCCCTTCTCTCGACTCGCACCACCGACGCAAGCAGCATCTGATAGCGAGTTCCATGATTAAAAAAAAAATGACTGCTAGCACTGCCCAACCGTTCACTGGCCACCCCGTATTAGGCACTGGATATTGACCTCCAAGGTAGTGCTGGTGATAGATTTCTCTTGTGCGTTGTTGAACAATGAAAATGAGCAGAGTGCGCGTTATACTTAGTTAAAAATGTACTGAGGGTCTCTGCATTTAATAAGAGTCTTGTGTCTCTCACCCATTAGCAGTGATTGGCATGTTACAGAAAGAAACACCGGTCCATCACTGCGTGCTTAGCGCCTCGTCCCCAGGTTGATCTCCTGCGCAACGCCACGATGAGAGTCAGCGTCCACGGCGCCGCCTGTGTAAGCGTTAGCGCCCGCTGCTTCACACGTATGCATGGTTTCCCTTTAGTGGGAGAGAGCAATTTTTCTTCCACCATCAGTTTGTCTATCGGCGCAGATCGCAGACTGCGCAGCTCGTAAGCAGGAGCCGTACATTAGGAATAAGCCCTGCATGCCTTACCAAATGCATCGCGTACCACGAGATTTTAAATATTTATTCCCCATCTGCAGCAGTTAACCTAAACAGCACTGCGCGCGCAATCAAAGCCACGCCACGTCAATCTATCTATATAACTCGGTGACAGCTAAGACATCATGTGCGAAGATGGCACGTGGCTAAGTTACTCAAGGACTCATGCAAATTCAACTTGCGATCAACCAGCTATAGTTCCCAAAGTGAGCAATTAAAGAAATGTAACAGCTATTATCACATCAGGTATTGCCTCTCACTCACATAATAGCCTGTCAAATGTGAGCAGCTTTAATACACCAACAGGTGCGTACGACGAATAAGGCATATATCCTTTGATTGCTGCACATCATTTACTTATAGGCTTTACCGCAATGCTTTTTCCATGCAGTGAAGCTTAATCATCTTTTGGTAATTGTCTTTTTGTCTGTTTGAAAAGGACTCGCCAAGATGCATACTTGGCCTGAGCAGTCGCAAATGCTTATTTTTGTTTGATGCACAAGTGGCCTGTGCATGCGTTCATTTCGTATCATATAATGCTCTTCTGCTCACGCTGGCTTTACCACAGTGCTTTTTCCATGCAGTGAAGCTTGATCATGGTTTGGTATTTGTCCTTTTGTTTGCCTGAAACGGACGTGCCAAGATGCATATTTGGCCTGAGCAGTCGCAAATGCTTATATTTGTTTGATGCACAAGTGGCCTGTGCATGCGTTCATTTCGTATCATGTAATGCTCTTCTGCTCACGCTGGCTTTACCACAGTGCTTTTTGCATGCAGTGAAGCTTGATCATAGTTCGGTATTTGTCCTTTTGTTTGCCTGAAACGGACGTGCCAAGATGCATATTTGGCCTGAGCAGTCGCAAATGCTTATTTTTGTTTGATGCACAAGTGGCCTGCGCATGCGTTCATTTCTTATCATGTAATGCTCTTCTGCTCACGCTGGCTTTACCACAGTGCTTTTTCCATGCAGTGAAGCTTGATCATAGTTTCGGTATTTGTCCTTTTGTTTGCCTGAAACGGACGTGCCAAGATGCATATTGGCCTGAGCAGTCGCAAATGCTTATATTTGTTTGATGCACAAGTGGCCTGCGCATGCGTTCATTTCTTATCATGTAATGCTCTTCTGCTCACGCTGGCTTTACCACAGTGCTTTTTCCATGCAGTGAAGCTTGATCATAGTTCGGTATTTGTCCTTTTGTTTGCCTGAAACGGACGTGCCAAGATGCATATTTGGCCTGAGCAGTCGCAAATGCTTATATTTGTTTGATGCACAAGTGGCCTGTGCATGCGTTCATTTCTTATCATGTAATGCTCTTCTGCTCACGCTGGCTTTACCACAGTGCTTTTTCCATGCAGTGAAGCTTGATCATAGTTCGGTATTTGTCCTTTTGTTTGCCTGAAACGGACGTGCCAAGATGCATATTTGGCCTGAGCAGTCGCAAATGCTTATATTTGTTTGATGCACAAGTGGCCTGTGCATGCGTTCATTTCTTATCATGTAATGCTCTTCTGCTCACGCTGGCTTTACCACAGTGCTTTTTCCATGCAGTGAAGCTTGATCATAGTTCGGTATTTGTCCTTTTGTTTGCCTGAAACGGACGTGCCAAGATGCATATTTGGCCTGAGCAGTCGCAAATGCTTATATTTGTTTGATGCACAAGTGGCCTGTGCATGCGTTCATTTCGTATCATGTAATGCTCTTCTGCTCACGCTGGCTTTACCAGCAGTGCTTTTTCCATGCAGTGAAGCTTGATCATAGTTTAGTATTTGTCCTTTTGTTTGCCTGAAACGGACGTGCCAAGATGCATATTTGGTCCTGAGCAGTCGCACATTCTAATACTTGTTTGATGCACAAGTGGCCTGTGCATGCGTTCATTTCGTATCATGTAATGCTCTTCTGCTCACGCTGGCTTTACCGCAGTGCTTCCACAAGGCAGTGAAGCTTGACCATACTTGCTTTTACGTGTATTGAGACTTATCAAAGTTTTGTAATAGCTCAACTGTTGACACTAGAAGTGATGCATTCTATGTGAAAGTTTTATACTTAACTTCGGGGATTCATGTTTTCATAAAGTTTTCACAATATATCAGTAAGGTCGAGTTGGAAACTATGCATTTTTCGGAAAACGCCCACGAACACGACGGAGACACGAGATTAGAAAGACTCAGTACTTCGCCTTTGTCTTGTCCCTCCGTCGTTTTCACGTTCATTTTCAAAGTATCTATCAAAATGCTGACAACGCTGTTTCACTGCCAGCAACCTTTGGCGTGTAAGAAAGGGAGCTAAATTTTCTCTCAGCCTGTAAACCAAGCAATTGCGGCTACTCGATGTGCGATAAATAAAAGACCAAAATTAAGAATGACCAGCTGATGTTGATAACAGGTGCTCATAGCAGCACTTTTTTGCTGTGCACTTGAATTCCTGTCTTATGTAATGTTATGGTCCGTGAGTACACAATGACACTACTACAACCAAGAAAAATTTTACTAACATTTATTTGTAAAATAACTGCTACAAAATAGAATTCTGATCCCCTTCTTAGTAGTTGCATAATTTAGCTAGAAGAAGACAGCATCATCCAACTTCCTGACGACTTGACAACAGGGTGAGTCCACAATGTACTGGACCTGTACAAGATGAAGAAAACAGACGAAAAAAACAACAGATAAATCAAAGAGTTTAAAAAATGGCACCTGAAACTTTCAACTTGCCCACCACAGCAGTGAAAAGACTCCTGTTGTCATATGTATTTTCTGCCTGTTGGTCCGCGGGCACAAGTGCCAGTCTTGTTTATTAATAGAAGCTGCTTAGCATCACTTCATTGCAAGACTTTTCTCTATCCGCCACCCGAGAACGCGCTCTGTAGCGGTCAGGCTCCGCCTAGAGACTTGTGGCAGTGTGACGTTAATGTGGGCAATATATACACAGACTTTGGTTGCTTAATTTGTAGCAAACTCATTGTGAGCAAATTTCATAGTTGAATTCTTAAAATATTTGAATGTTATATTGTAATATAACACTAAAATGCTGAGGCTTTAGAACATTACAAACTCAGCCTGCCTACATTAACAATCCCAGTGCCACAGGCATGCAAGAACTGCTTGCATAATCATGAATCAACTAAACCATTTTGATATATTGACAGGTTTTCAAAAATGGACTATTTTTGAAAATTTGATATTCATATATTTTCTCTTAAAGGGCAAGTTACTGTTGCTGAAAAGAAAAAAAAGCAAATCATATACAATATCTGATACTTTTTGTTTGCAGTTTACAGCTGCACATGGTAAAAGGCTGCATGCATGAGTGTTTGTTGTGTGCCATTCATGGTATTATTTCCGAAATCCTTATTCAATTGACATTTAGTGATCAGCCTATAAATTTTCTTGTTTTTATTTTTCATTCCGTGCATTAGATTATGAATATATTTTAGTTCAGGAAAATTTGCTCAACGAAGGGAAGTTTTTCTACTTTTGGCAAAAAGCAAAACAAAGCAAGAACTAGTTCTAGAACTTTTATGAAAGAGACAGGTTTGAGGTTTGACGTGATGAGAAGTCAATAAAGAAGGAATGCCACAGAAAGGATTGCCTCAACAAAGGAATTTGGTTCGTTGGGGTAACATACATTTGGCAATGTTTTTATGTACTTCTAGTTAATGCTCCACCACTAGCTTACAACAAGGAAAAAAAATAAGGTGGTGCATGCAGAAAGTTAACTCATCACATAATGTGAAAATTTGACCCAGAACAAGAGAAGGAACAAAGACGAGTGCTCACCTCCACTAAGATTTATCTTGAAGAGCAAACATATATACTCTTGAAATGCAAAAAATAGACAAATCATTCAAAAAGCCCACAACTGCCATGCACGAAAACCTTACATCCTCAGGAAAGACAATTCGTTTTGACAAATCCCTAGAGGACAGAGTGAGAGAAAGTACTGATGCAGTTCAGCTCTAGTCTACAAATCTTTTTCGCCACGACAATTTCTCTTGTAGTTTTTTTTCCCAACGATAATGGTGTCACACAAAAGTGGTTTGGAGCCACACCTGCTGCAGTGCAAGGCCAAGAAACGATTGCGACCATTCTTGAGGTTACAAGGGTGTTCATTGCAGCACGTGTGGCTGCAAAATGATTTTGCGGGACATCATTATTGCTGGAAGAAAAAACAACAAATAAAATGACAAGAGAAATTATCGAGGCAAAGAGGATTTGTAGACTAGAGCTGAACTGCATCAGCACTCTGTCTCGGGCTTTGTCAAACTGTCTTTTTTGAAAATGTAAGATATTTGCGCATGGCATTTGTGGGCGTCTTGAATGATTTGCCTGATCTTCACATTTCAGGAGTATATATGTGTTTGCTCTTCAAGATAAATCTTCTTGGAAGTGAGCACTCGTGTTTGTTCCTTCTCTTGTCCTGGGTCAAATTTTTGTGCTATGTGATCCGTTATGCATTAACAACATGCCTAACTTCATACTTTCGATCCCTGAAGTCAGTCCTTAAAGGGCCACTCACCAGGTCCCATAACAAACTGTGGAAGTTGTGTATCTAACGGAGAGCATTATACCACAAAAAGTTTTTCAATCGGTTCATTACGAGCTGAGAAAACAGTTTCTTCTTTTTTAACAGCAGGAAACAAGGATGAAAGGAGGCAAGCTCAAAACCTTTGCTACTCCCCCGTGTAGCCTTCACAAGCCAAATCTCTTTCCTACCCTCTCCAGCATCCAACCAAGAGGTCACGTGCACATGACGTGCTCAAACAAGCCCAACCCTCGAGCGCGCGAGCGGTGTCGTTTTGTTGACCAGCATTGTATTGTGTCTACTGCCTGTTCTTGCGACATTGTTTGGAAACGCTGGCTTTGATGCGGTTGAAAAGATGAGCATAATGTGTGCTCGAATGCGCAAGACCATTAATTTCTTTTCCAGGACAGGAGTCTGCTTGATGCAGTAACCGCGGAGACACAAACGCATGCGAAACGCCAGCACATTAGCTCGGCATCTTGTTGCAATTCACGGGGAAAAAATGCAAAAGACAAACACATTCTTCTATTGCGTCTCAATATGTATCCCAAGTTTTATTAATCTCTTCAAGCAACAAATTACATTAACTACGCATGTCACGTTAAATAATTTTCGTCATGTCACGTGCCATTGTTGGCAGCGTCAGAGCACAGTCGTATACATATAGGACCAACGTCACTGCACTGATGAGTATGTAGGGCGATTCATACTTGCACATCATAACCTCCTTCTCTGGGGGCGCGACCCGAAAAAAAGGGGGAGAAGCGTTCGTTTTGAAATTTGACCCATTTCCGCGTCGCATAGAGTTGCAATGTTTGGCAGACGTGACCATAAACTCCCGATGTGCGCATTGCACTTGTCAGCTCAAAATCGCCAAACCCGGTGAGTGGCCCTTTAAAGAAAAGCAAAAATTAGAGGAGGAGACATGAAGAAAGCTTAGAAATTTTGCCATATGTCTACACCAAAATGGAATGCTATTATTAATTAGAAAAATGTATCTTTTCCTTGGCAACCAGCAAAGATGACTGAGAACACACGAATACTTTTTTGTCCAAGTTAGCTGCTAAAGAGCCGAGACAAGCTCCGTGAAATCCTCTTGAACAACTTGCACAAGTAATGTCCAATACTACCCCACTATATTGTGGTTGCCGGCAGACACAATGTAACTTGTAAATACTATCTCTTGGCTGTACGCGAGCAGCCATGGAGTTTATGAGGGGAAAGTCTTCGATCATACCATTCTGTATGCATTGCAGCAAATGTTTGCGTAGCATAACTTGGTTAAGGTTCAAAGTTTCTGGTTTTCTGCCTGACGCTATATAATACATGTTCGCAATTGCAAACAAGCCACAGTCAAGTGTGTTGCACTGGTTTTGTGCCTTCATTGTTTGAATGGTTAATGTTGGCGATTGTAATTTTAGAATATGACAGATTTGCCTAACAGCGTCAGGAGGGGTATCTTGATCAATTGAATCATATATGAAGACTGTGTTTTTGTCCGCACCAACATTTGTTACTGTAAGCCAATGATTGGGGTTCTGAACATGCAAGATTTGAACGAAAGGGCCTTTGATTTGAGTGAATTGTAAACATCGGCCCAGTAAGACATCTTGAAAGCCGACACAAGTAGGATACTTTTTCTGAATTAAATACTGTGCGACATTGATTACGCTATCTGATATGGAGGTGCCCTGTACCAGAACATTTAAATCTGCATCTGAAAGAGAATACCGTTTGTAGACATTCAGCATGTCTACTTTAACAGTTGCAAGGCCTACCTTTTTTACTTGATTTGGGAAAAATTTACGCTTGACAGCTTTTTGGCCGCCCTCTTCTTGCTCTAACCAGAGGTACCACAAGTTTTGTACTGTTAGAATGCCCAAGATAACTTGTGGCAGTAGTTTGTGCTAACTGAGCTGGTGCAGCCTTTATGGCTGCTGAAGTTTGATTACGAGGAAATGTGGTTAAATTTCTGAAGAAAGCCTCGCAGGACGAAAGTTTTTCCATTAACTCCTTCTCACCACAATTAGATAATACCTTAGCCACGGTTTTTTACATTTCGCAAAGACTCCTATAAGCATAAGTATACTTCTCTTGTGCAGTGTCAAGCTTCACACAGGGTGGTGACTGAATGCTGCTTGTTACCACTGGTGTGGCACTAGTGGTTGTGCAGCTGTCACTCAGGAAATGATCCTTGCACCCCCTGTCTGGTATGCAAGCCTTGTCGAAAAGATCTTGCTTAGTAAAGTCACGCACTGCTAAAATATGTGCACAAGGCAGAGTGTACTGGTTATAAAAAGCACATGTGCAAGAAGCCAAGCACAATGAAACACTGTACAGTGATCTTGGTGAAACTACAACATAAGAATTAGGAGTGGAAGTGACTTGATAACTTACATTTTTAAACTTCTCATACTGCTCTAGTACTTTACTTGTAGCCTCAGAAGTGCAATTACGGGACAATTCTAGCTGAAATGGGTCATTAAAATCATTTGTGATTAGGTTCAGCTTCATTTTTTAAGCTTAGAGAACTGTAGAGATAAAGAATCATTATCAATGTAACCTACCAATGCTTCTATCGCTTGAACCAAATGCATGCTTGAAGAGAGATAATTTTTAATCTTTTGATTGTGGCACTCAATGCGATTATTAGTATTATTACCAAATGTAGGAAGGGCTTGCCGATATGCATGTACCCACATTTCCTTACACAAGTGTCAGTTATGCATATAGTAAGAAATGAAATCTGTGCAAGTCATAGCTTGGAGGTTAGCAAGCTTATCGAAGTAGTCTTGCTCAGTGGGGGAATAAACTAAGCTTTTTAAGAGAGGAAGCAACTGATCACGTTGCTGTCTAGCTTTTTCATTAACCCTTTGCTGGAAACAATGCAACACATGCCACGTACACAAAAGTATGTTAGAATTAGGAAGAATACTGGTTAAAATGCGCAGTTCATTGAGATCTTTATCAATCATCACTACTTTGCAAGCAGACACAACAAATGGGTTGAAATCTACAAACTTTGTGAACATGGGCTCAACAATTTCAGTCGTCTCATTTCGTAAGAAGGCATAACACACAGGTCTCCCACGACCACGACCATCTTGAACTAATATAGAGTAAAGAATATAACCCTCAATATTCACTTTATACGTTCCATCAATAAACATATTCTCTGGATACTTTTCCAAAATCTCACGCATGTGCGTTGTTTGAAGAAGTATGAATTGCAGGTTATTATTTTGATTCATTTCATAGTGAATAACCCAGTTTGGATTATTTTTAGCAAGGTCTCTACCTTCTCTAAAAGCATTTCACCATGAGCCTGCTCATTGCGGATAGGAATAGAAAATCGTTGCTTGTAATTATTAATGTCCTTTGTAGTTAACTTCTTACCAATTTTTGCTCGACCAAGTTTTTAAAATCCTTCGCGCCAATATTACATTTAGCTAAGTCAAAGAATTCTTCTTTTTCTCCATGATTCAGAAGCCTCTTCTGAGGATACAAATCATAATATTCTGTGGGATGGTTATGCTTAGCTTGTGGTTTAGTTATCTTGTAGTGCAGAGTAGGCGATTTACATAGGCTTACCGATACTGTCATTTCACAGCCAGTACCATTGTAAGCTTGCTTTGGTCGCTTTCCTATCCCCCTGGGCTTTATTGTGCGACCGTGAATGCAGCTATATTTAATCCTAATATACTCGAAGTCCCTATCTTCTGATGTGAATGGACTTTTATTACTCTTATTTATCATGACTACATGCCTGCCCTCCCTGCACCACTCATCAAAGCTTTTCTTAAAAGAAGGAAAGTTATCAAATGTTGCATTTAAATAAACTTTGCTACGCCCACCATATAGTGTATTTACTGGGTTATTGAGGACAGTTGGGTTGGCACCAGTGTTTACACAAATAGCCTGGACATCAGGGCTGGCAGGCCTGCTTCTGCATGTCAAAGCAGCCTCACAATACTTGTACTGCACAGCTGCAGTGCACCCAGCTTCCATAGGGTCACCAGCCTCTGTGCCAGGATCGCGCTCAATTCGCATGCAATCCCGAGTCAGTGCTTGTAGATGGCTTTTGCAGACAGAAACCTCGTTCACAGCGTCATTCGTGACAGATTCACAGTGAGTCGCGGAACTAACTGAGCAGTCTTTCAACTGCTTGCTAGGAACACGCTGCACCTTTTTAAAACTATCACGAATGACGTTGTGTGAGACACTGGCTCGTCCTTCAGGCTTTCTACCACAGACAGCGGAAGAAGCAGACTGAATCTGTTTCTGGCTCACAACTGCTGTCATAGGTGAAGTGGACCTGATGGACTTGGCAGCTGTCACAGCAAGAACTTTGCCTTCACTGTCTGCACACAGTTTAGAGCTCTGTTCTTGCTTGTGCAGTGCCGCAGCCTTCCGCCGGCTCTTCTTTGACTGCACCAGTTTCCACTCACTGTCGCCACACTGGCCGACAGCCTGTGGCACAGCTGCTTTTCCAGCACTGGCCTCCTCTTCCCCCACAGAAGAGCGCACAAGAGCACTCTCATGCTCCTGTGAGGCTCTCCTTATTTTCCTGTCACAAGTGGTGCTTGCACCTCGACTAGGGATCATTGGCTGAATAGGCCTCTCCCCAGTGTTTCCCTTGCATGGTACACTTGTGCCATGGAAAATGGGGGAAGGCAGGCTGTCCCAGGTCCACCAAGCTTTGCTTCCCTTGCAGCGAACGCGGACACCGCCAACGAGCGTAAAGCCAATACCATGATTGGTACTGGCCAGTTGGTCAGTGTCATGTCTCTGCATGAGAGCACTGCTGGTTTTCCAGACAGGAGCTGGTGCAGCGGAAGGTCCACCTACTGCTGGAGAATATTGAACTGCATGCATACCAAGTGCTGGAAAATCGACTTCCAAGTTGATGGAAAAGTGCTCCTGCCGAGCCCACCCACTCCATGCAGATGCCTTGGACTCCTTGTAGGACTGTTGGATGTGTCTCCTCTCTAGATGGGTGGACAAGGCACAAGCCTCACGGTGCAGGAAGTCTGCCAGCACCTTGTTGCCAAGCCGGCTGGGGTGGACACCATTCCTGCTCAGGAATCCAGGCCAGCTGTCCACAAGACTATCCAGGATAGTGAAGCCCCTCTCCGGGCAAAGCTGTGCGAGTGCAGCATTCACATTCCTGTAGTGGTCATTCAAATGACAAACATCACACAACTGTTCTTCCCCTTGGCGGTACCGATTCTGCCCCCGAGGAAGAATGGCAGAAAAAGCTACATGCAACGTGGGATTGCTTTCGATGATTCCCTGAGCGAGCTGGCGATATTTGTCCATGCACATGTTGACACTGTCAACAGTGTTGTTTGTGCCAACATGTACATTGACAATATCAAAACTGGCCAGCTTGTCAGCAATCATTGAGAGCAAGTGCTCAATCCTTATTCCTCTGTGAAGCGGCAACGCTAACAGACAAGCCACGGCGCGATGGGAAATACTGGTCGACGTATTTCACCATTGAATCGCCCGCTACTAACACACGCGTCATGTTGCGCACACTTTCAATTCAGAATTACACCATGAAAAAAAAGGAACAAGAAAGTGAATGTTTAATCTAAAACACGGCTGTCAACTACGCAAATGCACTACGACACAGATACGAAGCACGTTAACACGGATGACCAAAGAAAGGGCCACGCACAGATACTGCTAAATCAGCCTATACGCGAAAAATCACAAAAATACGTATTGGGATGGATATAAACAACGTTAGTAAATATAAAATAGCAGTGAAAATAAGTGGTTGAGCTTAGATAAAGATGATGTTCGAGGCTTGCGAATATGTAGCAGGACAAGGCCTGTAGACAGCTCGCAGAAGCAGCAACCAGTCGTACTCCAGCAGCAGCAGCAGCAAGTGAGCGTCTGCTGGCCAGCTGAACCACGTTCCGATTCGGTAAATTCGAACAACGCGCTAAATCGGAAACGACGTATGTCATGACAATTTTTGTGACGTCACTTCCGTGCGGCGCAGGAGCCGTCTCTGTGTGGGGATGGCTACAGCGCCGCGCGGCGCAGCAGCCATTGCCATTTGTTTTTCCTGCCACCAGCCTGGGCACGTTCCTCGCTATTGCCGCCGCCGTTGGTCAAACCAACCACGTCAGACTTTTTCTACCTCCGCCCATGCATCCGACGACCCCTCGACGTTCAGTTGCCACACCCTTCAATTTTTATTCGTCGTCATCTTACGAGCCTTCCACTGACGCCCATTTGCGCGGTCGCCGCTACCCTGACGCCCCTTCGTCCGGTCACCGCAGCTCTCGCTCCCCGTCCCGGCTACGTCGCCAATCGCGCTTTCCGCCACCTCGGCGCTTTTCCTCGCCGAGCTTCTCTGGACGACCGCAGCAGGAAAACTAGATATTGCAGCTTATAGAGGTGAAGCTGCAATACCGATGACGGCCTGAAATCCTCTACTGACGCTTCCCACGCAGCATAGCCTGCTCTAGGTAAAAGTCGACCACGTTCCTGTGACTGCCCTAATTGACACAGGTGCGCACCTGTCCATTATGAGCGCTTCTCTACGCTGCCGCTGCTAGTCATCTGGGTGTATATCGGACGTATGACCGCGTGCGTCGCCGCTTCTTTTGGCGTGGTCTCGCCCGGTCCGTTCGCCGTTACGTGTCCTCCTGCGATAAATGCCAACGTTGGAAGCGACCTACTGCGCCCCCGGTTGGACTTCTTCAACCGATCTCTATCCCAACCGAACCTTTCTTCCGTGTTGGTATAAATCTTCTCGGTCCTTTTCCCGAGTCAAAATCGGGCAAAAAGTGGGTCGCCGTTGCTATAGACTACGCGACTAGGTATGCCATTACTCGAGCGCTCTCTACCAGCAGCGCTACTGACGTTGCGGACTTTTTGCTCTACAACGTTATCCTACACCATGGCGCTCCTCGCCAATTACTCACGGATCGTGGCCACGCATTTTCGTCCTGTGTAATCGGCGATCTTCTGCGCTCTGCCTCGGTGCACCACAAGCTGACCACTTCCTACCATCCCCAAACAAATGGCCATACCGAACGGCTAAATCGGACCCTCACGGACATGCTCGCGGTGTATGTGTCCTCCGACCACCATGACTGGGACCTGGTGCTACCTCACGTGACCTTCGCGTACAATTCTTCGCGCCACGACACTACTGGTTATTCACCCTTTTATTTGCTTTATGACCGTGTTCCGACGTTACCACTCGACACCCTACTTGCAACCACTACAACGCCGTGAACCGAATATGCACGCGACGCTATTGCTCATGCCGACCACGCACGTCAGATCGCCCGCTCTAGACTTTCCGCTTCGCAAGCCACTCAGAAAGCCATCTACGACAGCCGGCATGCTGACGTTCACTTCTCACCCGGTTCTCTTGTTCTCCTGTGGTGCCCAGTTCGTCGAGTTGGCTTATCAGAGAAGTTGTTGTCTCGCTACAAGGGTCCTTACCGTATCATCCGCCAGGTAACCGACGTCACCTCTGAGATCTTTCCTGCATCTGAGACCACAAGCCTGCCTGTAACCACACCCAGTGATGTTGTGTACGTCAGCAGGCTAAAACCTTACTACCTGCCTACTGAAGACCACAGTTAATGTCCACCGAGACGGCGCTTTTACCGCCGGAGGGTTATGCTACGTAGCTGACATATCAGGGGTCAGAACACGACAACGAGGAAGGGGTCTGTCGGTTGTGCGTGCTGTCCTCCATCTTAGTCGATGCCATACGCATCAGTTTGAATATAGATTTTAAATAGACACGGCTCGTGTCATATTTACGTATAACCACAATAACAATAACAATATTTTCGTAACAATATTTTCGTATAACCAATGTGCTCCTGTTTTTCCCTCGGAATAGTAGCTGGGAGAGATTTGTGCTCTCCTTTGCAGGAGAGCTCGCTGCCGCAACAACTTGCAGGCATTGTTGCGGCAGTTCCTTAACGCATTGGCTTCCGCGCACTGCGCGCCCAATCCTGCCTACCACTCCGCGGCAAAAGTTTCGCACCAGCGGGCGGCATGGGGTGGTGTATAAAAATCGCAATAAACTGCGAGAAACGTCATAGAACCACAATTCTTGCTTTATACTGTTTGCAATGCTTTATTGCAGACACTCGGTCAGTATGATTTGCGTGTGTGAAATTCTTTCAAACACACAGGCATGTGAAGCGCAACTTCACATTTTTCGCACTCCCACTGGCTCTCGGACTTTTTGCCATGTGAATTGCAAACTACGCAAAGCCTGGATGGATTTTTTTTTACTTCGTTCGAAAGGATCTGACGAGGAAAATGAGCCCACTCGGAAGCTTGCAGGCGCATTGGTGTAGCCGCGACAGGTGGGTTTCTTCGGCCGCGGTAAAAAGGCAGAGTGACCTCTTTGAAATTGGCTTCGGCGAGATTGACCTTTCAATCGGTGTAGTGGAGCCGCTTGCCGGTAGCTTTTCCAAATAAAACATAGCTGTTATAGACAGCTATGTCCATAATGTAAAAGAAAATTTTCTTGTAGCCTTTTGCGTATCTTCTCATAATGGGAAAAGAAGCAAGTTGTTGGTCCTCGCGATCAACTCCTCCCATTCCTCGGTTGTAGTCTAATACAACTTGCGGTTTCAAAACTGGCAGGCCATTCCCGCGACCCTCCTTGCCGGAATCAATCACATTTGCTCCACTGTGCACGGTTGACAGCATAGTGACCTGCTTTTTATCTTGCCATGTTAGAGCCATGATCCCTCTCGCAAAGAGAACTTCGCATTCACCTTTTTTCAACTTGAGCTGCTTGAAGCCTTTTGGCATATTCTTGCGGTGAACGAACTGTACCAACGGCATTCGAACCCGCATCTTTGAGGTGACCAAAATGCGTAGGCGAAGAGTACCAGTTGTCCATAATTATTGTATGGCCGTCAGGAAGGCGTTTTCCAAAGAGGTCAAGAACAACGGACTTACTGCACAATAGCCCATCTGTTGCTGGCGTCTTCTCACTTTTTCCAAAATAAATTGAAAAATTGAGGTAGTAGCCACTAGATGACTCACAGAGTTTGTAGAATTTCACTCCAAATCTTGCTCGTTTGAAGGGTTTGAATTGTACGTAGGACAGGCGACCGCGGAACTTCATCACACTTTCATCCAACGCAACACTTGCTTCAGGATCATACGCTGCGCCAATGGACTTGAGTATGATATCGAGGACAGACCGTATCTTCCAGAGCCGGTCTTTACTTTGGGGAAGGCTGTTGTTGCAGAAATGCAGGTACCGCGACAGCGCCCAAAAACGATGCCATGACATCACAGTGGCAAAAAATGGTGTGCTGGTAACAGACCTCGTTGACCAGTAGGACTGAATGCTACTCTTCTTTACTTGGCTCATCAGCACACACAAGGCGAAGTAGGCTTTCACTTCGTCGGCGGTTGTTTTATGCCATGAGGAGTCAGGATGCAAAAGCTGCCTTTCGCGTGCGAAGGCGTTTGTGTGCAACGCGATGATGCTCCAAATCACCACTCCAAGAAGGGCATTGAACATTCCAAGAGCAGTGGGACTTCCACCTACTTGAAGCTCGATGGATCTCTTGATGCAAGGCTGGCCGCTGAAGGAGTGCTTGATAATATTTTCCACACTGTCATCTTCTTCCCATTGCCATTCTTTCATCTTTCGCGCCTTTGGAGAAGGCGGCAAAGTATCCAGAGGATATTCTGCTGCACACACATTCTCCTCCTTCTCCTCATCACTACTACTTTCATCACTTTGATCCTCCCCATCGTCTAATGAAACATCTTCATCATCCCGAATGTCACTTTCGGCGTCGCTGTCAAACACAAGTTGCAGAATTTTGTCTTCTGTCAAACCCCGCTTTCGCCGCGATGCCATGTTTTGAACAAGACCGGTCGCAGTTGCCTCGCTCACTTCGCACACAAAACAGCTCCAAACGCGCACAAAAATAACTCCAACAGTGGACAACTATGTCCATCCAGCGGAGAACACATCAAACAAAAGGCAAACACCAACCAATGTGCTGCCATCTATGAAAGATCATGAAAAATAATAATTTTCTAAGTGGCCAGCGTTTCGCCGGTCAAAGAACTTTTGGCCTCGGTCGTAGTGGCCGGCGGATCGCCGGCCGCGGAAGTCAATGGGTTAAAGCAGCTAGAGGTTAGCTGCAAAATTGTTGCTTCCTAATCAGCTGTTTTCTGTATAGCAGTATGAGTCAACTTCCGTTCTTTTCAGGTGTTCGCTGTGGTTAAGTCAATACATGAATTTTTATTATCTCATGATTCAATATATAGTTGTCTATCAACCCCCTTATCGTGCGTTATTTTTCAGCCATCTTGAAGGGCCGCTACTCTACGGGCAATTAATGCGTTTGAAGGTATTGCGATCCCCATTCGTGCAAAAAAAAGCCATCCTAGGAAGTATGATTCATTTAGTGTTTAAGAACACCGTTGCGTAAAAGACATTGGCATTACGCTTGTATTTTTGTCACCTATTTTCAAAACTACTTGTCCTCGCATGAATGAATAAAAAAGAGTGCTCATTCATATATATGAATGCAGCATAACAAAATTTTTAGCGAAAAACCTAAAGGCACAATAAACAGACCAGTTTCACGTGGTTTCATTTTTGCTACTTTATCATGTCCGTCGATTTTTCTGCAGCCACTTATCACCGTCATTTCTCAACTTTTTTACCGTTCACTCAAAGCAGGTATAGAATGGCTCTGCTATTGTTTTTACTTGTTATCCTATTGCAGTGACGTTCGGAATAAATCAAAGTTTGGCTCTAAAAATGTAATGCCGAGCTAACAATGCGTTTTGAAAGGGAATTAGTCGCGCTGTTTGTGGTGGAAAGAACATCATCAATGCGGTCCAAAATACGGGAGTTCTGTCAGCTTATAGATGTTTGATCTAGAAATAAGAAATCTTCCATGCTTGAAAAAACTTCGACTTTTTGCTGTTGAGGTATAAAACTATGAGCTTTACTCGTTGCCTAATACTAGTTGACTTCACAATTGCTGTAGCACAATAGTTCGCAAGTTTGCAACATCTGCAGCATTCTAATTCTTGAACTTCGCTCTCGGTAGCTTGCGAATGAGGAAAAGACGCGTCGGAGAAACCAACGTTGCTGTTTTAGAGAGTCGTTGAGTGCACAATTTTTACATCGGCATTTCATTAGAAGGTAAGTAATGAATAATCGACAGGCACGTCATCGAATGCTTGCACACTTATAGGGGTATAAGAATGAAGCCACGAGCTTCAGATGGGGTAATTATTCATGAATCTTTATTACTTCACTACACACAAACAAGAAACCTACCTTCAATGATAGTTATAATGATGATGACGTAAACGCTTTTGCGTACTTTATTAGACAACTAAAATGCCGAGAGAAAAACTTCCTTCCTTAGAATTGTCTTGCAATTCTTTTACTTGCGTATGCTCTCATTCATCTCTTCATATTTGCTGTACCAAACTCAGTAATTGAAGAGAAATTAGGTGAACTGTTCAGAAGTGAACAGCTTCTGCTAACGCGTCTTCTACAATTAGTTAGATTTGTTGCCGGGCTATACGCATGAGTTAAGGCTGCTGATACGAGTAAGAGCATTGTCCTCATATATAGCAGAACAATGAGATAGAACTAGTGCAGTGTTGCCAATGTAAGAGCACATAGCCAGGAACAGCCAATACCTTCTATGTGTTAGCCATCGCCCTCTACACTTTACCAACAAGTGATGATAGTAATTTACATCCAGCTAGCGTGAGCTGCTGCTTGTACGTAGGGCCACCGGACAAAGTAGTAAATAAGCGGCTATTGAATTTAAATGTCGTATATTTCAGCCTTACTATTTTAACTTTACATCGCGGAGATGGCTAACTCATACCTAGATTCCATGATTGCGATGGGTGTAAAAGTCATAAGGTTGAAGAAAGGCGTTGAATTCTTGAATACTGATATATAATTATAACATTGCAAGCGCAAGCCTGAGTTAGCCTATCATCTGTTTTCATTTGCAATAAGTGAGATGCCTGAATAGTTATCCATCGCGCAGAAATCGATGTGTGCATGATTGGCGGGTGGTGTTGTGATACAAGCCCATGTGCAGACAACCGTTTGCGTCAATATTTTTTTCTACTGCAAGACCTCCTTTCAGCGGAAAGCAGGTGTTTGTGTTGTTTTGTCCTGATTTTCGATGAGAATATTGGGGACGCATTCATGTTCCCAGGGGAAACTGGTGGGTGTAGAGTAAGATGAAGCACCAAAGGAAAGATTAAACAGATTGCCATTACAGCATGAGCAACCGCTCCTTCCTGCTCGAACTCGTACTTCAGCCTTCGCGCGCACGCCACTAAACTACAAACAGAGAAAGCGAAACCGCGAACGTTGATGCGACGTGCTCAGGCAGCGACGTTACTACGAAGCGTGTCGACGCAAATGCTTTCCCGCGAAACTTTCAGAGCAAACACGGTGACCTAGATGAAGCGTGAACAAAAGCCAAGCGGCCGCACTGGCTGGTTCGGGATGTTGGCAGTGCGTGCATTTGGCTTGCTGTAACAGTGCATGATTGTTCACGTTGACAAGGCTGAAGGACTGGAACGTGACGAATTGTTTGCAAGGTGTTCATGAAACAGACGTGTGTGCAAGCCACAATGAATGAATAAAGAGAAATAATAGACGAGGGTTTACTGCGAAACTCATTGAAAAGGGTAAAAAAAATACCTCGATGTACTGGATAAACAGATGAAATACACAACGAGTTAGCGAGGTAAACAACTTTGTTCTGTCCTAATAGGCGCAAGTAAACTCAATCAGAAAACCATACTCTTGTTCAGAGGTGGTTGTGTGCTAATCACAGAGAAACAGTGCGACAGACTACGCGATACAGCATGGATGATGGCATGAGTGAAGGGAGTCTGGATGCAATTTCTCAATTATTTAATTCAAATCTTCGGATGCCGAGTCCTGTTTCACTACGGGGAAGAACAACCCTTGCGTCACATTATGAACGGAAGCTTTAAGCATGACTTTGCGAATGAATTATGTCACGTTAATCAGACACAGTCAATACATTTCAAATGTGATTTATTCGAGGCACATATTTATAAAGTTGGGCCGATTATTACACACTGAACTCTCTTACACTTCGCAGTGCTATTGTTGTTGCTGTATTAGTAGTGGTAATAGTAGCAGTAGTAGTTGCAGTAGTTGTTGTAGTATAGTAGTTGTTGTAGTAGTAGTAGTAGTAGTAGTAGTAGTAGTAGTCACTACCGTAACGTAGGTCAGGCGAAGAAGGGACTCAGGCAATCTACCTAACTAATCCTACTCACGCGGTGCCCGAGCTTCACCTTTCGATAGTTTTCACGGTCTTCAACTTGCTCTATTTTTAGGACCTTGCTTCTTGTGCTCGGTGCTTGTCCGCTGTCATAGCTGCTGGTTTCCATTGCTTCCACTAGAGGCGCAGCTGTGCTGTCTCCAGTGGTTTAAAGGGACGATTTACTGTCCTGCATAGCTCTCCTGTTTTCTGTAGCAATAAAAAGCGTACTATCTGAAGTGTCTATCCTTGCATTGGTTTTTTCTGGAAAGTGCGTGATAATTTCTCATGCAGAATTTTTTTGTCCGCGTTCTGTCTCCTTCTATTGGTCGGATGAATTTCCACAACACTAATCGGTGCCGGAGAAAGTAGAAAACTGAACCACGTGCGATTTTCGCAGGCTTCATTATGTTCTTTCATCAATAAAACAAAGGCTTTAGTGCTCGTTTAAGGCACACAAACACTTCTTTATTGTTCTCGTGAACGGTTGCGGACGCCGTGGTCACGTTACTCTACCGTTCGCTGCGAGGCATGCAGGCAAACGAACATACCGCTGGCAGGGCCACAAGGCGCCTTTTGAAAACCCACGAGAAAAAAAACTGGTCTCTCGTTCAACCTAAAGCTGCCTCAAAAGCACAGAATACCATTTCCAATCGAGCATAATTGTTTTTTAGCAAAATAAGTATACCTACGAGTAGTTCTTGTCCTACCAACAGAGTGTGATGATTCACCACATTCGCTGTTGGCTGACGCTAGAGGTCACTGTTCTCTACTCTCATCATCCAGTTGATAATATAATTCCTTTTTTTTAGCAAGAAAGCATGCTCGTTGTGGCCGATGGGATGAAAGATATTTAGATTTGCGCCACAATAAGAAAACTTTTTTCGAGTGGTAGCGAGCCCCTTTAAAGAATGCTGACAAGACGGCACGCTGCCGTTCATTGTACGGTAGCCATCATTGTCACCCGGGAGGCCATGAAGGTAGTGCAACGGCGGCGAAGGCTCAGAATGCATCAGCAGGGTGGCCTCATGAGACCAAAGCGAAGTAGGCTCCTCGACAAGCGGGCGCTGCAATGAGAGCCCGCGAGGCAGAAGAAACACATCATGTCGGGTTTCAAACTCGATGTGTTTAGCACGGCCAAGGCAGCCCAAACTGGTTTCTAAAACATTGTCCTGAGGCCATAACCATCTCCACGAGCCTTCGACTGTCATGTCGCGCCTTTATAAAAACGATAATTGAGCAGACATTCGGAAGATTCACTGTTTAGCAGATTTTACCTCTGAAGCAAGCTCCTTTATCATTTTTCACTTCGTGGACACGCGTCAATTTTTTTCCTGAGTTAAAAAAGCATCGTGTAGATATCGAAAGCTCCAAAAATTTTCCTTTCTGTCCGCATTTCTTGTGAACCTCGGACAATGATACCAGTAATGAGTAACCCATTTTAACTTCAGTGCGTTGGGACTGCCACGAAAGAAGCTCGAGGTGATAGAAGTTTTTCATTAATAGTTTGCCTTTGCGATTCGGAGTGAATAACAGTCACTTAGAACGTAGAGAGTTGTGTCCCTCTAATAATATAAACTAAATATGCCATATATTCAGTTCAGTTATGAAAATAGCCTTAGGCCTTTAAAAAATATGAGAAACAGACAGGTGACACCAGTTGCACAGTGTGGTTCAACAGTAATTATACTATATTTTTCGTGGTGTAGCACCAAGAAATTTTATATTAGCGGTCATCTACTATCTTTTGTTTTTTTCAGGCATACTAATTCATCGCTAAAGCGCAATGGTAGTCTTTGTGAAAGCTGTGCTTGTTTACGGACGGCAGATCGATTTGTACGCATTCGTTATATTTTAATAGGCTTCAGACCAGGATAAAGCTATCAGCAGTAGACCAATAGCTGTAAAAAACATGCCCCGCTGTTGATTTTGTTCAAGGAAACTAATGCCTGTTTTATATTCACTTCAAGAGTAAATTGCTCCGTATATACGACATTGCTCAAAACTTCTCCCACAACAGGAGTCCCTTTTAAAACACAACTCCACTCACCAACGCAGCTAGTTTTCTCTTCGCAACTTTGGGCAACCAAGTGGCCCACTGCAAGCTGTTTTTCACGTTTTCTTTTCGCACGTTTTCTGGCTTATCGAGTACTTTGTCGGGACAATTATAGTGTTTTAGCTATTTTAAAATTGTATCTTAATAAAGTCTAAACCATCCCTTTAGTTTTTCATCATTGATTGATAATTTATATGTGAGATTTAACGTTCAAAAACCACAATTTAACTATAAAAGACGCCGTAGTGGTGGGCTCTGGAACAATCTTACCCTTGGGGTTCCTTAACGTGCACCCAAACTTGAGCACAAAGGCCTACAGCATTTTCAGCTCCATCGAAAATACAGCGCCGCAGCCGGGATTCAATCCCGCCACCAGCGGGTCAGCAGCCGAGCACCTTAGCCACTAGACCACCGTGGCGGGGTTTTTCTTTTTCGATGATGCTATGATAAATTATTTACCAGGTGAGTTCACAGGAGCTAAACTTTCATCAAGAACTCTAAAACCAAGCGAAAAAAGCGTTCAACGAAGATGTGACGAACACAATATTCCAGCTGTAGTGAATAAGAAAGACGTTGATACCATCAGGTCAGCTATCATCAACACAAGAAAGAAGACACGAGATCGGCGATCAAGCACCGTCATCTGGGTCCGCCTGCGTTCCTTTCGAGCTACCACCCGCTTGCTCAGTCCTTTAATGAAGCCCCTTTACATTTGGTGGAGGTGCTGGGTAACTACATCACCTACATCCTGGAACTCTGATCCCGCACCCTGCCGTCGACCATGCAAGTTGACGCTGGCCAACAGACCGCACCTCTCGCGGCTGCTACTTGCCCCGGCCCGGTTCACCAGGGCGCCGAAGACCAGGACGTCGAGGACTGGCTGTCGTCCTACGAAAAAGTCAGTAGACCAACAGGTGGGATGACGCTGCTAAGTTGAGCACCGTCAACTTTTACTTGGCTAATGTGACGAAACTGTGGTACACAAAACACGAATCCGAGTTCGAGAACTGGGCCACTTTCAAGCAGGCAATATCCTCGGTTTTAGTTCGCCCTGCCGCGCAGAAGTTGCGCGCCGAACAACGCCTGCGCTCATGGGCGCAAGAACCTGGCGCAACGTTTACCGCCTATATCGAAGATATACTCGATCTCTGCAAGCGCGTCGATGGCGCAATGAGCGAAAGTGCCAAGATCTAGCACATTATGAAAGGTGTTGATGACGACATCTTTCAAATGCTCCTTGCGAAGTCTCCTGGAACGGTGTCTGAAGTGATAACTTTGTGCCAGAACTACGACGAATTGCGACGGCAACGAGGTCTCACCCGTCGTCCATTTCAGCCTAACCAGCCACTCGCTGCACTGGACGTCGTACCTGACCACTCCTGCCTTCTAGCACAAATGAAAGACTTTGTGCGTGAGGAGGTCGCACGTCAGCTTTCCCTCCTGCCATTTTGTCAGCGCCAAGAGCTGCCGCAGCAGCAGCAAGAGCAACCACCGACACCGCTAGCTCCCATGCTCCGACATGCACTTCAGGACCAGATTGCCGAGGGTATGCCAGTGCCCTTTCAGCAGCAAGTGGTCGCCGCGCCTTTTACTTATGCTGACGCAGTAAAGAGGCAGCAGCCACACCAGCTCTCGCTGTTCAATGAACTGCCGCATGTCACCGCTCCTACTCAGTCTTCCATCGCATGGGCTCCTCCCCTCGCTACCACAGCCTCGGCTCAGTCGTATGCCGCATGGTCGGGCGCCCCTTGCTGCAAATGCCTTGCGAACGCGCGATAACCGGCCGATCTGTTTTGCGTGTGGTAGCCCTGGCCATATCTCCCGATACTGCCTTCGTTGCGTGCCCGCCTACACAGGCGTCCGACCACGAAGCAACTACATGAACCGACCACCTTTTGGTTATGAAAGTTCGGATCGTCAGTCAAACACGTCTTCCCGTGACTATCTGGCAACTTCGTCTCGTCGCTCACCTTCACCCAATCGACGCTCTTTGTCACCCATGCGTCCACGACCAGCCCCTCAAAACGAGGGAAACTAGCCGTCGCAGTTCAGGGGGCAAGAACTGCGCTAACAAAATGTTCAAGTCCTCGCACCTTGCCGTCAATTATCGTCGAAGTTTTTGTAGACGGCGCCCATGCATACGCTCTTGTGGATACCGGTGCCGCTGTGTCTGTTATAGACGCCAAACTCTGCCGCAAGCTTCGAAAGGTGACCACGCCGCTTGATATGTCCTTACGTGCAGCAAATGGAGAACCTGTTGGACCTATAGCCGCCTGCACTACCCGACTCACAATTGCGAAGGACCACTACATTGTTGAGTTTATTGTCCTTTCCTTGTGCTCTCATAGCATCATACTTGGCTGGGATTTCCTATCACGTAATCGTGCCGTTATACATTGTGCCCGTTCAGAACTTGAACTGCTTCCGTTCTTCGACCAGCCCTACGACCACACTAATCAAGCCGCGCACAAGCTAGTTGTCAAAGTGGACATTGACATTCCACCGACAACAGCTGTTTTGCTCCCTGTGGTCTCCGATGGCATGCGTGATGAAGTAGCATTTTTCGAGCCATCAAGCCTCTTTCTAAGTCGGAAACCACTTCTGCTCCCTTATTCAGCCCTCTCAATTCCTGATGGAGCCAGTGCTCTCTGCCTTACCAATCCCTTTCCGCATATTATCAAACTGTTTAAAGGCGAGTTTCTTGGATGCGTACAGCCCATTAATAACGGACAAACTTTTACAGTGCCACAAGAATCATCCCAAAGTGACCTCGCCGCCGTCATTGCTGCTAACCACTCTGATTTACAGACTTCGAAAGTGTTCGATTCGGCGATCGCAGATGGACTGTCACCATCTGAACGATCTGAACTCATCCAACTGCTGTACCAGTACCGCGAATCTTTCGATGTTGTTCAACCTTCACTTGGCCGCACTTCTACCACTCTACATTACATCGATACCGGCTCCCATGCGCCACTACGACAGCGACCATATCGTGTTTCTGCGGCGGAACGCCAAGTTATTACCGAACATGTGAACGATATGCTGCAACGCGGCGTCATTCAACTTTCGCAAAGTCCATGGGCCTCACCTGTAGTGCTCGTTAAAAAAAAGGATGGTTCCGTTCGCTTCTGCGTGGATTACTGGCACCTAATTAAGATCACTCGAACAGACGTGTATCCTTTACCCAGGATTGACGATGCGCTTGATACTTTACAAGGTGTCGAGTTTTTTTCATCATTAGATTTGCGCTCAGGGTACTGGCAGGTCCCCCTTGCAGATGCTTATTGACCAAAAACAGCCTTCGTGACACCGGACGGTCTGTATGAGTTTAATGTCATGCCCTTCGGCCTCTGCAATGCGCCTGTCACCTTCAAGCGCATGACGGACTCGGTTCTTCGGGGTTCGAAATGGCAAATCTGTCTCTGCTATCTCGACGATATAGTCGTCTTTGTGCCCTACTTCGGAACACATCTCGAGTGCCTCAAACACGTCCTCACGTGCCTGAAGATTGCTCAGCTCCAACTCAACCTCAAGAAGTGTCACTTCGCTGCTCGGCAACTTACGATTCTCGGGCACGTCGTATCAAAGTACGGTATACTTCCAGACCCGGCTAAGCTACGTGCTATCGCCGATTTCCCCAAACCAACTACTATGAAGCAGTTACGGAGCTTCATGGGGTTATGCTCCTACTTTCGCCGGTTCGTGCGCAACTTCGCCTCTATCATTTTGCCTTTGACCGAACTTATAGGCAGCACCACTGATATTTCGTCATGGTCTTCTGAGTGTGACCAAGCCTTCTGTACCCTTCGTCGTCTCCTCACTTCCCACCAATACTGCGTCACTACGATCCTACGGCAGCAACTGAGGTCCACACAGACGCCAGCGGTGTCGGCCTTGGTGCAGCTCTCGCGCAACGCAAGCCTGGATTCGCCGAGTATGTCGTCGCCTACGCCAGCAGAACTCTCACCATGGCTGAATCAAACTACAGCGTCAGTGAGAAGGAATGCTTAATGATCGTTTGGGCACTTGTCAAATTCTGTCCATACCTTTATGGCCGTGCTTTTGATGTAGTAACGGACAACCACGCATTATGCTGGTTATCTTCGCTTAAGGACCCATCGGGTTGTCTTGCCCATTGGGCTTTTCGGCTTCAAGAATATGACATTCGCGTGCTATATCGTTCCGGTCACAAGCATGCCAATGCTGATGCACTGTCACGATCTCCCCTATCCCCGGACATTGCATCTGTTTCCTAGGACAACACGTTGTCAGCTCTTGACGAGGACACCATCTCTTCTGCACAACGCAATGACCCATGGATCGCTTCGCTTTTTGACGCGCTATCCGAGGCACCGACACTTCCAACCACTCGAACCCTGTGCCGCCAGGCTCCGCACTTCAGTATTCGGGATGGCCTTTTATACCGGCGCAACTATTAAGCAGATGGTAGGAAATGGCTACTAGTCATTCCCCGAACGCTGCGCTCTACCATCTGCGCGTCGTTTCATTCCGACCCGCAATGTGCTCACGCCGGTGTTTTCAAGACCGACGAGCGCCTACAAAAAAGGTATTACTAGCGCGGAAGGTTTACCTTCGTCCGCCAGTTCATTCGCGGCTGCCACGAATGTCAGCGGCGGAAAAGCCCGCCACATCCCGCAACAGGTTCTTTGCAGCCACTTCCATGCCCAGACCGCCCATTCGACCGTGTAGGAATTGACCTCTACGAACCACTACCATTAACAACGGCAGGCAACCAATGGCCTATCGTGGCAGTGGATCATCTAACACGGTACGCTGAAACTGCTGCTCTCCCCACAGCTGCAGCACAAGACGTCGCAACTTTCATAATCAATCGCTTTGTGCTTCGTTATGGTCCACCTCGAGAACTCCTCAGTGACCGAGGGCGTGTTTCCCTGTCCGATGTAATACAAGCACTTCTTCAACAGTGCCATATTGTTCAGCGGAAGAGTACAGCCTACCACCCACAGACGAACGGCTTGACTGAGCGGTTTAATCGTACTCTTGGGGACATGCTCGCTACGCATGTCGCTTCTGATCAAACAAACTGAGACCTCGTTCTCCCATTTGTGACATACGCGGTAACACCGCTACGCAAGTCACTACAGGATCTTCCCCATTTTTTTTTCTCCTGTACGGTCGCGAACCATCGTACACCATCGACACTTTACTGCCATACTCGCCAGACCCCTTCGAATGCAAGGCTGTCTCGGAAGCCGCTCGTTACGCAGAAGAGTGCCGCAAGCTAGCCAAGCGGCTTACTACATCCGACAAACAGCGCCAAAAGGAGATCCGTGACGACGACCATCGTTCTGCACCAACGTTCGTTCCTGGAGCACTTGTATGGCTTCCTGTACCGCCCTGCGCCCCAGGTGTATCACCCAAGCTACTCTCTAATTATCATGGTCCCTACCGCGTGGTCGACCGTACTTCACCCGCGAACTGCGCCATTGAACCCCTCACGCCACCGAGCGACCTTCGTCGGCGTGGACGTGATATCGTTCACGTAAACCGTCTGAAGCCCTACTTTGACCCGCTTGTCCCCACGTGTTAGATCGCCAGGATGGCTTCAACTTTTTGCCGGGGGTAATTGTAGTGAATAAGAAAGACGTTGATACCATCAGGTCAGCTATCATCAACACAAGAAAGAAGGCACGAGATCGGCAATCAAGCACCGTCATCTGGGTCCGCCTGCGTTCCTTTAGAGCTACCACCCGCTTGCTCAGTCCTTCAATAAACCCCCTTTACACAGCTAATAAAATTTGAGACAAATATAAATAATAAATTCTACGTTGCAATCAACTTGGACACTGTTGTTCAAAATCATTTGCGTAGCGTGTTTCCAGCCTGTCTGCTTTATTTTGTATCGTTTTTTCATTGACGTAACAAATAGCGACTTTTAGTGTTTAAAGACTGATTGATGGCCTAGTTGGTACTTAATTAGTGTCGTAATTTTGCCGTGAAGTGTCACAAAGGCAGGACGTCACAAAGACAGACAGGTGGGCTTGACAGTTGTGCCGACATGTGGTATCCCTTCACGCCCTTTGCATTTATTGTGCAGGTGCTCGCTGCTGCATGCCGTGTCGAGCCCTTCGACGTTGTCGGCAGCAACCAATCCGGACAACGCCCCATGCTCCTGCTTGACGCTCCAGCACCGTTCCATCCAGCACCGAAAGATGGCCCCTGCATCGATCCCCTCACCGTACTCCTAGAATTTTCAACAGCGCCACCCTCAGCGACATCAGCTGCCCAACCGGGCATAAAAGACAGCGCTTCGCAGCCGACACTTCGTGGGCTTTACAGTTGTGCCGACATGCGGTATCCTTTCATGCCCTTCGAATTTATTGTGCAGGCACGTTCGCCCGACTCCCTTTATGCAAAAAACTAGCAACCGTTTTTTGGTGCAACTGCCATGCCCACAGTATTTCTTGTGTTTTGTTATGAATATCTTTACATGTGCGAACACTGTCCTAAAGCTCCTACTGTTATCAGGTGACGTAGAGCTTAATCCAGGCCCTAACACGCATAGCGCAAACAGTCAAACCGACCAAACTACCCAAGCACTTCTAACAAAAGTAGACGAAGGCCAGGCTCAAATTCTTTCCGAAACGAAAACGATCAATGAACGACTAACAGCAACCGAAGTAACATTAACAGACCTTGCAACTCGTATCACAAAATCTGAAGAAATGTGCACATCTATCCCGGAACTTCTTTCCAGCGTAGGAACGTTAACAAAATCATCAACCGACACAACAGTCCTGCTCTCCAATGGAAGGCAGGCTGAACGATGCCAAAGATAGGTCGCGTCGGTGCAATCTTCTTTTTTATGGAATCCCCGAAAAAGAAGAAGAAACTTGGGCAGACAGTGAAGGATTTGTTACTGACATTTGCAAGAAGCACATCAAAATTAACCTTGTGCCGAACGATATCGAAAGAGCGGACAGAATCGGAAAACGTCAACCAGAAAAACCGCGCCCAGTAATTGTTAATTTCTCCCAGTTCAAAATAAAAGAAGCAATCTTATCTAACGGCTTCAAACTAAAAGATACGCCGTACAGTGTAGGTCAGGGTTATTGTTTCGCTACCCGCACTGCCCAGAGAGAGCTTCTACGCTTCGCACGTGAGCACGACGGCCCTTTCAAAGCTCCGTTACAAGAAGGTAGTTATCGGGAAAAAAATCGTACCACTATGATGCAACCCGAAAAGAAGTCAAAAAAATTTTTCCACGCGACAGATAGCAATTTCACATTCCAGTAAATGTATCGCCAATTACCTCACCCTCTCTTTTGCGATGGAGGCGGAAATGTTGTAGGCCCGTGTGCTCACATTTGGGTGCACGTTAAAGAACCCCAGGTGGTCTAAATTTCCGGAGCCCTCCACTACGGCGTCTCTCATAATCATATAGTGGTTTTGGGACGTTAAACCCCACATATCAATCAATCAATACCTCACCCTCTCGCCATACCCAGAATCACCCCGCCAAACATGCAAATGACGTCAGCTTTTCTATTCTCTACACAAACATAAGAAGTATCATGCCGAAACGCGACGAAATATGTACCATAATTGAATCATCTGATTGTGACGTCGTGATGTTGACAGAAACATGGCTTTCACCTTCCATCAAAGATTCTGAAGTTCTTTCATATCTAACCAATTTCGCATTGCATCGCCAGGACCGTTTATCCGGTCGAGGTGGTGGCGTGCTTATCGCTGTTAAACATACAATCCGTCACTTCGTTATTAGCATTACCAGTCCACTGGAAGCTCTTTGGGTAGCTTGCGAAAGTTCCCATGGGCTGATCATACTAGGTGTCTGTTACCGCTCCCCCAAATCAGAGCCCAACTTTAACATCAACTTTAACGACACCGTGCAAAGTTCATAATTTGTATCCGTCCATATAGTGGTCAAACAACGTTTCCCTTCGCAGCGGTGAATGCGGCGAATTCCTAGACTGTTTAGAAAACTACCAACTAACACAAGTAATAACCCATGCCACCAGAGAAACATTACACAGCTCTAATATATTAGACCTTATTCTAATGTCGGATCCAAGTAGCCTGCATTCTCTCCATTACCTTAAAGAAATAAGTGATCACAAAATTATTCTTGCCTCTTTCAGTTTTACTTTTCCAGAAAATAAACCTACACCAAAGCAGATAAAACTCTACGGTCGTGGCAATTATGAAAAGATTAACAGCGAACTTGAACAATTTTACATATCGTACGAGCAGGGTTTCAACAAGCGCACCATAGAAAATAATTGGAAGTTGCTAGTCGAAAAACTCAACCAACTAACTGATGCATATATTCCAAGAATAAAAATTAAAAACAAAACATCCGCCCCTTGGTTTAACAACGTGATTAAAAAACTGATAAACCGGAAAAAACGCCTGTTCATACGTGCCAAAAAACAGAACCAACCGTCCCTATGGAAAGAATATTCCGACTCCGTACGATGCCTCTCGATTAACATTCAAAACGCGAAACGCGATTTTTTTCGAACAACACTACCAGACATGCTCAAAAATAACCCTAAAAAATTCTGGCAAACAATAAACCCAAGAAACATCTTGCCGATAACTTTATCCGGTACTAATGACAAACCGCTCAGTGACGTAGAATCAACTAATGCCTTAAACCATGCCTTTTGTTCTGTTTTCACTCGTGAACATAGCTTTTTTGCGAACTGCAGAGAGACCCTTGCGTTTATTATAAGCGAGCCAATGTCACCTATTGAAACATCTGCAAATGGAATAAGTAACATAATTAGAAAAATGAAACTCTCATCTGCAAGTGGAACTGATAACATTAATAGCAAATATTAAAGAATACACAATTGATAATTAGCGCAGCATTTCGGCTGCTCTTCTCTCAATCACTTTCACAGGGACAGGTACCGAGTGATTGGAAACTCGGTAAAATCACTCCAATGTTCAAAAATGGCAACAAAGCATCCCCATATAACTACTGGCCCATATCGCTTACAAGTGTCCCATCCAAAATTATGGAGCACATTTTATTTACCAACATCATTAATCACCTCGAACAGCACAACTTCATTCACCCTTCCCAACGTGGTTTTCGTAAAGGCCTGTCGTGCGAAACACAACTTGCTGCCTTTATCCATGACTTGCACACAAATCTTGACCGGAACATTCAAACGGACCCCATATTTCTTGACTTTGAAAAGGCTTTTGATAAAGTTCCTCACCACCGCCTTATGACCAAACTTTCTTTGCTTAACCTCGACCTATTCGTCTTGTCCTGGATAAATAACTTTCTCACTGACAGAAAACAGTTCGTCGTCATAAATACGGCCAGGTCTCAAATCTCTTCCTTCCTCTCCGGTGTTCCCCAGGGAACAGTACTTGGCCCCCTGCTTTTCCTGATTTACATCAACGACCTTCCACACTGTATTACTAACAACATAAGATTATTCGCCGACGATTGCCTTATTTACGCAACAATCTGTAGTCATGAAGATCAAATAGCTTTACAAACAGACCTAACAGCCGTTCAAAATTGGTGCCACAAGTGGCAGATGAGTTTAAACATATCCAAATGTAGATCAGTGTCTTTTCACAGACGTACTAATCCGTTAGTGTACAACTACACCCTACATAACAGTTTTCTACAACTGACTAACTCGTATAAAAACCTTGGAATACACATCTCAAGTGACCTATCATGGACCTTCCACATCAATCACGTCATTTCAACAGCTCGTAGATCTTTAGGTTATATCCAAAGAACCCTGAAGTTTGCTCTCAGCCACTTAATAAAATTAGCTTTTACCACAATAATACGCCCCAAACTGGAGTATGCCGCAGCAATTTGGGACCCACACCAGCATTATCTCATCCAAAACCCAGAAGCCATCCAAAACCGCGCTGCCAGATTCGCCTTTTCCGATTACTCATCGTTCACCAGTGTAACAGACTTAAAGAAACGCGCCGCATTCATTCCGCTTAGTCAACGCCGAAAAACTGCGCGGCTCGCATTATTCCACAAATTCTATCACGCATTCCCACCCAGCATTTACGTCACCCAACGCCCCCATTTCTCTGATCGTTGTTGCAAACACTATGCAAGTACATTACCCTCGTTCCAAAACTACCACAATTGCAGAATCATTCTTCATTCGGACAGCTAAGGAATGGAACGTCCTACCGGATACCATTGTTAGCATTCAGGATGCAGAAACCTTTAAAAATTCCCTGACAACCATTACTAAACTGTAATAGCTAACTGAACTGTGATCTGCCATGCTATTTCTTGTGTTATGGTTTCTAGTGTCATCTTCCTAGTATGGCATGTATGTATATTTTGTGTACTTAGCAATGTTTCGAAACCTTTTAAGTGGTACCTTTTGTCACTGAAAAATGTTTCATCCAGAGTCCTCAAACAAATGTACCTGTTACCACCCCCCCCCCTCTTCTTGTATGCCCACCCCTCATGTAATGTTCCTTCTGTTAGGGACCCTTGAGGAAAATAAAATAAATAAATAAAGTAAAGAAAGACAAAATAGCTTGTCCTTGTCGTTCTTTGTTTTCTTACTGTGTGTTTGTGATATTTAGCGGCTAAAGTATGTCTTTCAAATGGTGACTTGCCCTTCAAGATACCCTTCTTTGTTTATCGGGCAATAACGTTTTGTGTGACACGCAGCACACTACGCCTTCAAAAGGTAAAAATTCGAATGCACTACTCACCGTGATTTGGCATACGCATGTCGTTCTAGAATGCAAATAAAATCTAACTGTGAAAAACATCATGAACTCCAAAACTACGAGCTCCTAAACAAGATGGAAGCAGCCAGAAAAGCTAGGAGCATTAGCAAAATATTTTACGATAACTTTCATGGGAAGTGACGACACTATTATCCATTTAGCGGTTTTTACAGACGTTGCCTTACACGCACTGTTTTCATTTACGGTCTTTCTCTCCCTTCATTTCTTTTCCATCTCTTCCCTCCTCTGAGTGCTGATGTGAAAATACTTGGCTCCCATTCACGCAAGCGTTTTCGCTCGCACGTTTTACTTCAACCAGCAAGAACTATGTATCATTCGACGCCCTTTGTTGCGGTGAACCACTGGATACGAAACATATACCGGTGGGGGAATTTTCCAGACTTCCCCAAGACATTTCATCACCCGCTGCCCAGACGCCTAGTGCGTCGATGCATCGCCCGGTTTCTGCAAGTACGATGGCTAAGGCGTCGTCGAGCTAGAGAATGGCCTCCAAACCTGGTTTATCAATTGTATATGGTGTGTATATCAATTCGGAGGAAGCGGAGAGCGCGGGCTAGATTGAAGTCACCCGCAAGAAGAAGAGACTTGCCGAGTGGGCGGCCTGTACGGCTTACACGCCCTCGTCAGCGACATGAAGCGGTAATGGTGGCTCCCGCACTGCCGCCTCCTCACAGAACGTGATGAGACGCGTTGTGCAAGCTTCCAGCATTCCAAACCTTCCCCGCTATTTGCAACTTTCACCACCTAGAGAGGGGGCTAGTGCAAGCCTAACATGGCTGTCCTTTAGGCTATAGTGGAGCCACTGCCGGTGTTCCCGTCATTTCGAACTGCGTAGTATTTTCGGCTGCAGCCACCGAGTTGTCAAGGCTTTGCTGAGAAGGTCATTGACTCTGGCATGTATTATATCCCACACTGCGTGCTGAGAAACGCGTGTGTGATGTATATTGAAGGAAAATAGGTTTTGAACGCCGGGCACATCGTCTGCTGCGGTGTGAAGGAATGCACGTACAGCTTTGTGAACGCTGCTCATGCCATTCCCGGCGAAGATCGAGCGGCCACTCTCGTGCAAAGCAGAAAACCTCGCCTTTGACTGCACGGCGTCTGCCCAGCAGCGTCTAATATATTTTGTGATTATTCTTGCTCAGCAAGCAAGAAATAAAGAGTAAGTCATTCCTACTACGACTCGCAGTACCTGTCCGACTTCAGAATAACCGTAGTAAAAATTGCCAGCGACAAAATATAAAGCACCAGTGAACCACCTAAGTGAGAAAGACTGAACAATGGCATAGGTTAGCTGCGTAGATATCTCCCGAACGATAGTTACGACGGATGCCACATAGTGACGCCAACACCTGTGAAAGTTGTGAATTGATTTCAGACCATTACACGACCCTGTGGAGGGGTGGATGTCAAGAAGACAGATCTTATCTCCAAGCGCTCGCTCACTAAAGCAGCTTCCCACAGCGGAGCAGGTGTGCTGCGGCACGCTGTGCACGAACCCCTTCCAGAACATTTTCATCGTTGCCACGCCGTTCGAGGCGAATGCGCCCACCTACACCACAGTCAAGAGATAACTATGACCAAAACTGTCGTAGCTTTGGCGGCTTACGTGACTGCGTCGGACGGCACATATAAAGGAGTGATCCGCGCAGTCAATGTGAATTTCAGCGACGAAGAATTAACAGAGATGATCGTTACCCAAAGGAACCCCGATACACTGGTGGTTTTAATGATCAAGAAGATGCCAAAAATGATCGTGTGAGCGACAGTTTTGTGGGTGTCTTCAAGGCTGGCACGAGACGCGAGACGTCAGCTTGCTAGTGAGGATGTGAACGACGCCGACACCAAAGCGCGACACAGTGCGACCAAGAACTGCTCCGCCTTTAATACACGTTCAAATTATCATTAAACATGGCGTTTTTCCAAAGTAGCTCGAAACCGAATATAGTAGGGTCACTGAAAGTCTAAAGCTGGAGGCGTTCATCTTTGATATTATGCTATTAGACTCACCTCAAGCTTCGTTCCCTTAACGTAACAGTTAAACAAGTGCCATGACTACTTCATGTATAAAGAAATTTGGAACAATTACAAAGTACATTCCTATAGTGCGCGCAGCCAGTTACTCGGTGAGAAATTGAGCGCATCAAACGTATGAGCAGCGTCCCGATGCTATCTTAATCCACACATAAGTGAGGCCAATTCAACAAAGGGCAGCTCCAAAAGTGTTAGCTCTAAATATCAAATATCTCGCACGCTGCTTCACACCAACATACCACGACCACGGCAGCTTCCATTGAGTACGAGCAGTCGAACAGCAGAAGCTGTATACCTTGGTCTCCTAGGGTGTGTTCCTCAGAACCTGTGATTGTTACTTAGTGCGCTATTATGAAACGACATATTACCATTCAGTTAAAAGGCATAACTGTACTGAAAAGCTCACCTGCGCCATTCATAGTACAAGAAAACGTACCTGAAATAAACTGAACAGAATAGACATATTCGTACCAAATAGCCCCGGAAGGGGCGTTCGTTTGTCAAATTAAAGAATGGGTGCTTATTCACTTATCACCGATGCTATATCTTTCACCATCATCGACAGTGTACGAAGTACTCGAAATTGTTAAACATTTTTTCCAAACACACGATATCACCATAGTCTACCCCATGGCAATTCAGAAATAGCTTTCTGCTCTCTAATAGTAGAGTACCAAGTATACTCTAAATTGTTAACACTTTTTCTAAACACACCTCCAAAGATGGTGTCAGTCCGAATGGCTGTGCGGCCAAGTGTCACCTTACAGCTCTCCCAAAATACAGTACTGATTGCTCTAAATCGTTAACCACTTGCGGATGCGAAGCATTTCTTAGCGAACTTCGGCGACTTTCAGCGTATCTATCTATCTATCTATCTATCTATCTATCTATCTATCTATCTATCTATCTATCTATCTATCTATCTATCTATCTATCTATCTATCTATCTATCTATCTATCTATCTATCTATCTATCTATCTATCTATCTATCTTTTTGTCAATAATGTCTCCTAGTGATCTCTACGATAAAGTTGTAGAAGCGTTCATCAGCTTAAAAGAAAGTGCGACGTGAACAATACAATGTAAACAACGTAAATTTAATAGTAAATGGATGTCAACACATTAACTCTATGCAATAAAAGAAAAGGACTTGCTTTGGACACAATTTAAGCGTTATCCTAACTGTTCAGACTTGCGAGCCCAATTTAAGCGAAGCAGAAACAAGTTTAATGCTAGGATTCGCTTGGCTAAACGAACCAACTTCCTAGCCAAATTTAAGGATGACAGTAACAGCAGCAAAAAAAATTGCCCGCAGCTTCCCTCGGGGGAACACTGAGGAGGATGCGGAAGCATGTAATTGGTTAACGGGTGTTAAATTGCGACTTACTTGGGTCGATGGCTAAATTGGTTAACGTGGTTGTGAAATGGGGTGTTAAATGAGTGAACACGTACGGCACGTATGCGAAAGGGCGGTGTTTTATTTATTGCGACGAACCAACGGACGAGCGGCAACTGAGCGAGCGAGCGCCGACCTTGAGTATATATACAGCGCGACGGTGCATGCGCTGTCAGCTGTCGAATGTTCTCGAAGGAGAAGCGCGCGCGCGGCACAGATGGCGACGGCGCGACGGCGCATGCGCTGTCAGCTGTCGAATGTTCTCGAAGGAGAAGCGCGCGCGGCACAGATGGTGGGCGACGGCGCGACGGCGCATGCGCGCGCGTCAGCTGTCGAATGTTCGAGAAGCGGTGCGGACGGCGCGGACGGCGCACTACAAGGCGCGAGTATAAGATGCTTCCGCATCTAATATGTTGAACAATTTTGAGTACTTCGTACTCAACTATGGGAGAGCACTGAGCCGTCCCGCTAAAACAGTTTAGTGGCTGGTAACAGAGTTAGACACATGCCTGAATACACAGGCATGGTTCAGTGTGCACCGACGCTCGCGTAGGTTTTAAATAGCTAACTTTACCGTACAAGCTCATGTTTGTGTTACTGGTTTCCGTACCAATACTTTACCTTCCTGGTGCACTTAATGTGAAACTTTGACCGTTTTAACTCGGACACATGTATGCTTTTGAAGTGCAACAAATAACCTTATACTTGATGAACGCGTGAATATTGCAGTAGCAGAGAACGAGTGATTATTCTATCAGACGTAATGAATTAGCTCAACTAAGGCGGTGCGGACGGCGCGGACGGCGCGGACGGCACACTACAAGGCGCGAGTATAAGATGCTTCCGCATCTAAAAAATCGTGGGCGTTAATTAACACCTTTAGAGGCGCAAACACGCGCGTCAATATTTTGAATAACTTTTTTGCAGTCAAGCCAATAACGCACAGGACATTGCGGATGAATTTACAACTTTTTCTCTCGAACAATTAAAAACACAAATTCGCAGGAAGGCCCAAGCACTTTACGTCACAGTGTTAGTGAATCGGCTTCTCTACCTTCAATCTCACAAGAGGACTTATGATCTATCATTTTAAATTCGAAGTCTAAAAAACCAGGGGCCGTATTCACAAAACTCACTTACGAAAACATTTTTTCGCAAGAGAAATTTTGTTGCGTAAGTCGATTCACGAAACGAAAAAACGTCGTAAGAGGCCATCGTTTTCACATCGGCCGCTGCAATAAAGCGCGCTGTGACGGCCCGGGAACATGTCAGCGATGGTGATCCAGTTCCTATATTTGCTTACGTCACCGAAAAGTGCTCGTAAGTGAATTCACGAAGCAAAATTGTGCGTAAAACAGTGTGGCTGAGAGAAAATCCTAAGAGTGGTCCGGGCCACTCTTAGGAACAATGTGGCTACTTAGACCCTGCCGCCGCGGCGGTACACTTTGGTGCCCTGGCTGGTTTTGAGTCAATTCACGCCCATGAAGGGCTGCCTGATGACTGCTGGTGCGTGTTTATTTCTTTCGGCGCTTTGAGTTTCGCGTGTTGTTTCCATTGTACGCAATGGATGATGTTGACAACCACCATCGTCCAATAAGTTCGAAGTCGCAGTAATTGAAGAATTATATTGGGCGTCATTGGCGTAAAATTATGCATGTAAGATTTGTGCTTGGATGGAAACCACTGTGATACGTGAATGGTCAGCGCATTCGAAGACGGCATGGTATAGGAACAACCTTACTTGTTATGTTGCTGTGTTGCGCCCCATCTCATCCAATTAAAAGTAAGACTCGAGATCTTTGCCTCATTGGTGGAAATTACCACCAAAGAGGTTAATGGAAGCACATTTCTTGCACGCTATTGGAAATAAAACTGAGAGGAAGATTTCAGTGAGTGGTTCTTATGCTTGTGCTCTAGTGTACTTTAATTGGCTCTAACTGTCCAATGGGGGCGATCTCTGAAATACAGCTGTCGATACACTTTGGGATGATCTGGAACAAAGCGTACTTTGTAAACCGAAGCGTATTAGGGGTGCGCGTGATTACGCATGGAACTACAAACAAATCATGCATTTTCACCTTCACTGTTCAGACACCGATATGGACCGTGACAATATGGCCAGAAGTCGAAATAAAACGACCCTTGTAACTTTGTATGACACCCAAAATATGTAAACCCTCATGATTCTGGAGCAAACTTTGGCTGAATTCATCCTTGCGGTAATTACCAGCCATTTAACATGGCGCACGAACATCATTCAAAGGTAGAGCGAGCCACTGGCATGTATTTTGTGCGACGCAGCGACCACTTCACCTGAGAATAATAACGTTGCGAAGTCGAATGTCCTATCGCATGCTCTGATTGAAGCAGACGACAAACGCGAGCAGACGACGGCTTGGCCTACAGGCACAGCTTGTGATTGGTTGTGAAGGAATACCCTCTACATCAGCTCATTCCGTGACGTTGCCAAAACACTTCTTTCATCTAGCACGCCTTTCGTGTTCGTCATATTACCCCCCTCGCACATAAGAGCAAATTTTGTCATGCCGTGAAAATAGCGCAAGTACTTTCTAAGTGCGCAAGTACTTTCTCTTACGTGGCGCAAGCGCAAGTACTTTCTCTTACGTGCTGCGCAGTTGTCGAAACCAACATGGTGTCGTAAACAGCATATCGGTCAGTGCGACTTTCAGCAAACGCTTCTCGCATGAGTTACTTCAGCGTTCGACCGGATGGTTGTGATTACGGCAGCTCTTTCGGTGCGTGTAAGCAGTGCGGAAAGCTGCGGCAGTGCAATGGTGTACGGTGAAGCGCAGCGAAGCCTGTGCGTCGGTGTGGTTATCAAGCGGGGATCGGCGTCGGTGTATCGACGGCAACTAGCACTCGAGAAGCCTGAAATGTGTGTTTGTGTGCCGGTAACAGTTCGTTTGCTTGACTTTCCAGTGTCTCTGTTTGGTGCAGTGCGACATTTCGGATTGACAGCGTTTTGGCACGTTACTTGAGTGACCCCAAGTACGTACGAAAACGTATGAACTACGCGCTGTGTTCGGTTCTTGCTTCGCCACTGGTTAGCCGGTACGCTTCTATTTTCTTGATAGCAATCTAGTGTTCGAAAATGAAACGATGTTCCTTGTGAACAGTGGTGCTGTGTTGACGTTCCAAGACTTGTGAAGAAGCTGTGCTCGCGTGACAGAAAATTGAAAGGCAGCGTTCATAACTATTTTGCCTTGGGACGTTGTGGTGGTGGAGCTTGGTGCTTTTGTTTGTTAACCCGTCACTTCTCCTTTTCTGTGATAACCATAGTGCTAGCGCTGTAATGTGATGAACCAAAGCGGCGAGATGCTACATTCTGTAGTCGATCGTGTTACTTTGACAGCACGCCCAGACTGTTCTTCGGTAAGAACTTGAGAGTTCTATGTGGCAGCGAGAGCCCGTGAACGTCAAACTTCCCTCGGGCCCCCATAAAGAGCAAAGATTTCACCGGTGCCTTGCTTTGGATGAAGTTGTAGGCCAATACCGCCTAACTACAGGTTTCCGAGTTCGTCTGGCCATCGTTTTGCGCGGCACTAGAGCCTTAAAGATAGCCGGTTGGCGAGTTCTTACACTTCATCAATGGACGTGCACGCCTGGTCAGCCCTTCATTGCTGTCATCGGCAGTTTTCAGTCTGCAGATGCCCTTTGCCTGTAGGCCGTAGAGCACACTTGGTTCCTCATGACACCGACGGCTGCTAAATGCTGCCATCAGTGAGTTCACATTGCAGAACTAAAGTACACCGGTACTATAATTCATGCAGTACTATTACATGTGCAAGTTTTTGAGCCCATCAGATGAAATAATGTTTCCGTATGGTAAGTTGAAACCTGAAAATTTTACCACTACTGTTATATACATACATATATTATGGAGCAAATACATCAGAAGATTTTGTGATTTGATACAAGTGAGCTCTTGTTTGATTATGAGGTTGAGCCTGTCGAGTGACCACGTTTGATAGTAGGAAAGTTATATTTAATTTATTTTGCAGAAGTCAGGTAGCACTTAAGAAATTTATGTTATTTTGGAAGATTAGTTCTATAGATGATTACCACTGTAGTAGCGCTATACTTCACTACAACATATATATTGCAGTACGTAAATTTTACATGAAGCTTCAGTTTATTTAAAAGTGATTATAGCATATTTTGGTCACTTTAACGAAGTGATAGCTTCGTCAAAGAAGTATTAGAAGTGAGTGCTTTTATTGATTGTTTTTATATAACTCGTTTTTGGCTTTATCAGATCACAGAGATTGGCTTGGTAAGGTCGTGTGATGCATCGGTTGCACACACTGGCACATCAATTCTCATTATGACTCTGAGCACCTGTACAAAAATAGGAAGGACACGTGCTTCCTAACTGTGCAAGTCTATGTCACTGCTGGAACTGTTATCATTCAGCGGGTGTGGCCTGGAAGCGTGCATGGCAGCCTCATCTGGAAGGACTGCGGTCTGATTGGGAGCTTGGAGGGCACAAAACTGCCTAACGGCTTGCTGCAGGGTTCGTTTTTTCTTAATACATACGATTAAGTGAACACCACTTACTGTGCACAAATTGAAAACCCAAGCATGGTTGCTTGCAGTGATACCTGTACTATTCTCACACATAACTCTTATTCAACATTTATAGAAATAAATAGCAAGATAATTGAGAATGTTGAAAGTTGAAAGCCTGCAGCTTATGAATGAAACTCCAATCATCTGAGACTCAAAAGCTGGTGCTTTTAAACGATCACAAATACTTTGATTCCTTATTGAGCTCTCGAGCTTGTGACTCCCTCTGTGGATCGAGTGTTCTGAAAGGAAATAGCAAGTTGATGAAAATCGCCTGGCTGTTCACAACTTGCAAGGAGAAAGACCTATTGAACAAGCCTCAGACGACAAAGGGCCAGTAACTGCATCTTTTACATCATGTAGTTTTTTCTCTCTCAGTGATGTGGCTTGTTGTGTTTCAGCCGAAGGTGTTCACCACGATGGCATATTGATATATATTTTTCTACAAACTGTACCTGACCTAAGTATGCATTGTTGATCTCTAAAGATGACGTTCAGTGTGTTTCAAAGCCATGGCTCCTCATCTGTCAGTGGCTAGCATACTTCGGCAGCAGTGCGATGCAGATAGCACACATGAAAGCCAAGTCATGGAGCGCTCCTTTGGTGTTCTGTGCAGGACGCAGCACATTCATCCAGCAAGAGACTGGTATCAACAATAATGGTGAGTGTTGGTGGCACCTATAAGAGCCCCTTGTGTTTGTTGCGTATGAATATTTCCCCTGATGAAGTGCAATTTTGAAAAGTTTTCTTCTTTTAGAATAATAGATGTCAGCAACAAGCACACTCATAATCAACAAGTGCTTTGTGTCTTCTAGACTGCCCATTTGCTCCTACACGCAGTATGGTGAGCTGGCTATTTTAGACAGCCTTGAAGTTTTCAACATTGGCTGTTGTGTTGTAATGCAGTCTAACTTGTGTTTCTTAGTTAACCTATTTGTGGTCTGCTTCTCGCACCTAGTGTAATGTCAAAATAGAAGAAACTTTAATAGCTTTTTATGCCTGGCAGAAGTTTTATGCCTTCATCTATAACATTGTGGTTTTGCTCTTGTATCATAATAATATATATTTTCAGTCTTCACTGTTTGTGTGTGTGTTGAGGCTTGTCATTGGATTCTGAAAATACGACATCTGTAAATATAAGCACATAGTTAACAACTCTACACTCTTGCATGTAGCATGGTTTAAACAATGATCCGTATTTTTCTAAGTTCCAGCAGTAACCAGGGATCCGGTGCTCCACGGTCATGTACAGTGTATCAAGAACAGAGCACAGAAGACCAACAAGTATAAAGGGACTGCCAGTGACTGTTCTCCTGCTCAAAGTTTACGACAGCAGAAAGAACACAATGTGATGTCAGGAGCAGTTTGAATCGTTTACGTAGTAACAATCTGTGTAGCTGCCGCTTCATTCTTAGCACTGCATTATTCAGCAGTTCCTTTGCTTGCATTTCAATTTATATATATTTTGCATGGAAGATACCAAACTATGACACTAATTTAAGGGCTGCTGTAGTGTTACTGGGCAAATATTTTTGAGCTGAAGTTTTTAACATGCGTGTTAAGTGGCTGCATGTCTCTGCATTTACCTGTCATAAATCACCGCATTCATAGTCGACAATGGTAACGGTGTTTGCATTCTTTGTAGTACAAGAAGTAAAGCCTTGGATGCGGTAATATTGTACTTAGTCGATGTGATCCTTCAATCTACACTCATTGGTATAGCACCAATGATGCCATGAGTGTATAGGCTCTCGGATGTGAATCTATGTGAATTATTGTATTTGGAAGGAAGAGTATCATCACTACTCCTAGTATATCTTAACAGTAGATTTTAGTGCTTGTGTATTGTTATCTCACTGCCTGTCCGTCCCTCAACAGTCTACTTATCTGTTTCTACTGTGTAAGTGGAACGTTTTCAATGTATACTTCGTCGGATAGGTTTGTTCGTAGTGTAATGCAAGTGACTTATCATCTGGCAAGCTCTACTCAGACTAAAAATAAAAGTACTTATTTTGTTTCTCTGTAGCTATAGCATGCATTTACTTATCTTTTTCTAGGTGGCTGTACAATCGTTTAGCCCTACAAAGGTACTGGTATACTCTAATATTGAAGTTGGCATCTTAAAATAGCTTATTAGTAGAAGTAACAATGTCTTTACAACCAATATTACTATCCTCAGATGTGCTGTGAAAACTCTATGGAAATTTATTGACATTTTTTGAACTGTGTGAAGGTAAATGTTATGTTTTTTTATTGTGGTCCCTGTTACATGCAAATGACACATAATTACTTTGCAGTGGCATAGTATATATGCAACTGCAAGTCTTGCCACACATGTAACAAGACCTACATGCAGTGCACTTGGGCATCACCTCACATAATTAGTGTACAGCCTTTACCCACCAGTGAACTGAATTTTTTTCAAGCAGACTAACAGACAGCTGTATGGGAAATGTGTTGATGTGGAAACTTTGAAGTCCTTTAGAGTAGTGTTTTCAGGGAACAAAATAGGGTCTATAGTTGTCAATATAAACACTGTTTGCACCATGGAGCGTAGTACCTTAGAATTGTATTATTCATGTATTGTCTAGAATTTCTTTGCGCTGTACCGCTTTTCAGCCATGTGTCCTAAGATGCTTTGTTAGTGTGTTGTGAATGAGCCAAGCTATGTAAATAAGCAGAGTAATACTGCAGACATGTACGAAATATTGGTGCACAGACCTTTTCTTATGCTTGACATTTTAAAGGGCTTTATTCTTGTGTTTCTTTAAACAACTGCTTGTCATTGGGCATCAGCAGAAACTATGCATCAAGCTTTTCCGAGATGGTTCGAGTAACACCGAGTTCAGACATAACAGTGCTGGTGGATTTCGTTTGTAAGTTCATTTCTGCATATTCAAAATGAGTGTATTAGAATTGTTGTTTTATAGCCATTCATTCTATTATTTACACCTCAGTGTATGTATGTATGTATGTATGTATGTATGTATGTATGTATGCACGCACGTATGTATGTATGTATCTATATGTATATATGCATCTTTTAAATGATAATTTGTTTATCATTGATGAGTAAGTTGGGTACTGATTTAGATGAATTTTTAGGGGCGAAGCTCCTTATGGCGTGGCTTGGGCGTCCCTCGTATGTAACCACCAGTGGCACATACCCGAAATAGGTGTAACACTTGACCTCCAAGGTGGTGCCAGCGAGAGATTTCTTCTGTTCGTTGTTTAACAACAAAAAATTGTGCTCAATGTACATGCCAATGGCTGCTAATGGAGAATGAGAGACATGAGCATTCGGCTTTTAGTCAACGCGCACGCTGCGATCCCCAATAGCAGCCATTGGCATGTACATTGAGCACTATCGGACAAGAAAGGGATGCTACATTATACTCGCTGGGTGTAAACTCCTTAGCTTTAGAAAGGTTTAGCGAGCGTTGAGCCGCAGTGCCATGAATACAATGAACTTGTATATACCATGAATGAACTCAAGGTGGTTAAAAATGAGAAGTAGATACGAAGTGCAAGCCGTAAGAAAGTAAAAGCCGAATTCTCCTGTCTCTCATTTCTCATTAGCAGCCATTGGCATGTAAATTGAGCCCTATCTGACAGGGAAAGGTTGCTACGTTATACTCGCTGGGCGTAACCTTCTTGGTTTTCGAAAGGTTTAGCGAGCGTTTGGTCAAAGTGCCATGAATACAGTGAACTAGAATATACCATGAACTCGAGGTGGTTAAAGTGGGAAGTGGACCCAAAGCGCAGGCCTTAAGAAAGTGTGCGTGTGCCACCTCTCGTTTAGTCCTTGGAATGTCCGCTGGATGGCGGTGCTTCTATATGGGTAATATATGATAAAAAGATGCGAGATGGTGGGATTTGGAGTGTTGAATAGATGAACGAATGGACACACAAACAGATGCATGGAAGGACGCATGAACGGACGCAGGGGCGGATGCACGAAAGAACGCAGGGACGGGCGCACAAACAGACGCATGGACGGTCACACAGACGGACGCATGGACGGACGAATGCTTCGCCCCACTCTCCATCATTCACTGCGTGGATATGCTGCCATTTTTTTCTAGTTCTTTTTCTTCTGAGCCATTATACGTTTAAATTTGTTTTTTACTGCATAAAAATAAAGGTAACCTCGCACAAAATATGTGCATTCGAAAAAGTTGTTTCATTTGCCATCGTACAGTCATGAGAAAGAAACGGGGTAAAATGGAACCAACCAGCGAAGATTAGTTTATATCATAGCTACTCTACTTGGGATATCTTGTACACATTGGGTTGGTCGAATATGTCAATTTCAACATCAATTTTAATCGGAATAAGCAAGCCCTCACCTGTCGTGGTACATGTGTGTGATATTTATGCATGTTGTAATGCTGGTTGGCAATTACTATGTCACAAACCTAGTCAAGCTGAATACACGAATTTTATCCATGCACCTTACATCTGTACTGGAACTGTTGTAGTATAAACTTTGGTCTAAACATTTATTGTAGTAACCAAAAGCAGAGTATCTCTCTATGACACAAATCAAATTGTCATTGTGCTGTTCTGTACTGGACAATAGGGGACCCTCTCAGCAGAACTTGATTACCTGCTATAGTTAATTTTTTATCATTGTTAGCGACATTACACTGAATCGCGCAGCATGACAGATAGCGGGAGAGAAGACACAAACTGTAAAGCACATATATTTTGCGTCGTTTCATGACATGTCGCTCAAAATTAAAAACTGCAACATGGTCAACTTCCCTCCGCATGCTTTGCATGAATTCAATACTCAGGCACGTGGAATCTGCCAATGTTCTTCTAAACACTATATTTAACACACAAGCAACTATAAATATCCGTACCATGGTGAATTCATTGAAGACGATTGTTGTGCGTCGAGAACTCATTCACAATGTATATTTTGTCCGTGTGGCCTCATCAAGTCTGACGCCCAAGAAATAGCTTTTATATCTCCCATTGTAAAATGCCGAGTACTATAAATTGTTAACCACTTTTCGGGGCGAAGCTTCTAAATGGTAGGTAACTTCTCAAATGTGGTCAGGCGTTCCTGGCAGTATATTCTGAATATTGTTTTAGATGGCAATGTCTCGCCGCCACTTCTCGTCTGATTTCCTAGATGGATTTGATCCAATAGAAGTTCGTGCAATAAGATGAACGGACGGACAGACAGACAGACAGACAGACAGACAGACAGACAGACAGACAGACAGACAGACAGACAGACAGACAGACAGACAGACAGAGACAGACAGACAGACAGACAGAAGACAGAAGTAAGGACAGACAAGTTTGTTTGGGCAAAATTTAATCTTAAAGTAAATAAAACAAAACAACAAAAAGACCCTGCCTGCAGCACTGGGGCCGAATTCACAAAGCTTTCTTTTGGCTACGCATTTTTTCAGCCAAAAAATTCTCTTATCTGGAGAGATTACTATAGCGCGGGTACGAATTTAACTTATTCGGCCCTTAAGAGGTCGAGAAGGACCAACGATAGCCGATGAAACCACAAGAAAGAAGTGTGTGCCAATAATATCAAGGTAGCACGCAAAGCGTCTAGCATCGAGAGTATACGATGATAGCCAATGATTTGCTGCATCTAAGTTTAAGTTCCCAGAGCGTCTGCTACAGCGCTTACGGGATGCCGCGTACGTTGCAATAGACATTTTGGTGTGCTGTGCAAAGCCAAGCACTCGTCTTTCATCAACGGCTGTAGCGAAAAAAGAATTTTCTCGATGGCCTTAAGACATCGAGCAATCCATGCACTATCTTGCCAAGTATAAGTAAACAACACTCCAGGTGCGCCGCATCAATGCAACCACGCATAAATCGATGCATGCAATGTTTGAAAATGTGCCTCTAATGTCTTCGCCTGTTTAACACGACCAGTTACCTTACATTTTAATGAAGCTGCGCTGCTACTCAACTAATCCGGTGTAATCGAGCACGGTATAGTGGTGAAGGTAAGGGTGTTTTGTACCTAGACGTAAAAGGTTGCCTTTCTTACAATATTCTTATTACAAGACACAGGAGCGACTTTTGTGCCTGCGGACAAATTGTGCAGAAATAGAGAACAGCAGTAATCAAATGAAGTTGTGAGTGGTATTTCGCTAGTTTCATGCACATCAGCATTTTTATAAAGCTGGAATGCGAGAACGTGCATACGCTTACGCTTAGATATGTGTCTACGTAAAACGAGGGAGACTCGTCGGGAGGTGTTTCTGTGCTAATGATTTTTACAAAACACGGTGCAAATATTTCGTCCAGCGTTGTTTGAGTGAGCAAACAAACCAAAAGACGTGTATACGAGTCTTGAGAGACGTTATCACACGTGCAAAAAAGACGGAAAAAAAGAGAAAGAGAGACTCGTTTTGTCTCCACGAAAGCTTGAAATCGATAGATAATAAAGACAATTTTCTGGCTCAGCAGACATCAAAGAAAGTTTCCGCAAAGCAGCGTCGGATGCTTGGAGAGCATAAAAAGTGGAGTACGCATTTTATTGGAGCGACAGCCACACATAAAGCGAGATGAAGTGCGACTGTCTTTAGATGTGAGAAAACCAATGCTAACTAGGGGAGTTGTGAGTTAATAAGCAAAATCTTTCTTAAATAACGATAATGGAAACAAACTGAGTATTCATCTAGCGAAAGTGACACTAGTGACAGTGAATTCATAACAGTTGACTAGCGTTGTCACCGGCCGATATACATATTTCTATTTTTTTATTTATACTTGGCCAACTATGAGAAGGTAGCGTGCATTAGAGCCGGCTATCCCAACATAATGGCAGCAATGTAGAAGATAAATAGTGCTCGGTTATACAGCCACACGTTGCAGTTTCTATATTCTAGTAAACTTAGGCAACGCATTACAACTATTCTTTCTATTTTTGACCAAGTTTCACCACACGTTTTTGCATTTGGCGTCATTCGAAGCATTGAGGATATATAAGCAATATAATGAATGCAAGCAGTGCAGCAATAAACGAGCGGTTACAGCGCTCAGCTACGCTCTAGGAGGTTCTGGGTTCAATCCGCAATGTCACCGAGCACTTTTTTTAAAGAGGTTGCCCGGCCTGAGATCATGCGTAGCAGCGGGTACTTATTTTTTTGAGAAAGTGGCTTTCTTCTTTCACGCACCTTTTGACGCAAAAGCGCTATGCCGTGCTCCTTCATAAATTACATAACTCAAGGTTAATAATTTTTCCTTCCATCCTCTCTTATCGCAAAAGTGCCCAGTGCTGAAATACTAAAATCATACCTGGTATATTACTTTTTACGTGTTTGGATATTCTACCAGCGATCAGTCGTCACGGTGTTTAAAAGAAAATGTCCACGTGCCGCGAGCTAATTGCTTGCGGCCAAGTTGACTGCTTTTGTCGGGACACATTTTTGTGCTAATTTGGTGTTCATCATTACATGCAGCAAGGCCAAAGAGCACGAACAGTTAGAGAAGACACAGAGTGATTAGTCTGTGTCTTCTCTCCCGCTATCTGGCATGCTGCGTGATTCAGGGTAATGTCGCTAACAATGATAAAAAATTAGCTATAGCAGGTAATCGAGTTCTGCTGAGAGGTCCCCTATTTTGCAGAACGGAACAGAACAATCACAATTTGATTTGTGTCATAGAGAGATACTCTGCTTCTGGTTACTACAATAAATGTTCAAACCAAAGTTTATTTTTATTAACAACAGTTCCAGTTCAGATGTAAGGTGCATGGACAAAAATTGTGTATTAAGCTTGACCAGGTTTGTGACATTATAGTAATTGCCAACCGGCTTTACAATATGCATAAATGTCACACACATGTACAACGACGGGTGATAGCTTGCTTATTCCGATAAAAATTGATATGTTGAAATCGACATATTCTACCAACGCAATGTGTACAAGATATCCCATGTAGAGTAGCTATGATATGAACTAATCTTAGCTGGTTGGTTCCATTTTACCCCGTTTCTTGTTCATGACTGTACGTTGGCAAATGAAACAACTTTTTCGAATGCACATATTTTGTGTGAGGTTTTATTTATTTTTATGTAGTACACAACAAATTTAAACGTATAATGACTCAGAAGAAAAAGAACTAGAAAAAAATTTAGGTATAACAGTGCAAAACGTACCCATCAATGATAAACGAATTAGCATTTAAAACATACATACATACATACATACATACATACATACATACAAACATACATACATACATACATACATACACTATGGTGTAAATATTAGTATGAATGGCTATAAAACAACAATTCTAATACACTCATTTTGAATATGCAGAAATGAACTTACAAGGGAAATTCACCAGCACTGTTATATCTGAACTCGGTCTTACTCAGACCATCTCGGAAATGTTTGATGCATAGTTTCTGCTCCTGCGCAATGACAATCAGTTGTTTAAAGAAACACAAGAATAAAGCCCTTGAAAATGTCATGATAAAGAAAAGGGCTGTGCACCAATATTTCGTACATGTCTGCAATATTACTCTGTTTATTTACATTGCTTGGCTCAATCACAACACACTAACAAAGCATGTTAGGACAAATGGCTGAAAAGCGGCACAGCGCAAAGAAATTCTAGACAATACATGAATAATACAATTCTAAGCTACTACGCTCCTTGGTGCAAACGGTGTTTATATTGACAACTATAGACCCTATTGTGTTCCCTGAAAACACTCCTCTAAAAAACTTCAAAGTTTTCACATCAACACATTTCCCTTACAGCTGTCTGTTAGTCTGCTTGAAAAAATTCAGTTCACTGGTGGGTAAAGGCTGTACACTAATTATGTGGGTGATGCCCAAGTGCACTGCACGTAGGTCTTGCTACATATGTGGCAAGACTTGCAGTGACATATATACTATGCTACTGCAAAGTAATTATGTGTCATTTGCATGAAACAGGTACCACAATAAAAAACATAACATTTACCTTCACATAGTTCAAAAAATGTCAATAAATTCTCATAGAGTTTTCAGAGCACATCTGAGGATAGTAATATTTTTTGTAAACACAGTGTTACTTCCACTAATAAACTATTTTAAGATGCCAGCTTCAATATTAGTGTATACCAGTACCTTTGTTGGGCTAAACGATTGTACAGGCACCTAGAAAAAGATAAGTAAATGCACGCTATAGCTACATATAAATAAAAATAAATACTTTTATTTTTAGTCTGAGTAGAGCTCCATAGATGATAAGTCACTTGCATTAGATTACGAACAAACCTATCCGAGGAAAGTATATATTGAAAAAGTTACACTTACACAGTAGAAACAGATAAGTAGACTGTTGAGGGACGGACAGACAGTGGGATAACGCTACAGAAGCACTAAAATCTACTGTTAAGATATACTAGGAGTAGTGATGATCCTCTTCCTTGCAGATACAATATTTCACATAGATTCACTTCCCAGAGCTTATACACTCAAGGCATCATTGGTGCTATACCAATCAGTGTAGACTGAAGGATTACATTGATTAAGTACAAGGTCGCCGTATCCAAGGCTTTACTTCTTGTACTACAAAGAATACAAGCACCGTTACTATTGTCGACTATGGATGCTGTGATTTATGACAGGTAAATTCAGAGACACGCAGGCACTTAACACGCATGTTAAAAACCACAGCTCAAAAATATTTCCCCAGTAACACTACAGCAGCTTTCAAATTAGTGTCATAGTTTGGTATCTTCCATGCAAAATATATATAATTTGAAATGCAAGCAAAGCAACAGCTGAATTATGCACTGCTAAGAAGTTAAGCGGCAGCTGCACAGATTGTTACTACGTAAAGAATTCAAACTGCTCCTGACATCACAAAGTGCTCTTTCTGCTGTCGTAAACATTGAGCAGGATAACAGTCACTGACAGTCCCTTTATACTTGTTGGTCTTTTGTGCTCTGTTCTTGATACACTGTACATGACCGTGGAGCACCGGATCTTTCTTTACTGCTGGAACTTTACTGCTAGAACCATGCTTCATGCAAGAGTGTAGAGTTGTTAACTATGTGCTCATATTTACAGATGTCGTATTTTCATCAGCCAATGACAAGCCTCAACACACACAAACAGTGATGACTGAAAATATATTTTATTATGATACAAGAGCAAAACTACAATGTTATAGATGAAGGAATGAAACTTCTGCCAGGCGTAAAAAGCCAATAAAGTTTCTTCTATTTTGACTTTACACTAGGGGCGAGAAGCAGATCACAAATAGGTTAACCAAGAAACACAAGTTAGACTGCATTTCAACACAACAGCCAATGTTCATAACTTTAAGGCTGTCTAACATAGCCAGCTCACCATAGTGCGTGTAGAAGCAAATGGGCAGTTTAGAAGACACAAAGCACTTGTGGATTATGAGTGTGCTTGTTGCTGACATCTATTATTCTAAAAGAAGAAAACTTTTCAAAAATGCGCTTCGTCAGAGGAAATAATCATACGCAACAAACACAATGGGCTCTTATAGGTGCCACCAACACTCACCATTATTGTTGATACCAGTCTCTTGCCGGATGGATAGGCTGCGTCCTGCACAAAACACCAAAGGAGCGCTCCATGACTTGGCTTTCATGTGTGCTGGCTGCATCGCACTGCTGCTGAAGTAGGCTAGCCACAGACAGAAGAAGAGCCATGGCTTGGAAACACACTGAGCGTTACCTATAGAGATCAACAATGCATACTTAGGTCAGGTACAATTTGTAGAAAAATATATATCAATATGCAATCGTGGTGAACACGTTCGGCTGAAACACAACAAGCCACATCACTGAGAGAGAAAAAGCTACATGATGTAAAAGATGCAGTTACTGGCCCTTTGTCGTCTGAGGCTTGTTCAATAGGTCTTTCTCCTTGCAAGTTGTGAACAGCCAGGCGATTTTCATCAACTTGCTATTTCCTTTCAGAACACTCGATCCACAGAGGGAGTCACAAGCTCGAGAGCTCAATAAGGAATCAAAGTATTTGTGATCGTTTAAAAGCACCAGCTTTTGAGTCTCAGATGATTGGAGTTTCATTCATAAGCTGCAGGCTTTCAACTTTCAACATTCTCAATTATCTTGCTATTTAATTCTATAAATGTTGAATAAGAGTTATGTGTGAGAATAGTACAGGTATCACTGCAAGCAACCATGCTTGGGTTTTCAATTTGTGCACAGTAAGTGGTGTTCACTTAATCGTATGTATTAAGGAAAAACGAACCTTGCAGCAAGCCGTTAGGCAGTTTTGTGCCCTCCAATCTCCCAAGCAGACCGCAGTCCTTCCAGATGAGGCTGCCATGCACGCTTCCAGGCCATACCCGCTGAATGAAAACAGTTCCAGCAGTGACATAGACTTGCACAGTTAGGAAGCACGTGTCCTTCCTATTTTTGTACAGGTGCTCAGAGTCATAATGAGAATTGATGTGCCAGTGTGTGCAACCGATGCATCACACGACCTTAAGAAGCCAATCTCTGCGATCTGTTAAAGCCAAAAACGAGTTATATAAAAACAATCAATAAAAGCACTCACTTCTAATACTTCTTTGATGAAGCTATCACTTCGCCAAAGTGACCAAAATCTGTTATAATCACTTTGAAATAAACTGAAGCCTCATGTAAAATTTACGGACTGCAATATATATGTCCTAGTGAAGTATAGCGCTACCACAGTGGTAATCGTCTATAGAACTAATCTTCCAAAATAACACAAATTTCTCAAGTGCTACCTGGCTTCTGGAAAAAAAATTCAAATTAACTTTCCTACTATCAAACGTGGTCACTCGACAGGCTCAACCTCATAATCAAAGAAGAGCTCACTTGTATCAAATCACGAAATCTTCTGATGTATTTGCTCCATAATATATGTATGTATATAACAGTAGTGGTAAAATTTTCAGGTTTCAACTTACCATACGGAAACATTATTTCATCTGATGGGCTCAAAAACTTGCACATGTAATAGTACTGCATGAATTATAGTACCGGTGTACTTTAGTTCTGCAATGTGAACTCACTGATGGCAGCATTTAGTAGCCGTCGGTGTCATGAGGAACCAAGTGTGCTCTACGGCCTACAGGCAAAGGGCATCTGCAGACTGGAAACTGCCTATGACAGCAATGAAGGGCTGACCAGGCGTGCACGTCCATTGATGAAGTGTAAGAACTCGCCAACCGGCTATCGTTAAGGCTCTAGTGCCGCGCAAAACGATGGCCAGACGAACTCGGAAACCTGTAGTTAGGCGGTATTGGCCTACAACTTTATCAAAAGCAAGGCACCGGTGAAATCTTTGCTCTTTATGGGGGCCCGAGGGAAGTTTCACGTTCACGGGCTCTCGCTGCCACATAGAACTCTCAAGTTCTTACCGAAGAACAGTCTAGGCGTGCTGTCAAAGTAACACGATCGACTACAGAATGTAGCATCTCGCCGCTTTGGTTCATCATATTACAGCGCTAGCACTATGGTTATTACAAAAAAGGAGAAGTGACGGGTTAACAAACAAAAGCACCAAGCTCCACCACCACAACGTCCCAGGGCAAAACAGTTATGAACGCTGCCTTTCAATTTCCTGTCACGCGAGCACAGCTTCTTCACAAGTCTTGGAACGTCAACACAGCACCACTGTTCACAAGGAACATCGTTTCATTCCCGAACACTAGATTGCTATCAAGAAAATAGAAGCGTACCGGCTAACCAGTGGCGAAGCAAGAACCGAACACAGCGCGTAGTTCATACGTTTTCGTACGTACTTGGGGTCACTCAAGTAACGTGCCAAAACGCTGTCAATCCGAAATGTCGCACTGCACCCAACAGAGACACTGGAAAGTCAAGCAAACGAACTGTTACCGGCACACAAACACACATTTCAGGCTTCTCGAGTGCTAGTTGCCGTCGATACACCGACGCCGTTGCCGTCGATACACCGACGCCGATCCCCGCTTGATAACCACACCGACGCACACGCTTCGCTGCGCTTCACCGTACACCATTGCACTGCCGCAGCTTTCCGCACTGCTTACACGCACCGAAAGAGCTGCCGTAATCACAACCATCCGGTCGAACGCTGAAGTAACTCATGCGAGAAGCGTTTGCTGAAAGTCGCACTGACCGATATGCTGTTTACGACGCCATGTTGGTTTCGACCACTGCGCAGCACGTAAGGGAGCTCTTAGAATGCACTTGTGCTATTTTCACAGCATGACAAAATTTGCTCTTATGTGCAAGGGGGGTAATATGACGAACACGACAGGCGTGCCACATAGAGAAACAAAAAAGGTGAAGAGTGGACACTTCCGTAGACCCCAGCGGCCCAATCGACCCTAGCACACCTGGTGGTTGGTGAGAGCAAGTGGCGTGCGCTTCCTGTTTTGGTTTCACTGGCGCAAATTTTGAATTTTTATTCTTTTATTTTTATCTTGAATAAGTTATAATAAAGAGAGATGCAGGTAGTGATAATTCACCACGATTTTATTCATCGCGCTTGTTCTTGTTCTTTTGTTCACTTGTTGATCACTTGTTCTTTTGGAACAAGTGATCAATGTATATATCAGTCAAAGAGACAGAGTATCCGCAATGTTTTATTCAAAGGCAAGGTAGAGTCTGAGAATATAAAAAGCACAATATGACAAAGGTAGACAACACATGCAACTCGCCTTACAAATAAATTGTAACAAATATTGTAACAAATACAGAGAGAACACAGACAACGCACACATTGCTAGAGTTGGCAGAAGCCGAGAAGCTGGTGAAGTATGCACACCGGGCCCGTGAATAAGTAAGGATCTATGGCAAAAACACAGCGCAAAATGCTGAAGAAGAAGGAAGAAGTGACATATACACAGCAATGAAGTCGCGAATCACGCCTGGGGTTAACCAAAATAATGCATAGAAAACAAGAGTGCCCAGAAACCACACGACACAATATAGCAGAAAGGCAAAGCTGCAGAGTGTTGGCTGTGCTTAAGAACAGCTAGCCCAAAATGAAAAAAAGCAGACTTGATGCCTGCTTGTCCTCAGAAAGGTAGGGCTTTGCAGCTTGCTCACTACGTGATCGTACGCAGCGCCTGCCGTCTGCACTAAACGTTACGCAGACAGCAACAAGAGGTCTCCCCCGGCTACCGTCGCCCTAGGGCCTGAAAGACGGGCACCTCACTACGTGAAAGACAAACTTCATGCTACAACACTGGCAGGTCTTGTGGCTCTTCTTATCATAAAAACTTAAGATCCCAAGTGATTTGCGTCTGGGTGTTGCTGTGACGCTTGCGAGCTAAAATAGATTGTAGTCATCACTTATCCAGAATTGTGGACCTTAATTGGTGTTACGGGAGCGCTTTTACAGGGCTAATAAATAGCAGAAGGAAACCACTTTGGCTCATTATTTTTCACAAAGGCTTTACATCGTACACTATCACTCACAAGCTATATAAAAATAAAATGGCAGCGTCCGCAGCCCCATCAAACGCTACAAGTTTGGGTATTCTTTTGAAATTTTTGATGGGCAAGATGAGGAGGTTGATGAGAAGCTAAAATACAAAAAGCGTGATATTGTGAACTGTGCCCACTTCATACTGTGTTTCTTACTCGCTCGAAGACATTTCAACAAGCGGTTTTGTTATCGATATATTACTTGAGCTGGAGAGATAAAGCATACACAGTGACCAAGCGACCCACAGTAAAGTGTACAGTTCACCCGCATTTGCTACAAAAATACAGACAGGATACCCAACATTCTTTTTAAGATTATGCAAATCACTTCGAGCGAATACACAGTGTCCCTACTCCTGACAGCGGGTAACCAAAACATTGTATGCAACGAATGAGTGATTAGTTTGGTGAGGCTGTCTCCGCAGTCTTTTGTTAGTTTTCCGCTGTGCTGCTACTTTGGCTTGCAGATGTTTAATGGTTTGCTTGTACTTCATTGATGGAGACATTGTCGCTGGCACACAGGAACGCACTGCTATAAACAAAAAATTGCATGTAAAAGCGAAGAACAACTAATCCCATACGAGCACTTTCCTCGCTCTTTCAGACCCAAAATGCACAGCTTTCTGTGGTGCAAAGTTTTCAATTCTACTACCCAAAAACAAACCATTCAAAATGTTGACAATGCACAAAAAAAATGAAAATCACTGAGAGCCCACCCTTACATTTTGTAAGTGCACACGTAGTGTCCTTTTGAGGATAGTTTCCTAAGAATGTCCTAAACTTAGAATAGCACATTAAAAACAGCTGCAATAAAAGCATAGTCACCATTTTCTCTAGGGCACTGAGACGTGGAGCTGTTGGCGGAGACATCTTCTGGAGGGTCTTGTGAAGCTTGTTCAGTGCCTTGGACAGTGCTGTCGGAACAGTCTTGCGAGCGGCCTGCGGAAGTCTCAATATCAATCCACTCTGGTGTTGAAGTGAACATACAACTTACTGGTCACACAAGTTCCTTTTGTGACAGCTTAACGACTGGTTAAGGTTTTCTCCGGCAAGACGAAGTCAGCAGAAATTCTTTCACCAGCTACAAGGGAGCTGCCACCTGCAGAGGTTTGGTCAACAGTCAATTTGGGTAAAAAAAAGAATTCGCGACACTGAACGCACCCTGTTCGTCGGGGCACCTCAATGTGTGCGAGCCGCTTTTTGAAGCCTCTACCGCAGGTCTTGAAGAAATGAAATTACGACAATGTGTCATTAAGAGGCTTCAAATAACAAACTGAAGCTCATCCGCACCTTGCAGTGCAGCTTCTGCAGTCATGTCACAGTCACTATTTGAAGCGACGCTCGGAGAACGTGCATATATGTGCAGTTGGTACAAGTTACAAAGCTTGTAGCATGGGGAAACTTAAACAGCTCTTTCAAATGCGCAAATTGGTCGAACCAACTAGGAAACAAGTAATTTGTGATTTTTGGAATTATCAACAGTGCCACCTTTCACCGATGAAAGGTATATGTACATGTGCACTCAGGCTTGAAGATAACGTGAAATAGCCCTTGAAAGTCTTTCAAAACAAGTTGCGCTGGTCAAGAGCATCAAAAACGACAGAAATGTAAGGCTGCTGTTAGGAAGGTAATAGCCCATAGTTCAAAAAATTTAAGACTTTCCAAGTGTTACTTCTATAGTGAGGTTTCTCCACCGGCTACAAAAATATTCGCGGTTAACTGTCGCCACTGATTCAATACAAGTGGCTGCTATTACACATATTTGAGTTTCAGTCAATCACTTACATGGTGCAGCTGGTTGCACACTGGGAACAGACATTCTTGTAAGCCTTGTGTGCCCAGGATCCATGAAACTTTGAGCAGTAAAATGGTCGCTACAAACCCTGTACGTTGCGTACAATAGGCTGGCCGGCTTACTAAGGAGATCATCGCGTCCAGCATACTGCATCCATGCTTTCATCCTGCATTGGCAATGAACTACCAGCTGAAAGGGGAAGTGCTTGAATAGTGATTTTTTATTGTTACCCTCACTGAGCAAGTACGAACAGTAAGCCTAAAGACATGCAAACCATACAAAAGCTTTAACACGCCTGCCGTCCCGTGGTATGCGGAAGAAACTCGTCCCAGGCTTCTTGTAGGTTCTGCCATTGTTGAAGCACCACGATACACAGCAGTAGCTGCCGTAGCTTGGACCGCCAGACGGCATGGCATCAGCGCGGTCTGAAAATGTTAGTAAGTGGATGCTTCGCTGTAAAATTACGAAAAAGATATGTGCACGTCATAAGTGTACCAACAAACCCATTTGAATGATTAGCTAAACGATGCACAATACAAAACCAGTGATACATCTCTGACCCATAAAACTCTGACTTACAAAGATAGGCGTCAAGACCACGTACAAAGATCTTCAGAAGTTTCCAGGCCGCTATTCCTTGTAATGCAATGGTATCGCGGCCTGAGAACTTTAGAACATCTTCGTGCGTACGCAGTATCAGCACAGTACATTGGAAAGAAAAATTGTAGTTGAAATTTGTGCGGTCAATTTATATTGGAAACGTCAGAAAAATTTGTGGGCAGCTTGCACTAGTGGCACAAGGCTAGCGAAGAAACGAAGATGATGGCCACTTGGTTAGTCCAGATTTGCCTCCGGCACACCAAAAAATATTCGTGTTGCGAGCCTTCGGGAAACGTGTCGTGAAGCATGCGAGGCCCAGCGAACGCTTCTCAATATTTTGCACCGAGCCACCGAGCCTATGACCTAGCTGCCCAGCTATGCTCAGCCTACAGACGCTCGCGTCCGTGGCAGACGCAGCACACGTCGCCTCGGCTTGACGCCGTGCCGCCTTTGCTATACTGCATACGTTGCACAATGATCCCGTCTAGCCGCCGCATAGAGCCATAAACTTTCTTTTTAGTGAACCTCCCAGTCCTTACAAGCTTCAGAAAAGGTTACAACTGCGTGAATGAGACGCCACGTAAGAAACAAACTCGCACACACGAAGCACAACGTGTGTGTGTGCATCTTTCTATGTTTGTTGCATGGTGTCTTATTCGCACAGGTGTAACCGTTTTCTGAAAAAAATGACCAAACAAGACCAACAACATGTCATTCAACAAGCTTCGCTTGAAAACGTGCCTCACCTGTTATCTCACGCTTGAAAACGCCGACGCAGCCGACGTTGACGAAAGCGACGAAAGCTTCTCGCTGTCAGTCATGCATGGGCTTGTCGCTGGGTAGATGGTGTTTATGACAGTACGTCTGAAGAAAAATAATCGCGTAAGGTGTGTTGAATAAATTGTTTTCTGTATAAAGAACATACCTAATTTGGGCGTATAATTAATATTTTGTGGAAACAATTCTGTTGCATTGATTATAACTGTTTTTTCGCGCTTGCGCCCTCTGACTTTTGATGAGAGCACTAGTTGGTTACGTATTTGTGACGCACTTCCTGAGGCCAGGTTTCACGGAGTGTCCTCTCTTGTCTTCTTTCTCTATGCGTGCCAGATGAAAGAATTGAGTCACGGAGTGAGCTGATGTAGAGGGTATTGCTTCACAACCAATCACAAGCTGTGCCCGTAGGCCAAGCCGTCGTCTGCTCGCGTTTGTCGTCTGCTTCAATCAGAGCATGCGATAGGACATTCGCCTTCGCAACGCTATTATTCTCAGGTGAAGTGGTCGCTGCGCCGCACAAAATACATGTCAGTGGCTCGCTCTTCCTTTGAATGATGTTCGTGCGCGAAGTTAAATGGCTGGTAATTAACGCAGGGATGAATTCAGCCAAGGTTCGCTCCAGAATCGTGAGGGTTTGCATATTTCGGTGTCATACAAAGTTACTAGGGTCGTTTTATTCCGACTGCTGGCCATATTATCACGGTCCATATCGGTGTATGAACAGTGGAAGTGAAAATGCATGATTTGTTTGTAGTTCCATGCGTAATCACGCGCACCCCTAGTACACTTCGGTTTGCAAAGTACGCTTTGTTGCAGATCGTCCCAAAGTGTATCGACAGCTGAATTTTAAAGAACGCACCCATTGGACAGTTAGAGCCAATGAAAGCAGACTAGAGCACAAGCCTTAAGAACCACTCACTAAAATCTTTCTCTCATTTTAATTTCTAATAGCGTGCAAGGAATGTGCTTTCATTAACCTCTTTGGTGGTAATTTCCACCAATGAGGCAAGGGTCACGATGATGATAATGAACAAACTTTATTTAATTAGCAGAAAGGTCCTCTTCCCCTTTCAGGTGCGAGAGGAGAAGGGAGGACCAAACCTAGACGACGGCCATGAACCCATGAGCCCTGGCGGCGTCTTCGGCCTGCCGTATTAAGCGGGCGTGTAATTGAGAGTCAGAGCAGAGGAGCGCGGCATCCCATCCACTCCCGTCTGGAAATTCGCCTCTCATGGGGGCCTGCGGGCATGCCCATAAAATGTGGCTCATGTCCGCCCTGTTGTGGCAAAATTTACACTTGTCCGAATGAAGTTCCGGCACGCAGCGGTTCATTGTTACCGGACTAGGAAACGTGTGGGTCTGGAGTAGGCGCCACGCCACCGCGTGTCCTTTGTTCAATGAGGAGTGTGCGGGAGGATACATTTTCCTGCTTAGCCTGTAATACTGTGTAATATCTCTATAAATGGTCATCCGCTCAAATCTCTCATCGTCCTCTCCGTTCGACCAGGGCGATCCAGAGGCTCAGTCTGTAAGTCCTCGAGCTGTCTCGTGTGCAGCCTCATGGCCGGGCAAGGAGAAGTGAGCGGGTGCCCAGACTATTTCTATTGTTCGTTGGTCTTTGCATTCAACCAATATTCTTGAAGCTATTTGGGATATTCGCCCTTGTGCAAAGTTTCTCACAGCCGTCTGCGAGTCGCTAACAATTAGTGAAGTCCAGGTGGATGCTATGGCCATTGCAATAGCTGCTTCCTCCGCCTCTTTTGCAAAGCTCGTTCTCACCGAGCCGCTGACCTTATGATTTCCTTTGTAGTCCACTACTGCTATAGTCATGTCATTTCCTTTGTATTTGGCCGCGTCTACGTATGTTGCTTCCGGTAAAGCTTTTACGTTGTTATGTATATTTTTCGCTCTTTCAGCTCTCCTTGCTTTGTGATGTTCGGGGCGCATGTTTTTTGGAATCGGTAAGATTACTAAACATTTCCTGATTTCATACGGGATATCTTTTTTGGCGCCAAATTGATTTGCGTAGTTTATACCCAGTTCCTCTAGTATAGCTCTACCTGTTTTACTCTGCGTTAGTCTTTCATATTGTGCGATTCTTTGAGCTTCTATAAGCTCTTCTAATGTGTTGTCAAGCCCTAATTGAAGTAATTTATCATTAGAGGTAGTAATTGGAAGTCCGATCGCCTGTTTGAAAACTCGTCTAATGATTCTGTCAATCTTTTCTCTCTCGGCCACTTGCAGTCTGAGGTACGGAATCACATATACAATACGACTGATGACAAAAGCCTGTACCAGTCTTATCATATTATTTTCCTTCATACCATAAGGCCGGTTTGCAATTCGTTTAAGTAGACGCATAGTTTGCTACACACTGGTTTCAAGTATTCTAATCGCCTCTCCGTTGTGCCCGTTTGAGCTGATTCGGAGTCCCAGAATTCTCATGCTTTCGACCGTAGGTATTTGCGTTTTTCCAACAAAGACTTTAATGTTAGGTTTTTCCTGGATGCTTTTCCGACCCCTACATGTCGGGTTATAGAAGAGAAGTTCCGATTTTTTCGGTGAACATTGTAATCCTGTATGGATGGCATATTCTTCTACAACATTCACTGCTGTCTGTAAAGTTTCCTCTATGTATCCGTCACTACCCTCTGCTACCCATAAGGTAATGTCATCTGCATAGAGGCTATGGTGGAGTCCTGGAATTTCCTTCAGTCTGGTAGGGAGACCTATCATGGCCACGTTAAAAAGAAAGGGGGATAGGACTGAGCCTTGCGGCGTACCTCTGCTGCCCAGACTAAACTCTTAGGATTCTGCTTCACCTAGTATTATTCTTGCAGTCCGGTCAGTTAAAAAGTCTTTTATATAATCGTATACTCTTTTTCCTACCCCTAACGCTTGAAGATTGGCAAGTATAGCTTTATGGGATGTATATCGAATGGCCTTTTAAGATCTAGGCCAACTATTACCTTTGTGTCGTGTGTATTGAGACCCGAATCAACTATTTGTTGTTTAATCTTAAGCATAATGTCCTGTGTAGACAGTTTCGCTCTGAAGCCTACCATCGTATGAGGAAAGAGGCGATGAACGAAGAGAAATGAAGATTTTGTCGAACACTAGAGCAACACAGGCATGGAGGGAAGGGTATTCACCAGAAAATCCAACAGAGGAGAATGGCAACGCCACCAAGGACAGAGGGGGACGACGCAGAGATCGTTCCAGCTCCTTCCCGCGACTCGCCGAAGGGGGAAGTGAAGGGACTCAACACGAACCCAGATCCACATCCAGATCAAGGTCCACTCGTCAACACAGATCCAGGTCACAGGCCAAATCCAAGACAAGGGCAACGACATCTCCTCAAGGACAGTCCCACGAGGGTCACGGCGGCGGTCGGGGCAGTCAACAAATGGTGAGCTGGGTTGGCGAGGTATGAGGGGAGTCTCTCCGGTCTGGGAGTTTGCCTGAGGTTGTGGCAGAAGGGTCCACCCTAGGTCAAGAGCTAAACTATATTAAGAAAATGCTAGAGCAACTCACCCCTGTACACGCGAAACAGAGGGATGAAATAAAACAACTAAGGAAGAGAAACGCTAAACTCAGGCAAAATCAGCTGTGCGAGTCAAATAGCTCCATAGCATCGTGTAGTCGAATTTTAACTCCAGCGCCTGCACAGGAGTCAGGAGTGCACGCAGCGAAACGAAGAGCAGAGGAAATATCTCCTGTAGAAAATGAAGACCTCTCAAAACCCCTGGAAAAGAAAGTCGAGAATATGCTCGGAGAACTTACTAAGGTAATGCAACAACAATTCGCAGGATTGCAGCTGCAGCTCGTAGAAATAAAACAAAGAATAGATAGCATGGAAAATCGACTAACGCTGGTGGAGAACACGCAAACAGATTTGAGGTCTATAGGAGCAGGCCCGGTTAAAACTACTACTAAACACTACAACCGGCCGACTACGACCGAAGCAAGGGTCTCGAGTCGCACTTTTCATTGGATGAGATGGGGAGCAACACAGCAACAAAACAAATAAAGTTGATCCTATGCCATGCCGTGTTCGAATACGCCGACCATTCACGTATCACAGTGGTTTTCATCCAACCACAAATCTTACATGCATAATTTTACGCCATTGACGCCCAATAGAATTCTTCAATTACTGCAA
>WOVY01002181.1:0-61613 GCA_013436015.1 Rhipicephalus annulatus
GTGGACGTGTATGCTCGGTGCAACTTGTGAACATGGTGCCCGTCGAAGTTCACAAACCAGCGTAATACCTTCGTTGCGTCGCCACAACGAACATGGGTGGTACTACAGATTGCCTCCGCCTGCCATAATGGGAAACATCGTCGGGAAGGGACGTAAGTCTCATTAAGTATTGGCGTTTTACGTATACGAGCCGCACGCCAAGTCGACTTTAAACGTAACTATGAAATTGATTAAAATAGCTCAGTACTCAGAAGTTGATGGTGCGCTCCCGTGATATAAACAAGAACAACAATAGTTAGGCACGCTCGCACGGTTATAGTTAGCAGAAACGGGCGAAGTTTGTGTGTCGGTTCTTGTTTTGTTTTCTGTGTGTGTGCTTACGCCTACGAGCATATAGCGCATAAGTTCTTCACTAGCAAGGTGACCCGCAAAAAAAAACGTTCGCCGTTCCTGTCGGCATGATGTGCCGCATCATGCTCAATTAGAATGAGATCCTAGCGCACAGTCTGTCACACAATACGCCGGCCCACGCGAGCGTATCAGCAAAATGTCGTCTCTTGCTAGAGCTACGCTTTTCTAATCTGCTTTGTACAATACGCAAGGCGCGATGCCCGAAGAGGGGAAAGCGTACAGTAGGAATCGGACTTGGACTTGTCTGGAGCGGCAAAGCGCGTGGATGATGCGCGTGGATGAGCTTACTCATTTCACGGCCCTGTTACCTTTTTGTCCGCGACCGAGGTGGTTGCGCCACCTATTTGCGTACTTAGGAACTGAATTTGCGGGACTCCCTTTCTCATTTCACAGTGTGGTTACCGCTTCGACCACGACCGGGGAATTCGGGAACCCGAATGGGGCATGCAGACGTCACGCAGCTGCAGAACAGCTTCTTTGTTAAAACTATATTCTACTTCACTAAAGTTAAAAAATTTAAGGAAGCTATTCAGCAAGCCTGGGTATGGGAAGACAGCAGTGTTAGCTCAACGCGTGACTTCTTGTTGCAAGAAGATTGTTATAACAGAAAGACGCCAAAGGGACAAAAGAAGACGTGCGCTAACTTCCAACTGAGTTGGAAGATAGCGGTGGTCTTCTTTTGTTCCTTTGCTGGAAGTTAGCGGTTCTCGCGCTATTACAAACGTGATGCCACACCAACTAGCCCAAACCGCCACGCTTCTTGCTTCGATACCACGCAAGGAATGAGACTCCAAGAATTGATGGTTCCATTGGTGCCCTATAGCCTTTGTAACGCGCTTGCTTGGCGTAGTCCAGCCGCTCACGAACGAGGTTCGAAAACCGAACACCGCAAGTACTAAAGAGTAAAGACTAGCGCACGCTGTGACGCTTCGATCACTGGACGGCACCACCGTGAACTAGTCATGGAAGTGCAGCAGGGTGAATCGAATGGACCTTTAGCTCTCTATGGATGTGCCTCCGAGAGCATGAACGTGGACAAAGCCGTCCGTCTACAAACACGCAAAAAACTTCAATTATAAACGGAAACTAAGAAACACAGGTAAACACTTAAAAAGTTTACTTCACGCGTTGAAAGACTTTTAATTAGAAGCAATGTGATTGTCCAAAACCTTTAACAACAGAGCAAAGTTCGGACGCGGCTGAGCGGTGAAGCAGAGAAAATTGTGAGTTCGGTCTCGCCAATTACGCTGGCTTGACGTAGGCTCACTGGTGACAACAGAAAAACGCTGGTGGTTGAGCTACCCCGCTTCTACTGTTTTCCTTTGCTCATTGCAGTTGCGGGACGGCTTTATGCTCTCCCACAGTAGAGTACCCGGTACTCTAAATCGTCACCCCTTTTTCTAACTTCCCTATGGCACACAGCTCGGGCCCGTAGCCATCCAGAAACGTTGCCCGTAGCCCGACTGCTGCTGTTAAGGGCTCGTCAGCCCTTAAGTCCGCAGGCGTTGGGCTGTCGTTCATGGCTGGTGAGCTACGGTTCTCTTAGCAGAAACGCGATGGCAGGAGGCCTCGGCTGGTTGAAGTCTTCGTGGCTCGGGTCCACAACCCGACGGCCCATCTTCAGCGCCCGCTCCGGTGGCAACCTTCCACTCGTCTCGTTCCCCTAGCTCAAACTCCCGTGCTGTTCTTTGGCCTAGGCATTCTCTGGACCTCGGGTGAAGGTGCTCGGTGTATTTCACGATTGACGGTCGTCCGCGACGTCCTCTTTTGGACGACCGCTCACTGATCGGGGTCCAGTCCGAGAACTAGTCCGAGTTGTCTCCCAGTCCTTACTTCTCTCTATCAATTGCGATTCCACCTGATCTTTTTGTGAAACACTAATGAGGTGTCCCACTTTGCTGGAGACAGCAGCGGGGTTCATTCTTTCTTTAAGATGGTAGTCTTGAGGTACTTTAACGCGAAAATTTTGGTTTGTCTGATGGTGTATGCACAACGATTCAATCACCCGGCGAAAGTTTTGGCCCGTGCTAAAGACCCACTAAAATTGATCTGGTGGCATGCATTCATACTTGTGAACATTGTAAATTAAAAAGCAAATATTACGCATATTTGAGGTGGTTGACCATAACTACAGTGGCGAGATTCCGCGGCGGTTACCAGCAGCGCAAATGTTATGAAAAGTGCTGAACAGTGATACTTGATGTTCCTTGGCTCCCAAACTACCATATTTTTCAACGCATGCACGCATCATAAGCGTAGCCTGAGAGATCTTTACCGCTGTCAAAAGCAAACCGCAAAAGCAAGAGTGGGTTGTGAAAAAGAAAATATTTTAGGTAAAAGTGCGCTAGACTGTGGCTTTCCACCATCTATGGAATTTTTTCAATGGAACTAGTCAAAGACCTTTTCAACCAGATCTCTTTTCGTCATTGGATAAATAATTCGCAGTGCATGCAGAGAAGAAAAAAGAAGGCACTAAGGTATGATCCCTTCGACCTTTGGCCTATCCAACGGAGTGGGTAGGTGCCCAAATTCCAAAAACCTTGTTCGAAATTAGTCATTAGCCTTACTGAATGCGATGTTCCTTGTATCTCTCCTCTATTAGGAACAGTGATACTTCATGTTCCTGTGCTCCGAAACTACAATTTTTTCAACGCATGCACATATCATAAGCGTAGCCTTAGAGATCTTTAACGCTGTCAAAAGCAAACCACAAAAGCAAGAATGGGATGTGGAAAAAAAATATTTTAGGTAAAAGTGTGCTAGACTGTGGCTTGCCACCATCTATGGAAGTTTTTCAATGGAACTAGTCTAAGAACTTTTCAACCAGATCTCTTTTTGTCATTGGATAAATAATTCGCAGGATAGAATTTCGAAGCGTCAAGAAATGCTCGCAACATGGAGTGTTCTTAAAGCCCCGAATTTAAGGATTTTTATTAGCATCGACGTTTTCCAACACCTCCTGCGCCAACATGGCGACACTGCTAGTTTCGGTTCCTCGCGCAGTTCCATGCCGACACGCCGCCCCCCCCCCACGCACACACACGAACGCGCACGCGTACCCCTTGGTTGATGGCAAGCCAATGAGGCTCGCACCTTGTGGTCACGTGATCAGTGCCGAACCAATTAACGAGCTCCACGAACAAAGCCAGCAGACGTTAGCAGGACAAAAAAAAGGTGTCGGAGCTGGCAACGTTTAATTTGTGGCTCGCTGTTGTTACCAGGCGGTCTTGTCGTTAGTGGGCTCCGGCGTGTCGGCAGGTCTACCCTAACTACACCTGTGGAATTGGAGTGACCACTCGATCTTCTGCCATCGCCAAGTGCACACGCACAGACGACGACGAAAAGCACCGGCTCACGTTTTCTCGGACAGCGTAGCCCGACGTCGTTATTCTTATCAGAGAAAAAGATTTTTAGTAGCCCCACTACAAAAGCTAGGAATACGAGTAAATTTACCAGTAATTTTATCATTTGGCGGAACATCATTTGGTTATTGCCACAGGGATGTATGCTCCGCTGTGTTTGATTACATCAACGCAACTAAAAGATTACCATGCTAGTGAACCACTACCTTTTCAGATCTTTAGTTTATAATTCGTAGTTATGTCTTTCAAAAACAAAAGATGGTTTGACCGCTTGCTCAGCACACATTTTTTGTTTTTGGGAGTATTATTTTAAGCTTCTTTTTCAGATTGGCTTGGTTTTCAGTTTAGTTTCATTTAAGTATCCTGCCGCCCGGTTCTTGGCCCATCCCCCTTTGTGGGTAAGCGCCATCCATCAGAGGTCATCAGCATCATCAGCATCAGCCCGAGCCGTAGTACATTCGCATTACAAGTCTAGGAAGACGAACAGCATGGCAAGGAAAGTTGCCGTGATGCGACCCCGCAGTGAGTGTCGTACATTTTCTCCTTTTACGCGCTATCTTTCCCGTGTTTACATACAAGTTCCCCGCGCTATCTCTTTCGCGAGGGCCTTCTGTCTTTCGCATAAGAGTTGGTCTAGTTAGTGGGCATTCATGTTCAGGACGGGGCATGCGAACACGAGAGAGAAGTCGAGAGCCCGAAAATGCTGTTTTGGTGTATCGACTTCACTCGCGTCCGTGTTCGAACGACGCCACCTTTTCAACTCTTTATCTGAAATCCCGCGCAAAAAATTTGGAAAGCGTAGCGTCCCTTGGAACCTGTTCTTCTTCGAAGGCAAAGCCCAGGTAACGTGCTGTAACACTTTCGCTCTCGCTTTCGATTCGTGTTCTGTTCAGAGAACTCCACTGACTGCTTTTCTTTTCAGAACTCAATTACCATACGCGACCGACACTCCGCAAGAAAGAAGGCGGTAGCCCGAGTGTTTGTTTTTTAAAGGAATGAAACGCACACAGCGTCTTCTTTTTCTTTCGCTGCGCGTGGCTTTATAGCCGTTCCATTTTGCGCTGCAGAGCTGTCACAAACAGTGTCGTGTTCTCGATCTATGCTAATCGCTTTTAATTGTTGAGGATTTACGTCTCGAAAACCACGATATGATCAATCGTTATTTTTTTAGTTTGTTGTTTTGCTTGCGGAGTTTCGCTGATTTACCCTGGTTCAGGGAGTCTCGCTGGTTTTCGATGAGGAGGCGCGTCATTAATATAATTATGCGAACCAGGCGGCGCTTGCTGGTTAGGGATTTATTCCTTCGTTGATATGATTAAGCATGATTGACTCGTAGGCTGTTCTGCTGCCGTTTAGGTTTAATCGTTTGACGTCAGGTTCTATAGCTTTCTCGTTATTAGATGCGGAAGCATCTTATACTCGCGCCTTGTAGTGCGCCGTCCGCACCGCTTCTCGAACATTTGACAGCTGACGCGCGCGCATGCGCCGTCGCGCCGTCGCCCACCATCTGTGCCGCGCGCGCTTCTCCTTCGAGATCATTCGACAGCTGACAGCGCATGCGCCGTCGCGCCGTCGCCATCTGTGCCGCGCGCGCGCTTCTCGTTCGAGAACATTCGACAGCTGACAGCGCATGCGCCGTCGCGCTGTATATATACTCAAGGTCGGCGCTCGCTCGCTCAGTTGCCGCTCGTCCGTTGGTTTGTACGGCGCGTCGACGTCCGAAGTCGCCGTGAAATGAATGCCAACGAATCCACAAACAGAATGATCGACGTCCCTTCGACCAGCGCCGCCCTTTCGCATACGTGTGTACGTGTTCACTCATTTAACACCCCGTCCTACAACCACATTAACCAATTTAGCCATCGACCCAAGTAAGTCGCAATTTAACACCCCATTTCACAACCACGTTAACCAATTTAGCCATCGACCCAAGTAAGTCGCACTTTAACACCCCGTTAACCAATTATATGCTCCGCATCCTCCTCAGTGTTCCCCCGAGGGAAGCTGCGGGCAATTTTTTCTTTGTTTAGTTTCCCGCTTTCCTTGCAAGCGTTGCAAGGTAAACGTGTTCCGAGTTTTGCCTGTTCAAACGGGACTTGAGGTATATCGATCCTTTATTAGCATAGTTGCGCCAGTTTCCCACCTTACTAGTTAGTACGTGTTACCAGACCTGCTGGTGGGTTAGTTGCTTACTGGAGCCTGATGAGTTGGTTATTTTTGTCACGGTATACTGTAGTTCTTGCGCGTCATGTTATAGGCGGTTTGTCACGCAACTAGTTACACGCGGTGTTAACTCGATTACGGGAGTAGTTGCGTATAGTGTTAGGCGTGATTTCAGTCACGAGACCAGACCACTTGTTGCGCTTGGCGTTGCGCGTTTTTAATAACAGGACTATAGTTCTTGTTTGTAGTGTAACGTGACTTCAGTCATGGCCCGGCACTAGTTGCTGTGTAGTAATAATTGTTTTAGCTGCTTGACTGATTGCGCGTGGTATTAAATTGGTATTGGGACTATAGTTGCGTGTAATGTTACATGATATTTGTCTCGGGATTAGTTGTTGCCCGTGCTGTTACGTGATTTTAGTCACGACACTGTTTGTAGCGCTTGGTGTTGTGCGATTTTGTTTATTTATTTATTTATTTATCAATACTGCCGATCTCTCTAGCGGACATATTTGCAGGGAGGGCATACATAATGCAAGTTGTAAGGAAATTAATAAACAAGACACAAAAAAAGACAGAAAAGAAAACAATTGATTTCACAGAAACTCCTTAGCATGTACATATGATTCTATCACGTATAGACGATGTATAATAACCATGGATGACTCAGATGGTTCCGTTCTCTTATGTTTCGGGGGAAGTGAGAATCAATTTGAATTACAAAAGTGTTCAATTAGTTTTTGTGAGGGCCTGTATCGTGTCAAGCTATAGCACGACTGAAAGAAATTAGCTTTGACGTGTCGATGTTTGTTACCACGAATTGATTGAAACAAAAAATGTTAGTCTTGCTTGTAGTGTTAATACATGAGCTCTATTTAGCAACTCAGTGAGAGAATTCATTATCTTGTATTTATTAAAGAAACCTCGCTGCCTTTCTCTGCACCTCTTCAATCCTTGCGATGTGTTCCTTTGCATACGAAAAGCAAGCAATATATGCGTACTTCAACGCATGGTATAACGAGCATTTTGTATGCCAGCAGCTTTGCATCTGGTGCCAGATGAAGGCGTCTTCTTAGAAATTACAGCATATCCACGGAGTGAATGATGATGAGTGGGGCGAAGCTTCGGACCATTTTATCGGTAAACCGTGAATCCTCCGCCCGTCTATCTGTTTGTTTGATTGATCGATATGTGGTGTTCAACTGTCTGTCTGTCCGCCCGCCCATCTGTCTGTCTGTCTGTCTGTCTGTCCACCCGCCCATCTGTCGGTCTGTCTGTGTGTCCGTCTATCTGTCCACCCGTCTATCTGTCTGTCTGTGTCAGTCTGCCTGTCTGTCTGTCTGTGTGTCCGGCCATGTGTCTATCTGTCCACCCGTCCCTCTGTCTGTCTGTCTGTCTGTCTGTCTGTCTGTCTGTCTGTCTGTCTGTCTGTCTGTATTTGATTCAGTGATAATGGTTCACTGTGTTCACAGTCATTGGTTCTCGGAGGTGGTTCAGTGGCCATGGCTCATACGCAGTGCAGGAGAATGGCCTTGTAGTCAAGGACTTTTTTTGATATCTATACGGAAAGTTTACGTTGTAGTTTTACGCAACTAAATGCATGCAACGATGACAACGAAGAACCCTCCATCCACGTGACCTCCCATTCGCTAGCCTGGGGCTGAATTTAACTATAGAAAAAATACTTTCCTTTGGTGCTTGCGATCTGGGCTTCAGCCACGAGAACGTTTTCTATACAGTTTGCAAGTACCTTAATGAAAGTAAAAGAATTAAGCTTTTAATTGCGTGATTAATATTTGTGCAAAAAAAATTTCAACATACACAAGAGCACTGTTTAACCATGCTGATTCCTATTCAAGGTAATGAATAAATGTCTTATCTGAACGAGTGACAAACAACTCTTGCACTCCTTTCATTCTGCCTAGGGTGTCTTTTCTTTTTTCTTTCTCTTTTTCTGGTGGGTGGTTTTAATATTAAAAAAATCTTACTTAAGTCGTCGATTCTTGGCCGATCCCCCTCAGTGGGTACGAGCCATGGCTGTGGAATAATAATCATCATCATCACCACGTGACCATCCGTGCTCTCGTGGCGCTCTGCGGTGCCTTGTGTGATCGAGCGCGCGGTGCGTGGCTACGCCTCACGAGTGCCACTGAACAATGGAGCCGCTTTCCCATTGGCTGTAGCGTCTGCCCCAAAAGCACGCTCATCCCTTGGCGTTTTCCCATTGGTCAATCGCCCCCAACCCCACCCCTGGGTTGCGAGCATAAGTGCGTGGCTTGAGCCTCAGCCCAGTCCAGAAGGAGCTCGTTCGCAACCGGTGCCAGCAGGTCCTTCGCTGGCACGCTTCACTCCACCGGCAGCCGCCTTCACCCACCGAATGGTCCCGAAGGCAGTTGTCCCCCTCCCTTTCGTCGTAAATTGGCGTCGCAAACACGGTCTTTGATCCCGATGGAGGCCGTACTGCTTCAAAGACAGCCTCGTGCACGTGGCAGAGGTAAGCTCTTTTTGTTCGATGGCGATCCGCATTTGTTAGTGGTGTCTGGGACAGTCGGGGTTACTAGTACGAATGTTTACGAGGTCAAGGCATTTCTCTGTATTTCCGATAGAGAAGAGCGGCGTATGCACTGTTGCGCTGTGACAAAAGGCGGCTTAGATTATCACGCTCACGTGAATTTTTTGCCCTCGCCATGACGTCTGCACAACGCTCTCGAGCGTCGTACGTTTGTGTGCGAGTGAGGGCATTGGAAATATTTGCATCATCGAGTTGAGGGAAAACGCGACGGTCGTGTATCGTCGCTAGAAAGACTCGTGATAGGTTCTGGAAGGGCGTGGTTAGGACAGGGACTGAGTCACTCGCTTTGATCGGCCGGGAGTGGACGAGGCTTCCCAGCTTGCCGGGGATCGACAGAAGGCTACCATTCTGCGTGTGGCGTTTTCGCCTATGTTTGCTTAAAATCGATGGACAGCACGAAGGCAACTTGGACCGTGAAGGCGTATCCTCGATCGTAATGCGGTTTTGCGGCGCGTTATCGGGCGCCCGGTGCTTGACCCTCGGGTGCCACTCGATAATAGAGGCGCTTCCCCGTTGGCCGTAGCGTGTTCCATGAGGACGACCCCATTTCCGGGGTGGTCTCCCATTGGGCGATATCCTCCGGGGTGCGAGTCTGAGTGAGTGGCTCGAGCTGCCGAACCCTGCCCAGAAGGGGCCTAGTTAGCCAGATCCAGTTATACCAAAATCTGTCTCCCGAGTTCGTCGCTAGTCTTGCATACCTTATTTTACAGTTATCGCGGCTCACTTATAAGTCCCAGTATGGAAAACCCGTAGATCACCAATGTCACGTCTGCATTTACATGTCGTCCCCGCTGTAGCGGTAGATGGCAAGAACACCACAGGTCGTGCCTATGTTCCAATGCATATGCTTCAGTGAACCTGACCTGGACATTTAATGTCCTCAGTCACTACAACTGAGACTGCCCGGGTTCTTTCGTACACCACACAGCAGATGTCAGTTTCATGAAGGCGATTCCGATCCTCTCTTGTAGATGTTGCCCGATTATCATTTTTGATGATATAGGTCATCCAAATCGGGCTGCTGCATGAGCGGCCTAGCTGTGCCCGCACGTGGTGGGACACCTGACGCACCCAAGTTGTGGGCGGAACAGTGTATCGGCGACGCCCTCCGCTTGTGCGTGCGGCAGGTGTCCCCGACACTTGCGGTGCGGCAGCTGCGTGGATAGCGTGTAGATAGGCCTTTAAAGCAATCTCGGGAGCATGAATTCGTTGATCGGGACACGACGACTCTCGCAGAGTCGCGAACACCACCTATATTTCCTCAACCTTTCTCTTGACCCTTGCGTAGGTAGCGAATTGGAGGCTGCTCTTTCGATTTCTTCACCATCAATGATTTGTCTCTCCGCCCTCCCTTCAGCCGAAGCCTTTTTACCTATACTACCCAAAGAAGAGGACACTGGCCACACTGATGACCGATTATTTGTCGGTTACGTTTGCCTATCAAAGACGGTGCCAGCGGGGGTGACGGGGGGGGGTAGAGGAAGGACTGGGGCTTCCCAAAGTTCTGCCGGCTTCTCGCCCCTCCCCCCCAAAGAGCAAGCAAACCTCTAGACCCAGGGTACCCTACAAACCAAAAAGAGATCCTGGAGCCGACCCTGTCACCTATCTTTGTCTGTTATTAACGTAATTATGGTGTCTTTTTACTTCCAGAGCCCGCAAAGCAATATAATGCCGACTGTGCAGTGCTGATGGTGATAGAACTCGATCAGGATAAAATTTCCCAACACTCACTGGCTCCTGTCTGCAGCTTGCGTAACACAGCCGATCGCGATAGTGAAATTAGTCTCGATCGCGACCAGTGACGCCGGTATAAGTAATAGATGCTTGTGGAGGAAAGGCCGAGCTGCCATCCCATTGCGAAGCAATGGGGATGGCGGTATTACGATGTGGTGTAGCTGCTGGAGGAACACAAACAAGTGCTATTGACACCACAGCACCAATAGATAAAAAAATAGCTCGGGCCCTGTGGGAATCCCGAAAAGTAAACATGCGCGGGGGTCGTAAGACACTAAGCCAGAGGAACGGATGAGAAGCTTTCGTGTACATTCTTGCCGCAGCCGGGATTAACCTGCTCAGCATCGCGCGTAATCGAGGAGCATTGGGAGCATAAACGGAGAGTTTTCATATTCCCGGTGGGAACGGGGCGTATTTCCATAGATAGATAGGTAGATAGATACATAGATAGATAGATAAAGCGGGAAAGGGAGAAAGACCTATTCAAAGTATCAAACCGATGATAGATATCCGTTAAATAAAAAATTATTTTTTGATGCCTACGTATAAATCCCGTACCTCTTTTGCACAACAGCCGATCAAATGCCCCAATTTTCGTCATTCTGCGACTTCGTCCTCAAAGGGACCACTGCGCCAGGCTACCTTTTTATTGCTACTCGACAATTCCAATTTTAGTATCATGAAAGGAAAAGGAACGGGCATAAAAAGTTCCCTCTAGAATACCTTCACGACAGGGTGGCCAACAGTGCGGTTGCGTAGGATGAAAGCCTAAGCCAAAGTCTGAAAATATACCCCGGGCGCATGCGAGGGGGTGGCGGGGATGGGGCTTTGCTTTTCATGATGCAGCCCGGTGGATTCCCGACCTCCAAGTCCCCCCTCCCGTACTCTCCGCTAATTACTGGGAAAGAGGCCGTAGGGCTGCAGTGGACGTAGGTGCCAACCTTATTTTTAAAAGTTTGGCCACTCACACGCCACGCGGAATCGTTATGACGTAGATTAAAGCTAAGAAACACACAGCTCGCAGTTCACAGCCGCGCTTGTGAAAGTTTGCACGTATTCTTATAAGATTTCAGTGTCCAACTTTTTTTTCTGCCTTTAAGTGCGATGACTTCATAGGTGGAAAAACAATTGGTGTTTCTTGCAGTGGCTGCGGAGTGCACCGCCTCCGAGCTTCGCACCGTGGGGCGACCGGCGGTCGTCTCGGTGGCAGGAGCCACCAACGGCCAGGTCCCCCACGCCAACGGCCAGGTCCCCCAAGGCAACGGCCAGGTCCACCACGCCAATGGCCAGGTCCACCACGCCAATGGCCAGGTCCCCCACGCCAACGGCCAGGTCCCCCACGACAACGGACAGGTTTCCCACGCCAACGGACGGGTCCCCCACGCCAACGGACGGGTCCCCAACGCCAACGGACGGGTCCCCAACGCCAACGGACGGGTCCCCAACGCCAACGGACAGGTCCACTACGCTAACGGCGCCCCCACTCAGCCATCGTTCGCACAAGTCATCTCGAAGAAGGTCGGCATCGCGGCGGCGGTGCCGCCGTTCTCGGCGCAGCTCCAGCCTAACGCCACGGCTGCTGCTATTGTGCCGCCTACACTGGCCATGAACGGCGTGACCCACAGCGTTGTCGTTGGCGCCACAGCCAACGGGCCCTGCTGCGTGCCTCCCACTGAGGAGGGGTCGATACATGACTCCCCGCCACTGCCCCAGGTGCCCGGTGACATGCTCCCAAACGGCATATGCGGACCCAGGCAGAGGTCCAGCGACGAGCTCCGCCTACAAGTGAGCATAGTTTTGTAATAGTTACGCCCAGAAAGAAGTCTGCCGCTGGTGAAACTGAGAGTGCATTGAGAGTTGTAGAACAGCGCTACGCAAAGCTTTGCATTCGCGTCGCAAGCTACAGATGAGAATAGATTAACCACACGAGCTCCGTCTACAGGTAAGTATAGTTTCGTAATAGTACTGTAACAAAGGAACTCTAATCTTATTAGATAGTTCTAAGAACAACGCAATGTATTGCGCTTGTGCTGCGTCGCATACGATCACCTCGTGTAGGCTCCCGTTCTGTGACAAAGGCTAAAACTACGCCCGCAAGCTTTGCGTACGGTATTCTAAAGCTCTCAACTGCGATCTTATTTTGTGCACCAAAATTTATTGGGATGGGCAAGAAAGTAAGAATTGCCCTAATGCCTAAGTATTGAAACTAACCAAAAACTTTTTTTTCTCGTAGCGTGAAACCAAATAACGTGTCCTCAGTCGGACATCTTTAAGATAGTGCGGACTATCGAGGATTAGGAAAAGCTAACAAATGCGTATTGAATGCACCCCGAGATTTATATTGTAAGCACCCGTCGCGACACGCTAAGCCTACGAAATTGGTTTAGCGTGGCTCTCAAAGACGCGGTGCCGAATCAGCACGCACTCTGTGTGTTGAAGCTTAAGGACATGAATCTAAAGAAAATAGAAGCGCAGCTGCTTGATAAATTCTATGTGGGCGACAACTCCTTGCGGCAGTAAAGCCATGTTTTTCGCACTCAATGATGGTTATTCGGTGGTGCCGTGGAGCCTTTGTAACTTAGAGATGAAAACTTCATCCGTACGAGGCACGATTGCATCATTTCTTCCGCCATTTTCAGCTTACCTTACTCGGAAGGGAGAATTATTTTTCCGGTATCATAGAGTCACATTAAAATGGGCCAAAATCACTAGGCAGCTCGCAGTTCCAAAACGCAAGAAAGCCTTCAAGTAAAATTCTTCTGACATGACCACTTCTAAAGTTCGTGAGGACACACAACGGGTTCAGAACGTGGGCGCTACTTTTGGATTCGCAAGAATCTGCGCTCGACAATCGCACATAGCGTTGACTTTCTGCAGGGAACTTGTGAGCGCTTTTATCGGGACGAGAGATGAGAAATTTCTGATCGCACCGTGCAATAAATGTCCACTCGAACTGTGAGAATTCTGATAATTTGTGCGGTGGTGAACTCGTGAGGCAATAAGATCCTTTAAAGAGTCCGTTTTATGGCTTCTTGAAAAGGTGTTGCGGGACACCTTTAAGGGAGTTCACTGCCTGGCGATTATATCGCTACAAAAACTGTCTTTTAAGTGTGTTACCGAGATTTGTTGTGTGCTGCCATTGCTTTCTCTACACTCGTCCCGACTAAGGTCACTAGATTTTCCTTCTTCGGGTATAAGTACTGAAAACCATCGATGAAAGCTATCGATGAACGTCGCTGGCTAACGCTCGCTTTCGGCAGTCTTGTTCGTCCTAACGCTTTGGTAGCACCTGGTTTAGGAGTGCACCGCTCAATAACGATGGCGGTTCGGACTGGAGGTGAAAGGTGTGTTGCGTCCGCTGAAAGATGCCTGGCAAATGCACTTAGACATACAGTGTAAATCTTCCAAGTTATGAAGAAAATGGAGGCCTACACCGGCTGCGCGATCAACGGCAATTAGTCCCGATTATCGTTCCGGAAGCAAAATGTTGCCGGTAGGAACCTAAGCATGAAGGGATAGCGGGGGGCAAGTAAGTTATGTTACGCCCACGCCCTGTTTATAATGTAGTGCCATGCGCGTTGGCAGGACAGGGTTGGTGAAAAAGGGAAACCTGTCCCCCCTCAAGCCTGTGGGGTCTCCGCGAGGCGAACGAGCGCATCGCCACGGCACGCTCTTGGAGTGAACGGACGCCGCAGACGCGGTCAGTTCAAAACACCCTACATGCACACATTTATTAACTAATTTAGACGACGATATTGATTAACACGCTACCATACAAACAACATAACGCAGTGACACACTAAACACACAATAACATGATAAACACACACTAACACATACCCAAGGCGGCGTCGCCAACGCCTGACTTTCCACGTGGGACCCCGGCGCGAAGCCCGCGTTGCTGAGCACCCGGGACCCACGCTACAGACAACCGTTGGCGGCAGCCGCCACGCGCAGAAGAGGCTCGCTCAACTCTCGCCCACCACCAAGGCCTGCCTTCCGCCAGGGGCCACCGCCGGCGCTACCACTCTACCAACAGTGGTAATCAAAGCGAACACAACGCCATCTATCGCCCGGCGGTGGTCACCACCGAAATAAAGCCTTGGGGCGAGACACGTGCGCCACGCGGTGCAGACAACTTTACAGGGGGGGGGGGTGTCAGCATGCCCACATTCCCCCAACCTTAAATGAAACCATATCCCGAAATCAAAAATTAGCTACACAAGCTTTAACAAAAAACAATTGCCCGCAGCTTTCCTCGGGGGAACACTGAAGAGGATGCGGAGCATTTAATTGGTTAACGGGGTGTTAAAGTGCGACTTACTTGGGTCGATGGCTAAATTGGTTAACGTGGTTGTGAAATGGGGTGTTAAATGAGTGAACACGTACGGCACGTATGCGAAAGGGCGGTGTTTTATTTATTGCGACGAACTTTGAGGACCATGGCTTTGTGGTTGGTAAAGTAAAGAGGGAGTACAAACCAACGGACGAGCGGCAACTGAGCGAGCGAGCGCCGACCTTGAGTATATATACAGCGCGACGGCGCATGCGCTGTCAGCTGTCGAATGTTCTCGAAGGAGAAGCGCGCGCGCGGCACAGATGGCGACGGCGCGACGGCGCATGCGCTGTCAGCTGTCGAATGTTCTCGAAGGAGAAGCGTGCGCGGCACAGATGGTGGGCGACGGCGCGACGGCGCATGCGCGCGCGTCAGCTGTCGAATGTTCGAGAAGCGGTGCGGACGGCGCGGACGGCGCACTACAAGGCGCGAGTATAAGATGCTTCCGCATCTAAAAATTGATATCGCACGACCATAATGTCCTTGCACCACGACACCACCACTGGTCGACACTGCTGCACTGTCCGGCTAGGTTTGACCTCAGTACCAGCCCCGCAACAGCAACGTTGCCGTCGGCGTGACGATCCGTCGCTAGCGCCAACACATCTTTCAATTGCGACCAGCACTCGCCCGGGCGGCGGACTGCAGGCAGTTGCGCAGGTCCCAGGCATCTCCATCGCCCGACCTGAGGACGGCATTCCTGGCCAGCGACGCTGACATTGTGCAGGACAGCCGGCCGTGGATGACATCCCTCCCCACTGAATACATCAATAACAACAACAAAGAAATTGAAAGAAAACAATCGAGCAGGTCCTCGGGAAGGGAGCTTCGAGCTTTTCGTCCACGTGGTACGTTGGTCACTACTGCTAGCTAATACATCGGTGGCGGCCGAGACGCCCATCAAAATAAAACAAAAATCACTTTTCCTAACTCGTGCTCACAAGAAAACAAAAGTGAGGGAAGCAGAGCGCAACACCTCAACGCCACGATTCACCTAGTTGTGCCACGTGCGACAGGCGGCTGCGCAGAGCATTAGGCCTAATGAGTCGCTCGGCAACAACCGGCATCCACCCAGCACCCAGCCTAGGCGCAGAAGAGGCAGCTGCGAGCAGACGTCCACTCTGTGAAGTTGCCCTATCGCTCGCCGCACACAGCAGCTTACCGAGCGATCGGCGTCCGCCGCCCCGGGCGGTGTCACGACGCCTCGGCATTGAGCCGCAATACCAGACAGCAACGACGCCCGGCTCCCTGAGCCCAAAGATATAGAAGAAGCCATTTACAGAAAATCGGACCACCCACGAGGCTTCCGTACTCACTCGCTTCGGGCCTGGCCTACAAACCACGTGCTCTAGTCCTTGCTCACCCCAGGATGCGGACCGCATGGCTCCCGTCCTAATTCAACAACGTTTTTGAAAACTAACAACACAATATATCAACACTTACGAGCAAAAAAAAATAAATAGAAAGTCAACCTGCCGACAAATTCAAACACGTTACAAAACCAATCTCCCCAGGCAGCACAGAAGGTTGGCCCAATATTGGGGATAGATCGGCATTGCCTGGCCCATGAACGGCCCAGTTTTCACAACGTACCACCAAGATTGGCTGTGCCAGCCAAATAGAACGGCGACGTTGGACCAGCGTTCACAACGTACCCCCAATATTGGTTCTGCCAGCCGAATAGAACGGCTATGTTGGACCAGCATTAACAACATTCCGCCAATGATGGCTGTGCCAGTCTATTAGATTGGTTATATTGGGCCAGCTTTCAGAGCTTTCCGCCCATATAGGCTGTGCCGGCTGATTAGAACGGACACATCGGGCCAGGTTGTACAAGTAGCAGCCAATATGGGCGGAGCCATCCAATAAGACCGGCATTACTGGCCCGCCGTTTGACCGTTATTGCCGGCGTCAGCTGAAAAGTCAACATCACGATGTCATAATATTAGAATATGAGCCAATTTCTGCGGCTGCTGCTTTTTGGCGCTGTTCTGGCCCCAATTCACGCACCGATTTTTCAACTTAGAGAGAGAGTAATATATGTGCCGGGCACAATATTAGAACTATCTTTTCGTCATTAAACCATGCCCCGCCACGGCGGTCTAGTGGCTAAAGTACTCGGCTGCTGACCCGCAGGTCGCGGGTTCGAATCACGGCTGCGGCGGCTGCATTTCCGATGGAGGCGGAAATGTTGTAGGCCCGTGTGCTCGGATTTGGGTGCACGTAAAAGAACCCCAGGTGGTCGAAATTTCCGGAGCCCTCCACTACGGCGTCTCTCATAATCATATGGTGGTATTGAGACGTTAAACCCCACATATCAATCAATCAATCAATAAACCATGCACAGTTGGTTGAAAGGCATAATCGTTGGTTGAAGTTGTGCAAGGTAGACTTTTTAAGTGAGAAAAAATTACCGATCAAGTTTCTCTGTCAGACGTGACGTACGATGCGGTGCTATCCGTACGTATGACGAAGCTGCTGCGGATACCGCTGTCTTACGCGTGCATGTAGACATCGAATATCTGACGCAAATCTTATCGTATCATGTGTCGGGCTAGCTATCTACGCGACCTATTCGAATCTGTTTTGCGTTCACAGCACAGTACGTGTTAACGGCACTTGCTGCTGCTTGACGTGTGGGAAGAGCGGGGGTCGTCAGTTGCGTTATGGTGACTGAATCATACAACATATACAGTTGCCGTGATCTAACACACAGACGCGCGTGTGCACGCACGCACGCGCTATATTCATGCAACGACCACACGAATTCCCAACAACATCGCAGCGAACGGTTGGTAAGGTGTTGCGGAGTGTGTGGGCGTCGTAGCCAGCTCGTTGCGAACGTGAATTTCGGCGTGGAACGCTTCTTTTTTATGTACTTTTTTTACGTGTGCCCAAAACGGTAGGCTGCGCGATACGAGCAGTACGACACACAAAAAAAGAAGAAACGTGAATGCATAGGGCTAATCGTTAATAACAAAAAAAAAAACACGCACGCTCACGCCACTGCAGTGGCGTGAGCGTGCGTGTTTTTTTTTTGTTATTCCATCCAAAATAGAATGCCCGAGAAAGGAGCATCAATCAGTATTACAGCAGCTAAAAGCCTGCTAACAGCTGAAGGTAGTCATGCTGCTCTTCCATTCAAGTATAGTGTACACTGAGAAAAGATACTGAAGATACACCATCAGCAAATGACAAAACCAATACAGACAGAGTTTTCTCTTATAATACAAAAAGTCTTTAGCTGAGGAGGCAAATAAGTCATTGGCACACAATAAGTGCACAAAAAAAAAGCTGTCGCACGAGGCTCTCAGTGCTTAGACAACACAGGGAAAAATACAGTAGACTGAAGAAGAGAAAGCCCATAGCAAAAGTTACCACACTCCTGAGTTCTTGCTTTGCGTGCAAATGAAGCTAGCGTGAAGATGAACACTAGATTAAAGCACCACAATCAATATCTGGAAGTCAATGCTTTAGGAATAATACAAAGTACTGAAGAAGCATGCAAAGAGCATTCCTGTGAAGGCAAATATAAAAAAAAGACTTAAAGCTCTGTGGCCCTGAACAAGACAACACCACAACCAATCGAAGAGCCGTTCGGACACACCAGCAGTTCTGGCCAACACTAAAAAGTCACAAAAACATACCTTTAATGCTTTTTTGCAAGAGAACTTCAAAAAAAATGTGCATACACCAATGCCAGAAGTATCGATAGAAGCTATTACTCGTATTCAGCTCTTCATTGAAACACTGACAGAAGATACTTGAACCTGAATGCTTAATTACTTTGGTACAACTCAAGAGCGCCGACGCCAAGTGGCAAAAAATTATGATGGAAGACTACAATGTGATCAAATGCACACGTCAACCACCAACCAAGGTCCTATGCTAGAGTGAATATCGCAAAAAATCTTGAACGCCTAATGTCACTGGCTCATACTCAGCGTTCTCAATCAAAATCTTGACCTCCCACACAGCATATTATTTCAACAACCTGCCACCTCTCACCATGTCATGAAACAAGCTCGAGTATACACAAACCCTCCTCACCGTTATGTAGTTAGATAGCTCCACTAGTGCTTCACTCTCGGAACACATAGACCAGGGCCGTAACTAGACGGGTAGTGAGGAGGTTCTGAGCCCCTGAAGTATTTTCGTGCTCTGACTTTTCATCAACAATAGCATAATCTGGGCAAGTTGGTTCATCCTGGTTGTGTTCTAGTAACGGTGAGAGAAGTTCAGGAAAAGACAAAAAGGACAGGAAAGAGCGCTGACTGCCAACTAAATTTTATTGAAGGTACTACGCCCACTTTTATACAGAGTACAAGAACAGTGCTCATGCACAACGACACATGTGAGACCATGATAATATAATCTTAACTGAGAAAAGAATACTCTCTCTCCGAATGGATGAGTGAAGGTATACTGATGCACTGATTCATGGCCTTCCTGACAAGAAAAAGCTTTCACAGTCTCTCTTTCATTTCTTGTTCTTGCTTTTTTCAAAAACAGTGTTTTATGAAACATAGAACTGCACTTACATTCTTTACAGTGTATGGCCATGCGACTAGCATAGCCATTCTTAACATTTTAAGCATGCTGTCTTGCTCAAACATTGGGGCACTGCCCAGTTTGTCTTATGTTTACGTTTCCACATGTCAATAGTATCTCATACACAACATTATATTGGCATTCAGTATACCTATTCTCGTGACGAATGGTGAAATAATGGCTATTCCTGTTGCTTTTTAGTACACACACTTTTGAAAACTTGCAAGGGATGGCAAATAACAAGATAAAATCATATCGGCTCGCTATTTTCTTTATATTGTGAAACACCTTATGTACGTACGGTATAGCATGCAAAGATCTTTGGTCATTCTGTTTTTATTTTGGTCCTGTTTTGTTTAACTTGACTTTCTGCAGGAGGGTTTAGCACACGGGTGTGGTGGTGCTGTTGGAATATCCAGCATCCTTTAGTCTTTTAATCTGGTTTTTAAGGCTTACCTCATCCTTGTGCTCACATGACTTCTGAAGGGTGGCCTCAATGCACGTGGTAGCAATTCCTCTGTGTAAATTGTGTAAATGTGTAATTATGTGTTATGATGTACTAAAAAAGATGTCCCAAGAATCAGAATAAATGACAGTAGTCAAAGTTTTTGTCACTGCCTTTATACAAATACCAGTTTATTTGTTGCCTCCTGCAGTACTTTAGGGCCTCGTATATAGATAGGATGTTTTCTCACTTTTATTACATTTTTGTATTGATGATGCCATATGCTCAGGAGGTAGAATGTCGTCATGTTCTTTCTGATAACTTCTAGCTTCTGAGCAAAGATAATGTTTCAGAAAAATGAAAAAAGGCTAGCATAATATTAGGACATGGGAAGAAAGCAGAGTTTATCAAAAAATCAATGCATTAGTTGGGAATGAGAAAAAAAGATGGATGACAGGTCAGTAATGTCAATTAATTTATATTAGGACACATGAAATGTAGCAGAGGGTGGCAGGTGATTAGTTCAAATAAGATCGAGAAATTATCAGCCATAATATGAAATTGGCTCATACAGGACAGGGAACATTGATTGGGCTTCCTCCCTGCAGTGGACATAATATAGGCTTAACGTTAACAATGAGCAAAGCCTGTGAAATTAATGCTCCATGAAATGAGCAGTACTGCACAGATTGCTGTGCTAGACTTCCCATTTTGCATGTTTTTACCAGCTTATCCTGCTCGCTGTGCAGACACAAAGCTTCACCAGAAAAACAATGTTATACTTGGTGAGGATAATGCCAGTGAATGCAGTGTTTTATCTACACCTTTCCTTGCTTAAGTCCTCCTCCAAACTATACGATTTTTCTTGGAAATGTTCTGCTTACAGCACACCAACCGATCAAGTGAAACAACTTTATTGGAGTCCTGCAGGACGCGCCCTAGTATGCAATCACCATTCCACTTCACGTTACAACATACTGGTGGTAAAAATATTTTCTGGCAGAGTACAGAAGTGCATGCACTGAGCTAGCTTGTGCAGCGCAGTCTATTCCAGAAAGCTGAACCTATGTTTGGTACAGAATTTTGTAACCACACGATGCTTGTACTGATTAAATGTGGCCACACATAGCAACTTCTGAGCTTTTTTTATGAAATGATCTCGCAGTATCTGAAAACATTTGTTTTTTTGTTTACTTCATAGTTCTCAGTGAAATATTTCTTGTTCCTCTCATTGAATAATGGCATTTGGTGCGGCTAAGGTGTTCCTAATGCCTCACTATGAGATCAGAAAAACGATTCTCCTTGAAATTGCTTCACAAGCATTTTCTAAGATATTGAATGACACTGCTTGCACATGTACAAACATTTGCTAGTTTTATTGAGGGTTGATGATAAAGGGAATCAGTTGGTGCATCCAAGCCGTACAGAGATTGACTGGCCCTGAAAAGGGCCGTTTAGTTATATATCTTGCAGCTTGTTCCAGGTAGACAGGGCTTCATTCTGTAGAAATGGTAACTCATCACACTGGTTCCCCAGCATGAAGAACATAACTTGATGCTAACACTGACTCAGATGTTCTGAAATGTCATAGAGGGTACATGAAGGCTGGGTACATGAAGGTTGCAGTTATACTAACTGTACAGTCAGCATGCTTGTGTGATATGTGCATAGCTGCATCAAAGTCACGTGTGAGAATTGCGTGAACAGCTGAAAATCTCAATGGCAGCATAGCTTAAGAAGTCTGTCATCCCTTTTTTGCCAGTTTCCAATATCATCCTTCTCTTTTCATGCATCTTCTTTCAATATATTTGGGGTTTTAGTTCCCAAAACCACGATATATTAATGAGAAGCAAATTTTGAACATCTGGTGTTCTTTACCATCTTCACTTGTTTGCAGCGCAACACCAGAAACACGGGACAGGGAAGGAGCAAAAGAGAAAGAAAAGATGGCGCCGACTCCGAAAAAGACGGCACTGACATCCTAACACGCACATGTCGTGATGTAAGCTGCCCAAAGAGTGGCCTCCCATGAGAATAGTGAAGAATTGGGAATAGGATCTACCAGTAAGGGCTTTGTGTGCAATTCACAAACAGTGAAAAAGATCCACCAGGGGTGAACCACATGTACATGGTGCACTCCGGTTGAGAGAGAGCAGAGTAGAACAGATGTGCCAGACAGGAGATTATAAATGGTTTTGTCTGGAGCTGGTGCCAGACCGAGCTCTGATTAAGCGTAAGAGAGTATTGAGCGCCAGGCCAATCTGATCCCATTCCTGTGATGGGGTGCAATGTGATGACAGGTGCGAATTCCATTTTCTTTTTTTTCCATGGGTTTAGGGAAATAATTTTTCAGGGATCAGATGGAAATACCTCCGACATACATACTAACATGCTTATTCTTGGGCGTGTCATGCCTAGCCACCAGATGGGGAGAAAAAGAAATGTTTCCCAAAATGTGCGATAAAGTGTTTGGTGCTACGCCTTGACGGAAGTATTGATAGGTGCTTTGGAAATCGGTACGCCATTTCTGTAATTGTTAAATATGCAACTGCATGTGCCACTGCTAGGGATAGCGTGACACTCCCAGCCATTTCGGGGTAAGCCGTTTTAATCTACATGAAGATGTTAATGAGCCCGTTCTCCATCACAGCAGTAGCTGTGGCCATTCCTTCAACTAGGCCTACTGCAGCGCCAACTAAACGTCTGCATGAATTTAGCGCTAGTACCGTACATAATAATCAGCATGTGCCTTGGGTTCACTTCGATGGTGTTTTGAATTCATCTTGCGTGACAATGGTTTAAGTTGCACGCGTGTCTTAACCATTACTGCAATAGGAGACCATGATTTATCGTCACGCATGGTGTTGCTTAGCTCGGTCCTCAGTGTTCGAAGCAGGTTCCACCTTGTGAGTGCCTGAGAGAGGCACAAGAGTTGATTTCTGCTCTGTGTTTCTATAATTCCCTAGCCTGTATTATACAGGAAGCGGATAATGCTGGTGTGCGTCAGCTGCCTCGGTGCGCTCTCAACCGCCTGCCTGGTAAGACTGATAGCTCATTCTATCAGCGCCTTGTCGTACTCCCTCCTCACACTGCGACATGTCCTCCACTTGGAGGACATGATGACGGAACAAGATGATACGAAGCCCAAAACCGCAATGTTTGCAAGCCACAACCCGAGCAAACAATTCAACGGTGAGGCCAGAAAATCTACCTGACTAGGCCTGGAGCAACAAGCCAGAGGCCAGAGAGCATATTCTTGGCTGGATAGATGGATGGATGTGGCTGTACCCTTTAGATCGGGCGGCGGCTAACGCCACCTAGCCGTAATGCTTAGTGAACTAACCACTAGATTTATTTTCCCCCTTTAAATAGTAAAGTTGGATGGGTACTTTGAAGTGAAGGGTTTAATTTTCAATCGTGTCTTTACTTTAGCCACCAATGAGATAACCTCCTTCTAGTTAAGTCTACCCGCTTAAAGTCTATTTTGCCCTCCCTGTCCCTAAACACCAGTGCTTTGAAAAACTCTGCGCCATCATCTTGAACTATAAGGTGAAGCCCTTTACAGAGCATTGTCAAGTGTTCGGCAGTTTTTTCTTTCTCTTCACACGCACTGCATACTGTGTCTACCACTTCGTATTTGGCCCCATATGTCTTGGTTCGCAATACTCCCGTCCTGGCCTCAAACAGTAGAGAACTACCCTGAGTATTATTATAGATCCTTTCTTTGGCAATTTCCTGCTTAAAAGTTCGATAGATCTCTAGTGCAGACTTCTTAATCATGCCAATTCTCCCCATGTCAGTCTCCGTTTCCTGCAGTTCCTTTTTAACCGATAGTTCTTTCTGGTTTGGCCACCTGCTGTTTTCTAAGTATTTACCAGTCAATTTCCTGGTTCGCTTCCTCCATTTTGTTTTGACATTCTTCATGTACAAGCAGCTGAAAACCTTCATAGCCCAACGCTCCTCCCCCATTTCTCTCAATCGCTTCTCAAATTTTATCTTGCTGCTAGCTTCCCTGCCTTCAAATGATGTCCATCCCATATCACCTTGTACTCCCTGATTTGGTGTATTCTCGTGAGCTCCTAAAGCCAGCCTACCCATTCCACGTTGCTTAATTTCTAATCTTGCTTGAACTTCTGATCTCATGCACAAGACTGCATTGCCGAACGTCAGCCCAGGAACCATGACCCCTTTCCATATTCCTCTCACAACATCACACCTACTGTAATTCCACAGTACCCTATTTTTCATCACTGCTGCATTCCTGTTATCTTTAGTCGTCACGCATATTTCGTGTTCCCTCAGGTACTCGGTCCCATTGCATATCCATACGCCCAGTTATTTGTATTTATCTGTTATCTCTAGCGTGACTTCCTGTATTCTAAGCTCACTAACTTTGTTATCATTGAAAATCATGACTACTGATTTTTCCTAACTGAATCTAAAATCTAACCTATCTCCCTCATTACCGCAGATGTCCATCAACCTCTGCAAATCTTCCTTGTTGTCGGCCATTAGCACTATATCATCTGCGTAGATTAATGCTGGTAGTGCCTGATCAATGAGTTTTCCTTTTTTGACTAAAGAGAGGTTGAAGCCAAGTTTACTTGCCTCTAATTTGGCCTCTAATCCTTGTAGGTACATCATGAACAAGAAGGGTGACAGTGGGCACGCCTGCCTAAGTCCACGTTTCACCACTGTGGGCTTGGATACCTGTTTTTCCCACTTTTTAAATACCTTGTTAGTTTTATAGATTTCCTTTAAACGATTAGTGACTCCATCTTTTACACCCAGTGTGTCTAGTATTCCCCACAAGTCCTCTTGAACCACGCTATCGTACGCTCTCTTGAATTTCTGCAGGCCGGTAGGAAACTTCACAGCGCAGCGCCTGATCTTGTGAAACGGCGCAGCCATGCAGGCAGGGCATTCAATTCCCTCCCTATTTTTTGTATACTACTGTCCTTCTGTACATCGTAGAACACATAACAGTAATGATAGCAAACAGATCATTGATTCGGGTAGGCTTGGTGTTTTTATTTAAAATGGAACAACGAGGAAGCTGCTGAAGCTCGTGCCTGTATACAGCTGCTTTATATGAAGATGAAATTTTAACGAAAAAAAAAACGTAATGATAAACAGTAGGCTCATAACAAACAACATTTCTCTGAGGGTGCATGGAATATATGTCCCATGCAAGGCTATGCATTGCAGTCCTTACTGCATTAATTATGTACACGTACTGCAGGGCATGCAAGTGTATGCAGACACACGCTTACGAAATGACATTTTTTGCTACATACAAACAGTGCACCGCACCAAATAAGACGCACGTGTTTGTATAGTCAGGGAACACTCGTGAATATTGATGAAATCACACAGCTGGCTTACAGTATAAAACAAACACAATTGCGAACAATAAAATGCGACGCTGTTTAAAGAGGCGGACCCGGGTTACGAGAATTATCAGTATGGCATACACACCACGTGTCAAGCTTTTGCAACATCTAAAGAGACTAAATATGGAAAGTTGCCTTTGTAAGTTAACATGACAGTACCAAATGGAGAAGCCACACGAGAGAACAATTCATCGTGGGCTAAAGAATGTGTTTTAAATATTATAAACAGCTTTGCAAGATAATATCGACGAGTTTTACTCGTCTAGGTGTGGGAGGTGTAGGCCTGATAAAATGCGATGTTGCTTCAGAGCCTTCCTTTCGTAATATTGCAATTTTATGCAACTCTTTCAAACGCGGCACCGTAAATTTCTACTGGGTGCTCGAACAGAGCAAGCAGGTCGCGGGGCAAAATCTTTGTAACATTTTATTACCGAAACAGCGATACTAGCAATGCTTGAGCTGCACTAGCTGTTTTCTAAATTGTAACCTCCTCAATCTCATCACTGTGATCAGGAAACGGAGAGGGAAAGTACAGCAGTAGTACGTAGAGAAATATTCAATTTCAAGCCCTTTAGCAATATCATCTAAACAAATTGCCAGTTCACTGTTGAATTCTCTATGGAAACAAACAGCTGATCAGGGGCGCAAGCTTGGCTTGGCACTGGCTTGGCCGTTCATACAGAGCCAAAAGCCGCTGCAGGAAACTGGATTGCGGATCGTATTGAGACAAAATATTTTATACATTTTTGTTTTCTTTGTTTCATTTCTCTAATTGTTCTTGTAAATTGCTGTCTCACTATTTTTCTTTTTTTTCTGCAAACTTGATATCGGTATTTCAAATCAAAATTAAGTTACAAAAAAAAATTGTAGGAATGACGCAATGCTGAAAGTTTAGGGCAAATTCACCTTATAATCGGCCAATCCCCTTCTTTGGGTACGAGCCATTTGCACAGGGAAACAACAACAACAACAATGGCGTGGACCGCGCTTCGTGATCTCATGTACCGGCGCACTGTTTTTAAGTTTAGTATGGCGCACGATAATACATGATTGCGTGCTTTAATTTAAAAAGGTTCGCGAGTATGGCAGCAACACTGCAATGTCGGGAAGAGGATAGAACCAGTAGCAGTTGCATGCCCGGGTGGAGCGACTGATGCCCAGATGGAGGAATGTCAACCCGATGCCTTTTGTGTTGGCCGTTCTGGCAGTTCCGCCGACTTTATAGAAAGAGACGACCCCGTCACTTGTCCTCTTCTCTTTTCCTTCGGGCATCAGCGACAACATTGACGGACGACGTGTTCGACTTCACCGTGCACGTGAGTATAGGTTGGTTTTTCATTCGAGTGAATTCTTGTTCAGATTTTCAACTTGTCGACTTCATCCTGATCACCTGTCACCGGCAATAAGTCACATACGTGTGATATTTAGGTGAAATAAATGATAATGCACATTTTCTGCTCCATTTGCGTGACTTAGCTACACCAGGACATGAGGTAAAGCCTTTGTCGCCTAGCCACTAGCAGGCAAGATCGATCACTCGCATCCTTCAGTTCACGAATCAACGCGCCTGCCTTAAAATTAGTAAGCTGCTCGCAAAGAAATCTTACCGAGGCAATTTTGTTTTCTGTGAACAATGCACCGTAGATTTGTCTTGAATAAAAAAAAAACTCGAAAAATGAATGTCGCGACCTTTTAGAAAACGCCGTGTCTAAGAGCTAGACGCGGCATTTTGTAAAAGGCTCATTAAATTCAGTATTTTGTTCGTAGTTTCTGCTTGAAATTATTATTGTCTATGAATTTCATGGCCCAATCTTTCACTTTGGCTGAAAATCTCGGCGGCAAAACTTTGTTCAGTGTCCATTTAAGGGCAGGTGTAGATGCCATCATTTCAGTCGCAAATCTTTTTGCTAGTCGGTCGGCTGGTTAACAATAAGGGTACTAACTAGAGTTCCAGATTTCATCAGCAACACATCATCATGGCTTCATCAGATGCTGCATTATATACATTCTATCCTTGTTTTTAAATAGGTGTACCGTATGGTCCACTGTTACAGGAAACAAGCGAGCTCATGGACAGTGAGCCATGTGGTGCTAACTGGCAGCGAGGCTTGTGAATGGGACGCATGCGCATAGAATCGGGGTGCGCCCAGTTTTGTCTGCCATTTCTCCGCCTGTACGCATGACAGCATTGGAAAGCGCATCGGTATTTTAGCTGCGCAATTTATCTAGCCCAGTGCCTCCTGCTTCAGGGATTTCCTGTGAGCACAAAAAATGCATGATTTTAATCGTTGCTGCAGTGTTTTGCAAGTTGTCACCGTAAAGCACATCATATTTTTCGCATAATGCTCGCTGCAACTAGCAAGTTTCGATGACTCAAAATGCTGTTCAGGTCTGATGTAGCAAACATTTTAAGCTCGTCCACGTGACCATGAAATATTGGTTTAATAAATAATGGAAGGCAGAGTTGGTATCAGTTGATTTACAGTGTGAAAATGAAAAGTGCGAAGGACCGTGCCTCGCAAGTAAGCTCCGAGAGCATGAGCAGAGAAGTAGCAGATGAGGATGCTCATGCGCTGCATTTCCAAATCTCACCAGCACTAATGCTTGACGGACTGCTGGCCACGCACTAGCGTGTTCTTTCTGAAACAGGACTTTGGCCCTGTAAGCAAGTTCTTGAAGGGCATAAGTAAAACGTCAAATGGGCCCCCTAAATGCACCCATCCTTGAACCATTGGGCTTATGAATTAGTGCCCTTTTCAAAATACAACTATTCTTTTCAAATACAACTATTCAAAATACATCTATTCTAAATACAACAGTGCACGAAGTTTAAAAATGGGAAAAAAGTCTTTAAATGTCCCCTTTGTACATAGTGTTCTTGTGATGTCACTTCTGCCGTTGTCTCCCTCTCTCGCCATGCCCAAGTAACTCCCTGGGTACCTACGGCAGTTCACGTGCTGCAGTGCGGTTTGTTGGGGGCTCGTCATCTGTTGCTGTGAACGATGTGGAAGCATTGTGGTTTTTTGTTGTCTTACTTTAACGAGCTCATTGGATTAGGAAGGCCTCGCTCGTTCACTCGATACAAGACCAGATAATCATGATGTGCAACACATACACCAGCCACGGCGTACACCGGCTGCCCGCCACAACCTATGAGGGCCTATTATCTTGCTTTCACTACGAATTGCTTGGCCCAAAAACAAGTGAAAGCTCAAAATCTCTCGAGCCGCAATTTTAAGAGTGGATGTGCGAAGCGCAGCTGCTCCCATCGAAAACTAGTCGTGCAGAGCTAGGCAAGTTTACAAGACATATAATATTATAAATATATTGTCACGGCCTACGCCACCAAAGTAGCAATGCCCCCCCCCCCCCCAAGTGTTTTAAACAATGCTGATGTTGAGCTTGAGCCTCTTTGATTGCAATTTGTGGAAATAGTCGAGGAAAATATTATACAAGGCAGATAGCGACTTTGCGTGGTGTGTGCCGCGGTAATGCCAGTCATCACTTTATTTTTCGCGTAAGCTTTGACACACTTTTCACTTTGTATTTTGCTTTTGTTGTACGCTATTGTACAGTGGAGTCACTGAACATGATAGAGACCGTGTATAGAATTAATTGACTAATTAAAAAAAATCCTGACGCCCAACTTGAACCGATCGGCTATACTTCAAAGTGAACTAATATTGTTTCTCATTCTTTATAGTTTGTTTCAATGCAATACCAAATCTCCGCGATCGCCATCACGATTTTAACCGCCTTCCTCGCCATCATGGTTTTAACTGCAGACAAGTTTGTATGTACAGTATCTTGGTAAGCTATATCTGTTTGCAGGTAAATACTTGGCTATGGCACTTACCCGTAATGAAGTTGCACCTGAAGATGCAAATATTGCAAAGTTTCTTCAAGTAGCTTTTGTTAATCTGCACCAGCCAAATACGCTGGTACTTTTAGGAAAATCAGAATGTGCGTTCTCAATTTTAGGTTATAACTTTCAGCGAAGAAACACCCTAAGCTCTGCTCCCTCTGCGTGGACTACTAAATCAACTTGCCTCACTAGCAGCTCATAATTCCTCAAACTTGCATCGTGAGGCAAAACTAAACGGGTGCAAGCACGAGGAGACAACATGGCAGTTGTAGGCGATAGATTCGGTTGGTGCCCGGGCATGGTGGTGGCGCATTTCGGAAGTGACGAAAAGGTGCTGCGAGATGCACGTGCACACTTTGTATAGTTGCTGTATTGGACAGCAAACTTTTTTCCTTATCTGGGCAGTTTTACCAAAGGAAGCTTCATCATATGGCGTGATTAATGAAGCGAATCCACAGGTTGAACCACATCATAGCCTCGCTGTGCTTTTGTACTTTTTTGCTCAAAATTTATTTGTACATATAAGTGACAACTTGCCAGTAATAAGGCAGCACTCGTTTCTTTACCATATGATCATCTCCGGTGTGCTGCTGCCTCAATATTTCAAATTCTAAGCATTTACACCATTGTATGTTAACTTTTGCTTTAAAGTGAGACAAGCCACATGTGTATCGTAGATCAAGAAGCATGCCAGTTTTACGTACTTGCAAGGTAAACATCAGAAATGCACAGTTGATCAAAAATACTAGTTTAATGGTGCATCTACATAGCAGAGCACCTGTGGCACCTCGGGAACAAGATAATGCCACATATGTTACAACAGATAATTAAAAAAGACAGGGGACGTGCCGTGAACGATGCGTCTGCACAGGCGCATCTACGGAGTGCCTGATGCATGATGGGCCAAATGTCAGCCTGCACACTGGTGCCTCTTATCCTCGTTTGTGGTCTGTTACATCAGTGTCTCTTGTAAAGGGGATCAACTGTGCTACTTTTTTTTTTTTCGAATGTAATGAGTTCTTTTTCCAGATTATTGTTGTTTTAAGGTAGAGCCTCACATTTCTATCAAATACTGAAGATTCTATTTTTCCTTCTAGATGCTATGAAGTCACTCCTTGTGTTACAATAGAGTGAACACTGTTATGAGAAAAGCTACTTTATGGAGTTAACTCACTCCATATTGACTTAACACACAGAGTTGGTGAAAACTACACTCCATTCCAGCTGCATTAGGAATAATATTCATTTGCATATTTCTGTTTCTTTTGTTTGTTTGTTGGCTGGAGGTTTGGAGTATAGGGTGGCCAGAGGGCACTGTGTAGTCTTTCTTCATCTTCCCAATTTTGTGAACATCAATTGATAGCCGTATGGGAAGCAGCCAGCATGCTGAAACAGCGGTGCAAGCATGCAAGATGTTCACCATTGCATGCAGTCAGTTGCTGTGAGCAACCCACTGCATACAATTAACTGCGAGTGGTGAACTAACGCTGCACTATGTGTGCCTCCTGGAAAGCTGCAATGGTAAAGTGCCACAATCGTATAGTAACATGGATAAAATCGCAATTTGTTTGTTGAATAATTTTGCAATAGAATCAATGGAGCTTTGGATAAATTTGTGTATCTGCCTGGTTCATCAAAGCTACAGAGTCAAATGCGGTATGTACTCGCGTATTATGTGTACTTTTTTTGTCGATCCGGTTATGTGCGAAGCTAGTAGGAATCGCTGGCCTAAAAGCCCAACTGGGAATGGGAATATATGTTGCAGGCGCTGTCACAGCTGTCTCAAAGCGGATTGTCATTTGTTTGCGAAGCCTGTTCAAATGCCCCCATTTTCTCGAAGTTCTTCCGAACATTGCTCACAAAAACCAGTTCCCACGACAAGGTTATACCAGAGAACATAAGTACTCTCCAATAATTGTCGGGAACCCAACGCAAAGTAAGATGCAGACAAGGAAGCGCGATGCCAACACAGTGCTCTGTGTGTCGCCCTTCATGTGTGTGTGTCCCCATTCCTTGTCCCAGTCTTCTATTGCGTTGTGTTCCCTCTGATATCTAACCAACACACCCAAGCTTCTATGCTAAGTCTTATTCAACGCACTCTTCTGCTGGCTCCCATACTGAATATTGCATGTCGAAGAACTCCACGCTGATGTGCTTAGCGGTAGCACGGTTTCAGTTTTCTTCGGTAAGCTTTATAACAGCAATCTGCCTTGTATATAATTATTGTAGCCTATTACAAGGAACGGTAAAAACGCAATGGCCAGATGGCGAAACCCAAAAAAAAAAAAAAGAAAATGAGTGCGAAAACCTGCCTCATCTAGTTGATGTGACAGGTCCTTGCACGCGTTCAACATCTGTGCTGTGTCTCGGGAATACATTCTTGCCGTGGAAGAGGTGGGAAGATAGGAGGCAAACCTTTAGGCATTTCGGACTACACATAAACAGGTTACGGTTTTCAAGTTCGATATTCTAGGGAAAGCATAAAAGTTCATGGAAGAAGGAACCTTGCACTCAGCCCATTTTGTGTAAGACTGCACTCGCCTGCTCGACAAGAGATGTGCCTGACCAGAGCATCATGAAGTCAAATGTGTCTGTGTGTGTGCTGGCAAGGTGGCTCGGGCTGGTTGGGGAGGGCAAAGTATGCGAGCAAAAAGTTTCTTGTAGTAAAGCAGGCTGGCTAATTATACTGGTGAGCAAATTATGTGAGGATGCAAATTGTGCGAGTAAATATAGTATGTACTCTTGTATGTTTCAGCTCTGTTGCTACGGATCTGCGGATCGAACTTGGCATCCGGCAGCAACAAAGAGAGGTTCTGCAGGAGGTGCGACAGCTGAAGCTCGAGGTACGGCTCTTGTCCGTGCCTCAGCACGCCCAGCCAGCACAGCCCCCTTCTGACCTTCCCCGGCTGCCTGCTGGTACAATTGGAGACGTGGAGGCAGCAGAGGCAGCTGTGCAGAGTGAAGCTGTGGCTGCGGCTTTGGTGTGTATTTCTTGATTTTTAATATGCCTATGTAACATGCAGAAATTTAGTACTGCTTTAAGATACTGTGTTTCATGAAACAAGCTAGCCAGGTAATCTCATGAGCCACTGTATTACAGTCGAATATGAATAATTCGTACTCAAAGAGGCCAGAAAATTTGTTCAAATTAAAAGAAGTTCAAAATAATGAAAGTTACCGTAATTACTTGAATCTAACACGCACCTTTTTTCCGGTTAAGAGAGTTCATGAATCGCATGCGCGTTAGAATCGAGTACGAAAAAAAAAAATGAATATGGTCATTCTATTGCCATCGCCACTTACAAAATGGCCGCCCCCTACGTGCGTTGGCATGGCGCGTCGGTCATTTCTGCCTATGTGTTTCCCATGTGCGGTACTTCATATGTGTGCTGAGGAGTTCGTCATCTTGTTGTACATTAGCATCGACGGCATGATAGGGCCGACTCCAAAAATTCGACGAGTGCACCACAATGCCGCTTCTAAAAGAAAAGTCATCGCGTGTGCCGGAACGGACAGAAATCGGGCCGCATCGCGGTCATTCGAAGTTCCCGAAACGTGCGTGCGGGACTGGCGGAAACAAAAGCAGGATATTGTCGACAGCAAAGATTCACGCAAAGGCTTCAGTGGACCACAGCAGGGTCGGTTTCCACAAATTGAAGAGCTGCTCGGTGAGTATGTGATTAAGCAGTGAGCGGCACAGCGGCCCGTGACGACAGAACTGCTCCAAGTGCAGGCTATGCAGTTAGCCTTAGAAAAAGGGCTAATGCAGAGCCATTTTAAAGCGAGCAGGTGCTGGCTAACGAACTTTATGAAGAGAAAAGGCTTTTCCCTCCGAAGGCGAACGGGCATATGCCGGAAGTTGCCGGAGGAGTACGAAGAAAAGCTTCAGAGTCTTCAGCGGTTCCTCCTAAACTTGCGGCACAACAACGGCTACTTGCTTGGGCAAATCGGGAATGCCGATCACACGCCTCTTTACTTCAACATGCCTGGCACCACAACCGTCTAGGAGAAAGGGGCGAAGCAAGTTTGTGTACTGACATCCGGCGACGGTAAATCTAGAGTGACAGCAATGCTCCGTTGCACGTCAGATAGGCATAAGCTTCCCCCGTACTTCATATTTAAACGGAAGACGCTCTAAAAAATTGTCGTTTTCCCGAGTGGTGTGATCAAGCGGGCCAACGTGAAAAAAGGGCGCGCGTTGCAACCGATGTCTTGTTTTTTTTTTTTTTTTGTCGTGGAAACCGGGTGCGCATTACAATCGAGGGCGCGGTAGAATAGAGTAAATACGGTAATTGAGCGGAGGGCTCACCATGCAGTGATGCATGTGCATGGAGAAGTTTTATTCACAAATTACAGGACATCCGTCATTAATTAAAGTAGTCAATACATGTCTGTACACGTTGGCCTTGCAACGAGTCAACAAGTTTTGCGTGCAGTTTGCAAAGCATTTGTACTTTGGCTTCAGTATTCTCCTGGCAATAGAAGTTGCGCGCGGCAATGTCCAGTGCTGACACTCTTTGAAGACAACTGTGTTTCCACTGTTACCATCTGCGCTGCAGCCGGAGCGTGGCCAGCACATGATGAGAAAGGAGGAGCGTCTTCACCTGGAGAAAAGCAGATAGGCATTCGAGAGAGAAACACTCCGCGGCAGCTTTTTTTTTTTTTTTCTCTTCATGCGCGGTGTTGAAAGGAGAAGAGTCTCTACATAGCAGGAACGAAAAACAGGGAAGCGTGACACCGGCGCGTTGCAGATCGGCATGAGAGAGAGCCCACTCTCTGCGACAGCTTTTTTTCCCCTCTTTCTCTTCGTGCGCAGTGTTAAGAGGAGAAGGGTCTCTACGTGGCAGGGACGGAAAAAGCCGAAGCGTGGCACAGGAATGTCGCAGATTGGCATTTGGCAAACATTCCACCGCAGTCTTTTCTTTCCTTTTCTTCATTTTCTTCTTTAAGCACAGCGATGAGGTGTCTGAAGTGCCACCGCAGGATTGGGCGGGGTGCTGAGAGCATTTTCGGAGCGCGGTATAGCTTTGATAGGACCACAGCGTCAGTTCGAATTAAGTGTGTTGGAATTAATGAGATTCGACTGTATTTACTATAGTCTGTGAAGTCCGAGTGAACTGTCCTAAGCTAGCAGACGATGTAGGCGGCATCGTGTGTTTGATGGGCAGTGACTAGCAATAGCCTGCTTAAAACAGACATTCAGTAATTTTGTTCATTTATCACCCTATTTCGTGTCCGCTGCGGCTCTCTCTACTTTGAACTACAGTTCACCCTGCCTTGTGTTAGCCGATTTCTTACTTTTTTAAAAATCTAACATGCACCCCATTTCGCAGGGTGAAGAAAAATGCACCTTTGTTTATTGTGATGAGATTTCTAAAGCGACATGCCTCTTTGTTGGCTATCACAGAAAAATATAAACAGCAAATGGTGCGACCATCTAGTGTGACCTTTATTTTTCTATCAGTTTCATCTATGACCAAGATTTGGTCGCTCTAAGGTTGCCTCTTAGTACGCCTTGATCATGTTCATTATCTTGTTGTGCTCTGCTTACAATGCATTGATTAAAAACATGTCCTAGCTTCTTTTTGAATTCCACATACTTTATCGTTTTTCACCTGTAGAAGCTACTCCTGGTCAACATTCAGGCAAAGACATTGTAACCTCAAAGAAACGTGTATTGGAATTTGAGCACTGTACAAAGTAATTATACTATTTCATAGCTAGAATCAATATTTATTAAGGGTTATAACAGTGTTGTATTTGATTTCATAACAGCAAAACTGCATTCAGAGAAGGACTCTGAAAGGTTCTCACACTGAGTGTGAGAGGGCTGATGTGGAAACCATTTTAGGTCAAGTGAGTTGAAGTTAGCGTAAAAAAACAATGAAATGTTGTGATGCCCGAAAATTCAAGTTGTTGTTTTCAGTGTCCTCTTCTTGCAGATTTTTTTTTTTTATCATGAAAACATTTCCCCCGCCACGGTGGTCTAGTGGCTAAGGTACTCGGCTGCTGACCCGCAGGTCGCGGGTTCGAATCCCGGATGCGGCGGCTGCATTTCCGATGGAGGCGGAAATGAAGGAGGCCCGTGTGCTCAGATTTTGGTGCACGTTAAAGAACCCCAGGTGGTCTAAATTTCCGGAGCCCTCCACTACGGCGTCTCTCATAATCATATGGTGGTTTTGGGACGTTAAACCCCACATATCAATCAAATCAATCAATCATGAAAACATTTCGATGTGCTGTTGCGTTTACCCCATCTATGCTTCTTGCATTTTTTTACAGCGCAAGCACCTCCTGCAGATTGGGGGACGTGGCCTCCGAGAAATTGGTGTGAATGCCATGAAGGCTGTATTGGCACATGACGTGCAAGTGCTGTACAGCCTTCATGGCAGAAAAGGGAAAAGGGCCTTTGTGAACCTGAGGCTCTGTAGATTAGTGACAGGTTTAACTTGTTCATTGTTTTATGTGTGTGTACCCATGTGTATTCTCTGTACTGCAGTGCTTCATGTGTACTATGGTATTTCTGTTCTTGTATGCAGATGTCATCTGCCAAAAAGCAGGGTGCGACCAGGCGGAGGCCCTCAACTTTATTAAGAGGTGGCTGCCAGGGTCTGGTGATCGCTGTGGGGGCAGGAAGCGGCGCTTCAGAGAAGCATTTGTTGTGGAGCAGCCCGATGATCCCTACTCTCAGAGTGCAGATTATCGGCTGCTCGCGGCAGCTGGCTTCCTGCCCAGCCACAGCAGCCAGGGCCTTGACAGCACCACTGCCACTGTGCCCCCAACGCAACCTGACCTGCAGTAGAGCGGGCCTTTTTTAGTTGTGTATATATATTTTTCAATGTATACATTTTTTGTTGTACCAAATAAATAAAAAAAAACAAAGAATAAATGGTCTGCAGTCGGTGGTGCACTGTTCGGCTAGCTTATGCTGATTCGGAAGCACCATCACCATGTTTTAGTTACAAAAAAAATGCTCTAAACTGTATGAATATTCTCGATTATCATGTGGGGGACATATGTGGGGATTGCAAGTGGGGGACATACGCTTTCAGCATTTACTTCCTAACGACTTTTTTCGATCTGCTGTACCAAATACCTGTACCAAATAAAGCACTCCCTATTGCAAAAAATAAATTGGTAAAAAAAATAAACTACACTTCTAGTGTTAGCAAAGGGAATGACGTATAAAAGATGAAATAGATCGAGTAACTGTTTTCAGTTCTCAGCATTCAATTTTCTGTTGCCCCAAGTATACAGGGCTGCAAAACTACAAGAGCGGGTCATCGAGGCATATTGTTTAAATCTTCCGGTAAGAAAACTTCTCTACTAATAATGGTTACATAATGGCAAGCCAATCAGTAGCCAATATTCGTCGTGCAGGAAACATCGGTGTAATAACGGCCTTTCATTGGCTGCAATGTGGCCCTGGATTGGTCCAATGTCGGCCGTACATCCGTAGCCAATATTCGTCGTGCAGCGAACATCGGCGTAAAAATGGCATGTGATTGGCTGAAAAATGGCCCAATGTTGGCCGAACATTGGCAGCTTTGTCGGCAATACGATGGGCCTTCGTCGGCCCAATGTTGGTTGCATGCTGGCTAAAACATCGGCAAAACGTCGGCCCATCATTGGCTTGAACGTCGGCCCGACATTGGAAGAAGTTGCACTTCCGACGTCGGCCCGACGTCGGTGCCGATGTTAGCCGATGTTGGTCCAAGATTGGTCCAACGGCGGCGTGCTGCCTGGGTCCTCGGTTCTCAACAAAGCACACCACCGACGCTAGCAAAGAAGCCCCCCTAAGCCTACTCTACTCCGGCTCTAACAAAATCCCTGTATCGAACCGCAAAAACTGTCATCCGATACTCCAAGAGCTCCACGTTGGGCAGCCAGTGTGGGGTCTCCGCGAGGTGAACGAGCGCATCGCCACGCCACGCTCTTGGAGTGAACGGACACCGCAGACGCGGTCGGTACAGCACCCAACATGCATACATTTATTAACTAATTTAGACGACGATATCGTCCGCCGAATATACATCAATTTTGATTAACACGCTACCATACAAACAACATAACGCAGTGACACACTAAACACACAATAACATGATAAACACACACTAACACATACCCAAGGTGGCGTCGCCAACGCCTGACTTTCCACGTGGGACCCCGGTGCGAAGCCCGCGTTGCCGAGCACCCGGGACCCACGCTACAGACAAGCGTTCGCGGCAGCCGCCACGGCGCAGAAGAGGCTCGCTCAACTCTCGCCCACCACCAAGGCCTGCCTTCCGCCAGGGGCCACCGCCGGCGCTACCACTCTACCAACAGTGGTAATGGATGGATGAATGCTATGAGCGTCCCCTTTATAACGGGGTGGTGACAAGTATGCCACCAGGCTCGACAAAAAAAAAAAAACTTTTTTCCCTTTTTTTATGTTGGCCTAATGCCTCTACTTCGATAAATTCTATCTTAATGGAAAAAAGGTAAATTTTCAGCTTAAGTTCTCTGCCATTTACGGCACACTGTCCATATTTTATTTTTCCAATATTTATTTTTGTCCTTTCTCTCTAATTTTCTGCCACCAATACTCTAACCGTCTCTTACTTATTTCAATCGCGGGTGTGTTCAGCTTTCCATTGTTGTCCCTAAAACCCAAGGCTTCCTGTAGGTTCGTGCCCAAACGTACACCTGGGTGGATATCTCCACATTCAATCAGAACATGTTCCGCCGTTTCCTTATCTTTCCCGCAGCATGTGCATTGTTCTTCTTCTTTACTGAATCTTGCTTTATAACTACGCGTTCTAAGGCAACCCGATCTCGCTTCAAACAGTAAAGCGCTTCCCCTTGAATTATCGTAAAATGCCTCCCTCCTTATTTCATTTTTGCCCTTTCGGTAGTTACTCAAAGCCGGTTTTTTCTCCATAGCTGCCATCCAGTAAATCCTCTCCGCCTCCCTGACTTTTCCCTTAACGCTCTTTGTTGACATATGGCTCACAATACCAGCCGTATATTTACTAGTGAGTCTTCTAGTTCTTTTTCTCCACTGTGTGTCCACGCTCTTCCTATACAAATAACGGAACACCTTCTCTGCCCATCTACTCTCCTTCATATTTCTTAGCCTTTCTTCGAACCTTATTTTGCTCTGCGCTTCCCTCGCCTCAAAACCTGCCCACCCCATATCGCCCTTTACAGCCTCGTTTGTCGTCTTCCCGTGAGCACCCAACGCGAGGCGTCCCACAGTCCTTTGATTTACATCCATTCCCGATTGCACCTCTGCCCTCGTGCACACCACTGAGTTCCCAAAAGTAAGCCCTGGAACCATTACACCCTTCCACAGACCTCGAAGCACCTCATACCTATTGTATCCCCACAACGCTCTGTGCTTCATTATTGCCGCATTCCTCTTTCCTTTTGCTGCCGAGGCTTTTTCCTGTACCTCCATGTATCTATCACTCTCATTTACCCATACTCCAAGGTACTTGTATTCACTTACCCTCGGTATTTCTTGGCCTTGTATGGACACCGTCTGATCACAGGGATCATTGAATACCATCAAACCACACTTCGTTACACTGAATCCTAGTCCAAGAGCTTCACCTTCCCTTCCGCATATATTCGCCAGCTGCTGTATATCATCTCGACTGTCCGCAAATAAGACGATATCGTCCGCATAAAATAAACCTGGAAGCTTCTGCTCAATCATCATGCCGCCCTGTTTGTGTGACAGATTAAAACCAATGTTGCTACCTTCTAGCGCTTTTTCCATACTCACCATGTACAGCATGAATAACAGTGGGGACAAAGGACATCCCTGTCTCAGACCCCTGCTAACCTCAACGTTCTCTTTGCTACGCATTCCTTCCCACTCTATGCAAACTGTATTTTCTCGGTATATCTCCCTCAAAAGCTGTATACAGTCGTCGCCCATGCCCATTCCTTTCAATATATCCCACAAAATTTCCTGATTAACGTTGTCGTATGCCCCAGTGATGTCTAGAAAAGCCACGTACAAGGGCCTATTCTCTATTTTAGATATTTCTATACACTGAGTGAGAACAAACAGGTTATCGTCTAACCGCCTGTCGACTCGAAATCCGTTCTGAAGTTCTCCCAAAATATCGTTATGTTCGGCCCATGTTTCTATTTTCATTTTTACTGCTTGCATCGCCAACCTGTATAGTACCGATGTAATGGTTAGTGGTCTATACGAGCGAATCTTGTCCTTTTCTCCCTTGCCTTTATAGATTAAGTTCATTCTACTTTGTCGCCAACTGTCCGGTATTTGTCCGTCCTTTAAGCTTTTTTCTACTGCTTTTAACAATGCTTCTTTAGTGTTATGTCCTAGTTCGTTAATGAGGCTAACGGGAATCCCATCTAAACCCGCGGCAGTGCGCTTTGGAATTTTTCCTTCGGCCTTTTTCCAGTTGAAATTATCTAGTACTAGCTCTTCCTCTGTTGCTTTCTCCGCCACACTTTTACTCACTGGGGAGATCCCCTGGACGCTCTTTTGAAACGAATCGGCTGTTACCTTTTGGATGTAACCTAGCGCTTCGTACCCTTCCAATTGATTTCCTCCTTCATCTAGAATATGTTGTTGCGTTGTGACAGACTTCCTACCTAGCGCCTTTATGTGGCTCCAAAAAATCCTAGGCGCGGCCTCCTTTTTTTCGTGTATCTCTGTCATCCAGCGTTCACTTTCACCTTTAATTTTTGCCTCTACCAATTTCTGTACAAGGGATTTTTTCTCCAAATATATTTCCCATATTTTTTTGACTTCGTCCTGCGGCCGCTTCTCCTTTTTTGCCTTTCTATGCTCCCGTGATGCTTCGCGTCGCTTCTCGATCGCCTCCCGGATTTCCTTGTTCCACCAACTTTTTGGCTTCCTTTTTCCTTTCCAGCAAACGGTTTTCTTCTCTTTCCCTATCTCCTTCGTCATTAGATGTAACAGCTCCCTATACTCCCAGTCCTTGCCTGGTATTTCGCCTACTTCTTTCTCGACTCTTGCGGCTATATTTATTATTTGTTTGTCATTTAAATACGAGCTGCCAGACTTTGATTCCATGCTCGTATTTTTAGTTTCGTATCCCATTTGTAATGTTATTCGTTTATGATCACTACCCAAGCTGTTAATGCCTTCCTCGTCTATCCTCATTTCTGTCAGTTTGTGGTAAATTCCTTCAGTCATGAGACAATAATCAATGCTTGATTGCTTGTTTCCGACTTCCCATGTGATCTGGCCGTCACATTTAGGCCCTGTGTTAACTATCTCCAGACTATGTTGCTCGCAAAGATCTAGTAATAACTTCCCATTGGTGTCTGAATATCCGTCAAGGTCATGTATGTGGGCATTCATGTCCCCTAGAAGGATGATTTCGGCCCCATTACCAAATTCCTTAATATCCGCACTCATGCAATCCACTATCTCCTGATTCTTTTCTCTGCAGTTATTCCCCGTCCACAAGTAGGCTACCCCTAGCCACGTTTCCTTTCCACCTACTGTGCCCAGAACCCAGAGGTGCTCTGAACACGTCTGTTTCACTCTAACCCATTTGGCTCCGCGGTGAATTAGCATTCCTACACCCCCACCTTTCCTTTCCGATATGGTCCTGTTACACCCTTCCCAAACATAATTTTTAATATGTGGTGGCTCTTCCAAGTCTCTAAGGTGTGTTTCTGTAACCGCATACACGCCTATCTGTTCTTTGTTTAACTGCTCCTCAATCTCTAACCATTTTGCCTTCTTTCTGCCACCCTGCATGTTTATGTAACTAATTGCGACACGCGCCTTTTTCCTTTTTCTTTTACCTTTTTTCTGGTTTTTCGCAATTCTACCTGTCAAAGCGTCCTCCTGTTTGTTTTCCCCGTTACGAGCTACCCCGGACTCCGAAGGGCCCGTGAGCCCCCCAAAAAAGCTACTGCGCGTCCTGCCAGTCGCCAGCCCACCTCGTGTCCAAGCCTCTCATCGAAATGAATCCTGTCTCTTTGGAATCCACCCCACCTGTGCACTTCCCTGTTTAAATCCACTACCTCGAAACCCTTCTCTCGACTAATTCGCCATATCTCTTTGTTTGCGTCGACTACCGCTCTTTGCAGGTTGATGTTGCGTACTGGTACTTCCGGTACTGTGCATACTACAATTTGCACCTGGGGGGACACGGTGCGCATGTCATCCACCCCATTCGCCAAGGTCGTCGCTAGTCCTGACGATTCTTTTTTTAGGACGTCATTTAACCCTCCCGCAATTACAACGAGGTTGCGATTGTTAGCTTTAGCTGCGAGTTTTTCACCCGCTTGACTCATTACTGTCCCCAGCGTTTGTCCTGGGAACGTCCCTATCGCAACTCTCTTGTCGCCTTTCACCCTTTCTTTGATTGCCGCTGCGCATCGGACTAAATTTGAGTCACCGGCGATGATGACCTGTTCAGACATTCCTTCTGAAACCTGCACCTGGCTGCTGACTAGGTGACTAGCGTGAGTCACGGCTGCTGGTTTGCTCCCTCCCTCCCTCAAAACTACTTCCCGGTAGCTGGGCCCTGTGGCCAATCTATCTGCCTTTGTCATGCCTGTTTCCCTCATCTCTCCCGCACGGTGGGTCGTCGCCATAATGCTTCCGCTGTCACCTGCGTCTTCGTTCCCCTTCACGACCTTCGATAGGCCCTTCTCGGCTGCCCGGAGCCTTTCCTCCATGGCTGACGTTTTCTCTCGCTCCTTCGCCAATGCATTCTCCAGCTCTGCGATTTTCTCCATGAGCCCACTCTGGACCGCCATCATATTTTTCATTTTCTCCTCGATCTCGCACTGTCTACACTTGGCGTCATCTTCTGCTTTCTCTTCCGCACTAATTTCCACCTTCAACCCTATCCCGCACTCTGAACACTTTACGGTCTTTTTGACCATGGCTAGCTCAGTTTACCGATGCCCACGTGTTAGAAAACTGTACTAAAATACACTGGTCTAATCCAAAAAGAACCACAATAATAAATAAATACGCTACACTTCACAGCACCTGCGCATGCACGTGGTCGGTCTACGCGCAGGCCTCAGCCACGTGGTGGCTGGAGAAAAAAAGACACAGTACAGAATACTAAAAAAAAAAAAAAACCGTACACCGTACTAGACCTAATCAAGCTTTACGCTAGCGCCTTACGTTCTCATAACGCTACATACAGAGGCAAGCTGGAAACATGCAAAAACACTTATCTGTAGCTGTCATTCCGGAGCTCTCCAAAAACACACGTCCGGTAATCAAAGCGAACACAACACCATCTATCGCCCGGCGGTGGTCACCACCGAAATAAAGCCTTGGGGCGAGACACGTGCGCCACGCGGTGCAGAAAACTTTACAGGGGGGGGATGTCCGCACCCCCACAAGCCTCACCCAGCACTTGCCCTCACGCAAGATCCCCTCCACCATCTGATATGCTGACTGGATTGCACCCCCCCCCCCCCGAGAATATCCTGTCGGCGACCACGTGCACTGCTCGCTTATTTGCAAAGTAATCGTATGCATGCCGGTCACTACAAACTTCCGTCGCTCCCGTCGTCTGACGATCCCGCAGGAGATCCAGAAGACACTACCGTCCCACTTCCCGCGTCGACCCGCCCAGGGAAAGCTCGGCCGCCCCATCCAGCTCATGGCCAACCACTTTTCTGTCGAGATTCCGGTAGGCAACGTGTATCACTATGACGTGGAGATCTTCTCCGAGAACAACAAAGAAGCGAAGATACCCGAGAAGCGCAAGTACCGCTGCATTAGCACAAAGATCACTAGACTTGTCATCGAACAGCTAGTCAAGAAGTACCGCCTAGACTTGAGCAACTGCGTGCCGGCATTTGACGGACGAAAGAACCTGTACACGCGTCGGGAGCTCAAGTTCCGCGAGCGGACCTTCGCGGTAGAGCTCGAGGAAGACCAGAGGGTGCAGAAGTTTGTCGTCAAGATCCAGTACGTGGCCACCGTGAACCTGGACGCCCTGCACGCAGTCTTCGAGAACAAGGTCAACACCGTCCCGCAGGAGGTCCTGCAAGCCGTCGACATTGTCCTGCGTCACGGCCCTTCCATCAGATTGACTCCCGTCGGCCGGTCCTTCTTCAAGCCGCCGCTTCCGAACCAGGCGCACTCTCTGGGGGGCGGTCGCGAAGTGTGGTTCGGCTACTACACCAGCATGCGACCGGCTCAGTGGAAGCCCATGCTGAACGTGGACATGTCGGCCACCGCGTTCTACGAGCCGCAGCCGGTCATATCGTTCATGTGCAAGATCTTGAGCGACGGACGCCGCGAGATGACCGCGGCCGACTTCCACGACCTCCGGGACTTTCAGAATGTTCGGCTCAACAAGGAACTCAAGGGTCTGCGTATCAAGGTGAGTACACCACTGTATTATTGGAGCTTGTGGGTGGTCAAGAAGATTTTGACCCCACTGTCGTGTTTTCTCTCCTTTTCGAGGTAGATATCGAGTAGATGTGTAAATAACAGAAGCATAATGACGAATGGTTATCGATGAATGGGTATAGATGGATATCCAAAGCCTCAGAGGAACTGGGATATCCTACGAATATGCTTTTACAATATGTAGAAACGATACCTACGAGCTTTGCTTTTCCAGTGGCAGTATGCAGAATCTACAGTTGTTAAGAAATTTAAAAAAAGACTTAAGATTTTGTTGTAGACAGATGTCGGTGAAAAAGCTGTAGAGCAAGGTCTAGCTATGTAATGGCAACTTGACGCCACTATATTCCAGCTATTTGACCAACATTCGTGACGTCGTCAGCGACTCTGCTTAAATTCTTTGAAAGCGTGATTTTGGCATGATTGTTTTCAAGCCCATAAACAAAAATAACCAGCATGGTGACATGGTGTGGTCCCCTTTTGCGTTTCTTGTACTCAATTACTACTCATTAGGTGACCCACCTGCCCTACCCTCGGAAGTACAAGGTAGTCCGGGTCACCAAGGAGCCCGCCAAGAGGCTGTTATTTGACATGGAGGACGGCTCCCGTTGCTCGGTGGCCGACTATTTCCAGAACCGCTATGGCCGCCTAGTTTATCCGAACCTGCCCTGCATTCAGGTCGGAAACCTCGTGCACCCCGTCTACCTGCCCCTCGAGGTGTGCGAAATCGTCGAAGGCCAGCACTGCCGTAAGAAATTGAACGAGAACCAGACCTCGGAGATGATCAAGCGAACCGCTCAGCCTCCAGCCAAGCGCTTCAACGAGATTCGGCAGTCCGTCCGGGACCTGGTCGGCAGTAACGACCAGTGCCTGCGCGAGTTCAATATTAAGATCAGCACCGAGCCGACTCAGCTGAAAGGGCGGGTGCTCGAGCCGCCTTCCCTGGTATTCGAGAACAACGCTGTGACCAAGCCTCGTGAGGGCACATGGGAGCTGCGCGGCAAACACTTCTTCAAGGCGGCCTCACTGACGCGCTGGACGCTGCTCAACCTGAGCCGCTTTGCTCAGCGGAACAGGTAGGTTTCTTTGTAGTTTTCCTTTACCTTAAGAGCTCAGGGGCAAATGCAAGCATACGAAAGTGGTTCAAAATCTGCCGCATACTTCCCTCAACCTGCCCAGTCATGATGACATTAGCTCATCGAAGGTTCCATTTTTTAAAAGACGATAGTCTTTCTTGGGGACCTCCGACGGAAAAATTTTAATGTCTGTCTGTCGTCTGTACAATTGTCTGTTTGTGCGCCCTTAATGATACCTCAAACGGCACCAAACGGCCAACCACATCCGCAGTGTCCACAAATATTGCTCAAGCTTTAGCGTTCATAGTTATGCGATTGTCATATAAGAAGTAATTATTGCGCATATCTGAGGCGCCATAACAACTTGTCAATATTTTGTATGTCTGCCTTTATACTAGAAGAGGCACACACGTCACTCTAAAGACTGTAGCGTTTATCGCGCTGTGCTGACAGTGCAATGTGATGCTCAAAAGGGTGTGTCCAACGCTTTGCTACGACGACACGATGGAGGCACCTACCCGTCGCTTTGTTCTACACCTTATCACCACCGAGACTGGCGCGCATATTTCTCCGCGGGCGCGCATGCCTTCGTTTTTGAAGATAACTGCCTCGTGTCTAACGTGCCTCGATGTGCTCGTTCGCCTTCGCTACACGCTCGAGGCACTCTAACGCAGCGCCTCCAGAATACCATTCACTGATTTTCTTGCGCAGAACATCAAATAAACGTTTTGTGCACTCTTACCAGGTGCATGACTATCGTCCTTTGACGACATTTGCAGTTTAACATGCAGATTCGGCCCATTTTTATAAAGGCAAATTCTCACACACATCTAAAATTCAATTCCTGGCGAGGACGGCAACTCACAGACGTCTGCAAGACTCGGTTAGGTCATTTTAAATGGAATTATCTACGCAGCAGGGCTGGGCAGTACCTCAATGCAAGTTCGGTGGAGGATAGCATGTTGGAGGCCCGCTGGTCCATGACAATGCAATGGTGGTGAATGGCACTAACACTGTATATGTGGTAAAAGTGTTTGGTGCTGCTGACGGCGGAAGTCCCAGATACGATGTCGTCGGCTTCTGCCGATTTCTCGCTGCCACTCGTAGCCGGTGCACGCTTCAAAACTCCCAGTTGACCCGGGGGAGGTGTTGCAGCACTCTGTCTGTACCGATGGTATTGCTCTTCTCCGGCATGTGAAATATTCTTTCGCGAATCTTGTTTTGAAATGAAACCACTGCTGTCTGACAACCATATTAAGAGGAATCAAGCAAGGGTGGCATTTTCGGCTAGTTCTCTAATTGTTCTAGTAGCCAAAATCATGGCAGGAAACTTCCACTAGCTAGAGGGAGTGACCCGCCGCCCAATCCTGGGATAAATCCCCCATCGATCCGTGCAGTCTAGCTAACTTTTTCATTGTTCTTGAAGCCGAAATCATGGCAAGTAATTGCCCTCTAGCTAAGGAGGCTTTGAGCCACCGCCCAATCATGGGATACATCCCCATCTATTTGTGCAGTCTGGACAATTTTGTCAAGTTGCTGGTGCGCACGGGCAACGAGCTCGGCATGCGCATCGAGCAGCCGGTGGACATCAGCTCGTCCGACACGAACCGCAAGCCGATCTGCACCACGCTGCTTGAGGAGCAGCGCAAGGTCCCCAACATCGAGATGGTGATCATCGTCCTGACCAAGAGCACGAACTACGCCGAGATCAAGCAGGTGGCCGAGACAGAGATCGGCCTGCGCACCCAGTGTGTCATGGACAACAACGTCGTCAAGAAGTGCAACCCGGCGCTGGTCACCAACCTGTGCCAGAAGATGAACGCCAAGCTGGGCGGCACCAACAACAGCCTCCTGTCCCAGGAGAAGCCGGCTATCTTCCTGAAGCCCATCATCATTATCGGTGCAGACGTCACTCACCCGGCGCCCGGGGACAAGCACCGCCCCTCCATCGCCGCCTGCGTCGGCAGCCTGGACTCGATCCCTTCCAGGTTCCACTCTTCTATTCGGGTCCAGATGGAGGACTCGACGGCCACGTCTCGGGTGGAGATAATCAGAGACCTGAAGGACATGATGAAGGAACTGCTCAAGGCCTTTTACCGGGCCACCAAACACAAGCCTGAGCGCATCATCTTCTATCGGGACGGAGTGAGCGAGGGACAGTTCATGGAGGTCCGCAACCGGGAGGTGAGCGCGCGTGGCTGTGGCCGCCTGAAACAATGCTCGTTGGTACTTTTCGCATCGTAATCGACATGGCTGCAGCTGGCCCATTACACAACTTACTGTGTAACTCGTAATAAGGCGGCCACCTGCATGATACTTATGCCTGCACGGTGCTCGCGCTTCTATTTGCTTTCTTGCACGCCTGTTTGGCCTCATGCCCTCGTTTTGTAATCGATACGGCTGTCGTTGGCGTCATGCCAGGGCCTGATCTTTGTAATTGATATGGCTGCTGTTTGCATCGCAGTGTAATCGGAATGACTTCGGACTTTTAACCATCTAGCCCGGGAAACAAACCCTCATTTTCCCACCTTTCTGTCGGCCATTCACAGCCCTGTCTGTCGTTCCTCTCTGTGCGTAACCGCAGGTGAGCGCCATCCGGCTTGCCTGCCAGGAGATGTCTCCCAACGAGACGTACGAGCCAGCCCTTACTTTCATCGTCGTGCAGAAGCGACACCACACCCGGTTCATGCCCGCCAACGACCGTGACGGTGTCGGCAAGTGCAAAAACGTCCCGCCTGGCACCACCGTCGACTCCGTGGTCACTCACCCGCTGGACTTCGATTTCTTCTTGTGCAGCCACTTCGGCATACAGGTATACGAGCGCGATTATCAGTGCGCATAGTCCCACGCAGTAAGAAAATGATATACCGTATACAAGTAATTGCTACAGTCGTAATTAGGCCCTCCGTCGTAGCTAAGCTGCCTCTAAGGTGTCGCGCTGCAAACTCCAAGGCTCCAATACGATAATGGGCAAAACGATTCCCGGCCAAGGTCACGCAATTCAGCTTACTTTAAAGAACCCCAGGTTCACGCCCTACAACGTACCTCGTGTGGTTAGTCTCCCAATTACCGCCGTTTTATTAGTTTTTCTTGTGATGCTTCCATGCCCACTTGCTGAACGCCCAGCCATCTTGGTTTCGTTGAGGTGTAACACGATTGAGGCGCAACATCAGTACGTAACTATGAAGCAGTTCGTTTATTTCCTTTATTCATTACGCTTTGCTAAAAAAATAACACAGCTCTGCCAGTGCTCTACCGCTTCACAGAAACTTCCGTTTCTTGACATAACTGCCAGGTGGCGCCCATATCTCGTACGTGCAAGCTCTCCAAACGGAAGACTGTAGTCTCTCGACGAGGACCTTTGCATCGCAGCAGGCAGACACGCGACCAACTTTTCCCAGAGTCTTTTTGCAATCTTGTCATTTCCTTTTTTTACGCACCGACGCAGGGCACGAGCAAGCCGTCCCACTACTACATTGTGTGGGACGACTCCGACTTCTCGGCGGACGACCTGCAGAAGCTCAGCTTCTACCTCTGCCACACGTACGCCCGCTGCTCGCGCAGCGTCAGCATCCCGGCTCCGGTGTACTACGCCCACCTGGCCGCGTACCGTGCCAAGAACCACGTGATCAGCAAGGTTGACGTCTCCAGCTCGAGCAGTGACTCGTCCGGCGCCTCGGCCGACTCGATCACCACCAGCCAGTACGTGCAGGCCGTCAAGGTTCTCGACAACCTGCAGACGGCCATGTACTTCGTATGACAGTCGTCCTCGGGTTCCCGGATCAGGTTGGTGGACGCTACGATTTTTTACCCGTATCGATCGTCATCATCAGCCGGCCACTGCAGGACAAAGGCCTCTCCCACGTTCCGCCGGTCAACTCAGTCCTGTGTTTGATACTCCCCACTTGATATCCCAAATCTTTCTGGTCTTATCTGCCCACCTAACTTTTGTCTTTCCCTCATCCGCTTGCCTTCTCTGAGAATCCAGTTATTGACCAGTGGTTAATCCTGCCTACGCACTTTACGTGCCTGGTCTATGTTCATTTATTCTTATTTCAACTGATATACCAGTAACCCCGGCTTATTCCCTGATCCACTATTCCCCCGTATTAGTATAGTACAATTTTCCAATCCCGAAAACGCCACTTTTGTCCACAACACGATGCTCACTAAGCGAAAAATAGTTGGGGAAAAAATGAATGAAATGAAAACGCTGCCTTTATTTTTTCTGCACTACGACGTCATGAACACTGAAGGTGTTTACTAGGTTTAATATAGCTTTTAATCGATAAAATTGAAAATTGTAGTATGTCTCGCCATCGACCCGGCGTACGAAGGATTGGAAAACTTCATCAAGCTAATGTCGCGAAAGCGTGAAAAATACATTTCGAAATTTTTGACTTCACCCCAATGCGGTGGTCTAGTGGATAAGGTACTCGGCTGCTGACCCGCAGGTCGCGGGATTGAATCCCGGCGGCGGCGGCTGCATTTCCAATGGAGGCGGAAATGTACGCCCGTGTGCTCAGATTTGGGTGCACGTTAAAAGAACCCCAGGTGCTCGAAATTTCCGGAGCTATCCACTACGGCGTTTGTCATAATCATATGATGGTTTTGGGATGTTAAACCTCACATATCAAATTTCTGACTTCACGCACGGGGATTAATGCGCGTAATTTGAAATAAAGCTGACGCTCCCCGATTGTTCTTTAACGATTTGGGAGCGTTCTTGCATTCAACAGCGCACCTCTTCTGAAACTGGTCGGGTCTGTAGCTCTTCGGTTCCCAGATACACCCACAGAAGGCGTCAGTGTCACGGTCGTTGATTGAGTGTGGCTATATCCACCCAGGCATACGTCTTGTCTATCAGCCTATTATTGAAGTGGCATTTCTATATCTTGGGACGAAACTTCGTCGCAATGGAGTGATAGCTACAAAGGCGAGGCTTTCCTCGGATCCCTTTTACCTCGCCAGTAGTACGGCATCGTGTGCCGAATTACTATCAGGACGTCAACGCACTTAGAAAAAAAATCTGAAGTAAAAATTGCGATGGGAGCTGATTGACCTATATGTTTTCCTTTGAGCATTTAGTGGTATTAACAATTCGCCGATCACCAACTGCGTTTAGCCGGCAAGATTTTTGTCACCGCCGTTTTCGCCAGAGGGTAGTTTGACTATGCATTAATTTCATGTTTTCCTGCTTCCTTTCAGGATTTTTTTTTCAGAACTTCTCCGTCCGTGACGTTCATCTGGAGCCCTTCCTTTTTTTTCTTGAGCGTTTTGGCGGGTTTTGTTTTTGTTGTCCTCAACAAGTCTCTTTGTTTTGTGTTGAAATAAAAAAAGTGTTCTTTTGATAATGTTCGTTCTTTGTATGCTTAGTACAATATTTTAAAGGCTACTGCACCTGCTGTCGTCTTTGTTCGTACTCCTACCTGCACTCTTGTTCCACTTGCGCCCCGCTGTGGTGGTCAAGTAGCTAAGGTGCTCGGCTGCTGACCCGCAGGTCGTGGGATCGATTTCCGGCTGCGGCGGCTGCATTTCCGATGGAGGTGCTGCTCACATTTCGGTGCACGTTAAAGAACTTCAGGTGGTCAATATTTCCGGAGCCCTCCACTACGGCGTCTCTCATAATTATATGGTGGTTTTGGGACGTTAAACCCCACAAATGTGTTCCACTTGCCAATCGCTCCAGGCAACGGTGCCATGTCGGGGAGAATGTGGCGTTAAAGCAGGGGCGTTGCCAGGGGTACCGGGCCCGTGCCCCCACTCCGAAATTTTATTTCGCAATCGCATAGAGTGAAAAATACCTATTCAAGGAAGTGCCCCCACTAGAATAAAAAAATTCTACCCCCCCCCCCATTTGCGCCAAAAAAAATTTCTGGCTACGCCTGGCGTTCCAGTAAAAACTTCGCAAATATCTCCAGAGGTGCGGACAGTGAAAACGACAGTATGTACTTCAATTGTATCGTACATACTCTATGTACCATACCGTACGTTTTATGATCAAATTGAAGAGCCATCGACGAGTAACATTAGCTAACGCTCATTTTCGGCGTCCATCATGTTCCCTATACGCTTTGCCAGCACCTGGTGAAATGAGGGCCCCCACTCACTAGTGACGGAGATACTGACCAGAGGAGAAAGACTCTTCGCAATCGCTGAATGATGCGTGGCTAATGTAAAATGGCGGCAGACACTGGTTGTGTGTGAGGGCGAGAGCAGGAAAGAGGCAGTGGTCGGTAAGAAGTAAAACTTGGGGACTACAGTTGAACCCTTATAGCTAGGAATGTTACCCCATTAGTCTCGGGGGGGGGGTGAATGGCTTGCTGCTGTGTCTGTCTGTCTGTCTGTCTGTCTGTCTGTCTGTCTGTCTGTCTGTCTGTCTGTCTGTCTGTCTGACCTGTTTGACCTGGCTGTCTGTCTGACCTGACTGTCTGACCTGTTTCACCTGACTGTCTGACCTGGTTGACCTGGCTGTCTGTCTTACCTGTCTGTCTGTCTGTCTGTCTGTCTGTCTCTCTTTCTGTCTGTCTGTACAGAGAGTTAGCGGTAGTGTCCCACTCGTGTATGAAGTCCTTCGTCCCATCCGCACAGGACAGGCGAAGCCCTGGAATAATCAGGGGGACTGAGCATGTACGCTGTTTTAAACATAGGGGAGTGTTGTCGACTCCTCCTTTCCAAGAGTACATGTTTGTCGCCTCACGAGCATTTATTTTGCAAGAATGACACACTGCGGTCAACGAAGGCCATACGGCCTTCGATATCAGCTTATGTTATCCATTAGAAACAGAGGTATTGTCTTTGTCATCAGTTTTCGCTATCCAGAGCCAGCTGTTGCTGTGGAGTCAGACTTGGATGCCACATCTAGGGCACTCCTCAAGTACGTCGTACCCTTTGGTGTGTTCTCCCCGCCACACACACCACGACGGTCAAGTGCATGGTTATGGTGTTGGTCTGCTGAGTCAAAGATCGCGGGTTCGAATCCCAACCTCCATTGCCGCATTTCAATAATTCTCGGAGCCCTGGTGCTGTGCGATGTCAGTCACAAGATGGTGAAATTTTCGAAAGCCATCCACTACGGCGTCTCTGATGATATTATCATGGCTCTGGGACATAAAACACTACCCGTCAACTGGGAAGTTTTTTACAGCGCCAAAACAAGAATCTTCATCCGGCTTGTTCGCGCTTGTTCAAGAAAACTTTGCTCTCACAAATTCCCCGTCCGGAACGCCAACTACATCACGCTGATAGCGCGCTCGTTTTCGTGCTATCTCCATTACCGCAAATGCTGGGCACATGCAGATAACACGAAGACGGGCACGCGAGATCGATGACGATAATCGTTGCTGGCCAAGAAGACATTACGAATGTTACTGTAGTGCTCTGTTTTTCGAGCGAAGGAAACTCGAGAAGAAGCTGCAGTTGTGCTTGTCCGTATTGCTGTCTGACAACATTAGTTTGACCACAGTAAGCCGTTGTGGGAAGCAGAGGCTGGAGTTAGGCTCTGTTTGAGTCGTAGTTACCGATTACCGGTTCCTCCCGTTTATGTTATGTCGAAATTCGCGTGGACGTGTATGCTCGGTGCAACTTGTGAACATGGTGCCCGTCAGATTTCACAAACAGCGTAATACCTTCGTTGCGTCGCCACAACGAACATGGGTGGTACTACAGATTGCCTCCGCCTGCCATAATGGGAAACATCGTCGGGAAGGGACGTAAGTCTCATTAAGTATTGCGTTTTACGTATATGAGCCGCACGCAAGTCGACTTTAATTGTAACTATGAAATTGATTAAAATAGCTCAGTAACTCAGAAGTTGATGGTGCGCTCCCGTGATATAAACAAGAACAACAATAGTTAGGCACGCTCGCACGGTTATAATTAGCAGAAACGGGCGAAGTTTGTGTTGTCGGTTCTTGTTTTGTTTTCTGTGTGTGTGCTTACGCCTACGAGCATAGCGCATAAGTTCTTCACTAGCAAGGTGACCCGAAAAAAAAACGTTCGCCGTTCCTGTCGGCATGATGTGCCGCATCATGCTCAATTAGGATGAGATCCTAGCGCGCAGTCTGTCACACAATACGCCGGCCCACGCGAGCGTATCAGCAAAATGTCGTCTCTTGCTAGAGCTACGCTTTTCTAATCTGCCTTGTACAATACGCAAGGCGCGATGCCCGAAGAGGGGAAAGCGTACAGTAGGAATCGGACTTGGACTTGTCTGGAGCGGTAAAGCGCGTGGATGATGTGCGTGGATGAGCTTACTCATTTCACGGCCCTGTTACCTCTTTGTCCGCAACCGAGGTGGTTGCGCCACCTATTTGCGTACTTGGGAACTGAATTTGCGGGACTCCCTTTCTCATTTCACAGTGTGGTTACCGCTTCGACCACGACCGGGGAATTCGGGAACCCGAATGGGGCATGCAGGTGTCATGCAGCTGCAGAACAGCTTCTTTGTTAAAACTATATTCTGCTTCACTAATGTTAAAAAATTTAAGGAAGCTATTCAGCAAGCCTGGGTATGGGAAGACAGCAGTGTCAGCTCAACGCGTGACTTCTTGTTGCAAGAAGATTGTTATAACAGAAAGACACCAAAGGGACAAAAGAAGACGTGCGCTAACTTTCAACTGAGTTGGAAGATAGCGGTGGTCTTCTTTTGTTCCTTTGCTGGAAGTTAGCGGTTCTCGCGCTATAACAAACATGATGCCACACCAACTAGCCCAAACCGCCACGCTTCTTGCCTCGATACCACGCAAGGAATGAGACTCCAAGAATTGATGGTTCCATTGGTTCTTATAGCATTTGTAACGCGCTTGCTTGGCGTAGTCCAGCCGCTCACGAACGGGGTTCGAAAACCGAACACCGCAAGTACTAAAGAGTAAAGACTAGCGCACGCTGTGACGCTTCGATCACTGGATGGCACCACCGTGAACTAGTTATGGAAGTGCAGCAGGGTGAATCGAATGGACCTTTAGCTCTCTATGGATGTGCCTCCGAGAGCATGAACGTGGACAAAGCCGTCCGTTTAACAAACACGCACAAAACTTCAATTATAAACGGAAACTAAGAAACACAGGTAAACACTTAAAAAGTTTACTTCAAGCGTTGAAAGACTTTTAATTAGAAGCAATGTGATTGTCCAAAACCTTTAACAACAGAGCATAGTTCGGACGCGGCTGAGCGGTGAAGCAGAGAAAATTGTAAGTTCGGTCTCGCCAATTATGCTGCACTGCAAATCATTTCACACCCTTAAGGGTGGATTTTTCAATAAATCACCCTTCTTACACCTATTATTTCTGCCAAACTTATCCGCACGGGTGTAATTTCTGCAATTCCACCTTTTGTACACCCATTTGTCATTTTTAGGTGTACTATAGGTGTATGTTCGCAAATTACACCCAAGCGTGTTTCCTTGAATGTTACACCTATCATATATGCATATAGTTTAGAGCATCAATACATATCACATCTCAACGGATGCAATCAAACCACATGCCGAAGTTCTGGTGAAAATATCGATGTTTTGGCCTTTGTTTTCAATTCCTCTATCATTCGCCAAAATATATCGTGCTATGTATTATATCTATTATACCACCGCCTATTTACATTATTCAGAACATTTCTCACATGTTCAACAACTTAATTCATGGGTTACGTTTTTGGGATTCTTACTAAAAATATTTTGCTGCCGCTCATGTCCATTCTTTCCTACTTCTCACAGAGACATCGCTAAAAGAGATTATGTTGCGCTTAAACATAACATGAAACGATTACACATGGTTTCCGAATGGCTATCGTGCGCGCTTTCTCATTTGAAATCACACTAAGTTTTTCGTACAAGAGCTCCTGGTTTATTGAAAACGATACTCTTTCTTGGGGACCTTCGACGCCAAATTTTGGTCTGTCTGTCTGTCCGTTTGCACATTTGTCTGTTTGTCCACTCTATACGGCATCTGGTACTTGAAACGGCCGACCCCATCCGCAGCGCCCACCAATGTTGCTCAAGATTGAGCGTTCATGCCTGTGCAATCGTCAATTAAAAAGCAATAATTGCGCATGTCTGCGGCACCATAACAACACGTATATATTCTGCATGTGCATATTTCACTAGAAAAAGCATATATAACTAATTTTAAGGACCGTAGCGCTTATCACGCTGCGCTGACCAAGCAATTATTGCACGGAACGGGGAGTGTTTCCAACGCTTTTCTAAGACGTTACGGTGGTGGCACCTACCGTCGCCTTGCGTTCTACACCATATCACCTCTGAGATGGGCGCGCACACCCGTCTCAGAGCCATGCGCTTTGTTTTTTTTTCAGAAAACTGCCAGATGACGCTCATGTCTCATGTGTGACGTGACTTGATGCGCTCGTTCGCCTCCGCTGCACGCTCGAGGCACTCAAGCGCAGTGCCTCCAGAATACCACTCACCGATTTTCTTGCACAGAACACCAAATAAATGTCCTGTTCACTCTCTCCACACGCAAGACTATCGTCTTTCGACGACATTTGCAGAAACATGCAGATACGGGGCCAATTTTTTAATGGGGTTCCACATATTTCCTCACACTGAAGTATTTCGCATCAATACACAAGTCCCTGATTTATTCAGTGAGTTATATTTAGATCCATGAACATGGATGAGTTCGAATTAAATGTTTGCAGCATTCGCATTGCCGTGGAACTAGGCATGTTTACAAATAACAGGTTAAGCTTACTCTAATGCAGCTGTTGTGCACGCATGCCGCGCCGCAGGACAAGCTTAGCGCACATTCGCTAAGCACGGGTGTACTTGTAGAATGGTATGCACCACTCTGTGGGCACTTACTGTTCTTTTTTATATCCTTGATATCAACGCTTGTGCGTCACTTAATATACACGTGAACAATCGTAGACAACACTAGCGCAATGTACCCGTGCCACAAGAATGGAGAATAGTTGACTAGTTGCAGCATTGTAATTGATAGCTGTTACTGTGGCGTTACAATGCACTGATAATCGCACATTGCTATGCGCGCACACAATTTAAGACTTGAAATAAAAGCAAGCGTCATTGATACTTTGTCGGTAAAAAAAGCCTAGTCCCCAGGTTCTTGCTGAATGGCAGAGTGTTATTTAAAAGAAGCTAATAGCACAGCGGGGGTGTTGCTAGAATTTATGCATGCAGGGGGATAGAAAGGAAAAAAAAGGGGGCCTGACCCATTTGCATGTACATTTTTGCCTGTGGCTGCATACTTAAGAAACCAAATCGGGAGCTTTCATTTCTTTGTGCGAAATGGGCCAAATCCTGACCCGAAAGTTGCACCAATGACACTCAATTGGCTCATACATACGTTCACCTTTCCTCTAAAACAGTAAAATTAAAACATTCTTTATACTTATCACTGTTCTAGTAAAACTTTGATAGCATGTATATGCCAAGTAAGCGTTAGTTTAGCTTTTTGCGGTTCTAGATTTGCCCCATTTTGAATAAAAAAAGCTCCTCAAACGAACATAAAAAAGGGCTGGAGATGTGTCAAATATGAAACAACCTCCCCGCCGCCCTTCCCTAACTTTTTATTTATATCTATGTTGCACAAATAACAAATTTTGACTCCAAAATGTCGAAACAACGCCACAATCACGCCTCCCTTGGGAAAAGAAAAATGAGCAAAAATGAGCACCTGCATACGTCAGTGGCAAAAAAAAAAGACTTCGAAGCTCTGCAAGCAAATAAATATGTTGTCCAGCATAAAATTTACACTATATCTTGGAGGCTTGACATAGCTTGGAAATTATATCATAAAACGGTGCTGCTATGAATTTCGGTTTCGGTTTCGAGGTCTCGGGGCAACTGCGCATCGCCATCGTCAACAGGCAGACTTTGAATTGGGTGGTGACATGTCTTATGCGTGTTTGCTGCAGGCTGACGGTGGTTTATTATTTTAATATTCACTTGCTTTGTCCAGGATGTGTACTTATACGGCTTGCACGGTTCAACTCGCGCTTTCAGTAGGTACAGTACGAGTTACTGCAATCTGTGGCGCGTCGGCAAGTACAAACAACTTCGGTGCGGCGGAGTGTGTCTCCTCTGTCAACGGCTTTCGTTGAAGCTTGTGCACGCCGCAAGCAGAGTGTTTCCGATCAAGCAATCAACGGAGTGTACGCTGGGAGCTACATGGAGAACGCTTTTGGATTTCTTGCTATTGCTGAAAAGGTAAGCTTTCGTGCATGCGAACAACGAAGTGCAAAAGTGCGTGCCTGCCTGCCTGCCAACTCCCGATTTGCCCGCGATACTCGTCATTGCAGGAAGCGACCGTCTCTTGGCGCCGTCGTGACCTTCGCTTGCTGTGTGCTTATCAGCTGCGATGGCTCAACAGTCGCAGCGTTCGTGAACCTAGCTGTCGCGCATGGTTAAAAAAAAACGGGGGGATGTGCCGCGCGCAGATAGACCTTACGGCACGCGGCAGCGGGTGAGAAATGGGGGGGGGGCGGGGGGGGGGGCTGAGCGAGCCGAGGTGGGCGAAAGAAATGGCATAATAATAATAATAATAATAATAATAATAAACGAAGCAGATCAACGGTAAAGGAGGCGCCAGTTGTCAGCGGGACTACAGTGGACAAATAGGACGCGTTTATTACGCGGGAGAAAAAAATCCAGATTTCAGTGACTGAAGACAGGGGTGTGTTTTAAATGCGAGTAAATACGCTATTTAAAGCAAGAATCCGAAAATACTTAAAATATGTATCAGTACCCCTTTGATGCTTGCGCTTTGCAGTGGCGTGACATGCGTTTTGTTACAAATCGTGCAGCTAACCAAAAAATTTAGATGTACCTTGCTTGGTCAGGGATTTGCGCTTTTTATGCCTTGTTAGGTTTGTTTATATTTATACTAGTATATCGTAGATAATCAGGATATAGAAATATTGATGTGTTTTGATAAGGGACTGAACAGGCACACTCAATTGCACACATCTTTTTGCATTTTTGCACCATTGTAGTGCGGCACATAGAATATTGTAGAATAGAATATTTCTGTGTATTTTGGTGTAGGGTTTTGGCGCTGTGGTTACATATGAAAGCTTAGCCAAAGTGTACCAACAAACACCCACAAAAAACTTTCAGTTAAGCTCATACAGCACAGATGATAATGGTGTAGGCATAGTTAGCCACTAAAGAACACGCTCGCGAAAACGAAATGAGGATGGCGACACAGGTGGCTGTAAATGAAAGCAGGCAGACCTAACAGTTCTTGTCTGTTTCATGCATTTTGTCTGTGCAGGTTTCATCCTTATGAATGCAAACACACTGATCCAACTGATAAGCCCTCCGTGCATATATTCCTGTTAGCTACTTTTCCAAAGAGTCGTGCATTTTTTTAGTTATACATATTTATAGTCCAGCAGTTCAGAGCTTATTGAGCATATATTTAACTTACTTGTGATACATTACTTGTTGCATGGCTGTTTTTATGAATTAAAAAAAATCAACTGCGAATTAGCTGCTTACGCATGCACTCGAAGAATAATATTAGCACGTCTTATTGATTTTTTAATGTAGTCAGTTTTACTCAAGGGCTAAAGTAATCATTTTATTGACCAATAAGCAACCTGTGAAAGACATAAAATTATCCAGTACACCAAATTTATGTAACTGCAGAAGAAATTTAGAGGTGAGCTTCCACAAATACACAGTGCTGTGTTTCCAGCAGCAGTTGTCATTTAACAAGAGCTGTTCATCCTTTCAGATTGGGGCTTGCTCGATGTTTTACACTAGTTTCACACAGTATATTGTACATCTGTGATGAGTACATGTCTACAAAATGATCCTTCAAAGTAAATGATAAATATTGCTACTTTTCTGTCTTAATGGGTTTATATAATTTTTTGTATCGCCCATTGTAGTGGCCTATTGGTTAGGGTATTCTAGCTAAGCAAGAAAACTTGGTAAAAACGCTGAAATGTGAGCATCCCAGTATATTTCAAACTTCTTGGTAGGTGCATGATTCAAGAGAGAAGCACTTTTTCGCCACCACCATGGTGTAGACTCAAACATGGCACTTGCATTCGTACGCTAATATGCACAGATGCTTGTATGTAAAAGTGAATAGTGGTGAAGCTGGAGCTTTTTATTATACGACACATCATAATGAGGTTCTGATTGTTCCCAGTATTTTTAAATGCTTAGTTGAATGTTGTGCATCTCTTACATGCAGAATGTTGAAAGGAAAGCACACTACGTCTTCTTCGATGGACTGGGTGCTGACGATGCAGTGTACTCTTCATCACAACATGAAAGCAGCTGTTCCGGGCTCATGACCTCACTCAAAGGGTTGCAGCAGTGGTGGACGCTGCTCATAGGGTGCACCAAGTATCTTGTACATTTTAGGAACATTCCTCTGATGGGAAGGCTTCATATCAAGCTATGTGTTCTATATACCTATTTACTTTTCCAATATGAGTATCAATTTGCCATCAGATTAACAGCAGTGCATGTAGACAACTGTGTACAACGCATAATGTTAGAGCTGTATGATAAACTGGAGACGGCCTAGATGTCTCCAGCTTAAAGGTTGATTCACTAATGGGTCATTCCACGCCAAACATCCTAGCTATTTTAGCGACCATCTCAAATGTATCGAAAAAATTGTAACAATTTACTGCATCGAAAACAGTGAAACAGTAAAATATTTCTGAAACAAAAATTTTTTGTTCACGTAGTTGCCTTATGAACTTACCGGAATGTCGTTTTATTCTTGTTTGTGCAAAATTTTGTTTTAAAAGTACTGCTCCTTGCTTCTATACCAAAATTTGTCTACATGTTAAGTACAAGCTCATGTGTAAAGTGTTTGAAGCGCAGTAATATTAGTGCAGTTTCGCTGGTACATACGCCTCCAAGACTAAAAAAGTGCTTGATACGGCTGGTTGGTGCTGTATGGTAGACAAAGAAAGTGCTTAACAGCGCAAACGACAAGAAGGGAAAGAAGAGACGAGCTGAGCCCTGAACAAACAACCAAAGTTTATTGCAAACCAACTGCCATATATTGAAAACAGAATCTGCGCATAACCACGCATCATAAGCAGAATCGCACATACATGCACCATACAGCCTACCTTATCAACAACCGGTCATATAAGTGGACCCCAGATAAGTAACTTCACAGCAGTTAAGAAAAATTGAGGGTACGCTAACACAGTAAGCACAAGTTTGTTGAATGTGGAAGGCTTCACTAATCTCGTGATCGCGCCGATTTTATATCCCCCCATGATCAAACACTTTTCAAGAATTGGCTGACAACAAGACTTATTACAATGGTCTGCCAAGTGGCTAGGAAGAGAACCTTTTAGAGAGTTAGCGTGCTCCCTCAACCGATCATTTATGCATTGCCCTGTTTGGCCAATGTAACCGTGCCCAAAAGTAAAAAAATATCTTGTAGAGAATCGCTAAAACACATTCAACATGGCACGTAGCGTGTTTCTTAGTGCATGCTTCTTTCTAGGTCCTTCGCTGTTGACCCAACGACATAGCCCAGCGAGTTTATCGCGTGCGCAGAACACAACTCTTACACCTATTGTGCCAGTGACCTTCTTTAGCCTTTGGGAAACTTCGTGTACGTAGGGAATAACAGTCTTGCTAGAATGAGGCTTGTTAAGTTAGCTGTTGCTTGTCTCTTATCAGGCACTCTTAGTGACGTTAGGAGAGTCTCGGCAATAGAAGTTAGCTCGGGATTAGAAAAGCCTGCTTGTTGGAGGCGGTGAACTTGGAGCGAAAAACTGCACTTTATCTGGCGGTGACAAGAGCCAGTTAGAATTGCCTTTAGGCAGAAAAAAGCGATGCTTCCCTTGACTAGCTTAGAATGGGCGGACCTAAAAAGCAGGTCTTGAGCATGGCTCGTACCGCCAATATACATGATCAACAACAAAAAAAGGATTTATAATTGTACACATCGTAGGGTGTTGTCAGAAATGAACTCCAACGTTTATTTATAGTTCTTCATTTCACGCCCGAAAACGTCAAATAATCTCATCGGTGGTTCGCCGAGGGTCAGATTGATCGATGCGGGTAAACACTAAAAAGTCGTCAACGTAGCCGAAAACACTTTAACTGTACTCGTGTGATCGAGTTAGCCATGAGACTTCTTTCATACCGCGCGAGTAAAAGGTAACAAAGAACCAATGCTAAACATGAGCCAATGCACACATATGCACTTCTGAGATATTTGACGTTTTTCAGCGTGAAATGAAGCAACTGGAACTAAAGTCGGAGTTTAATTCATGATGACAAGTTACAATGTCTAGACTTGAAAATGCTTTTTTGGTTGACCATGTATATTGGCGGTACGAACCTGCTCAAGAAAAAGCCTTCTTCTAACGTCCACCCATTCTAAGCTAGTCAAGTGAAGCATCGCTTTTTCCTGCCTAAAGGCAATTCTAACTGACTCTTGTCACCGCCAGATAGAGTGCAGTTTCTCGCTCTAAGTTCACCGCCTTCAACAAGCAGGCTTTTCTAAACCCCTGCTAACTTCTATTGGCAAGACTATCCTAACATCACTAAGATTGCCTGATAAGACACAAGCAACAGCTAACTCAACAAGCCTCATTCTAGCAAGGCTGTTATTCCCTACGTAAACGAAGTTTCTCATAGGCTAAAGAAGGTCCCTGGAAAAGGTGCCGGTTCCAGTGTGTGACACCACTGATCGTCTGCGCAGCGCATCGAATTGCGCACACACCGGCGGCGAGGCATGCGCGGTGGCGGCGGAGTATCATTGCGCATGCGCAGACCAGTTGTCACGCGAAATTGCTCATGGAGGCCAGTGTAGCTAACGCTACAAAATAGTGTAAGAGTTGCGTTCTGCGTACGCGACAAGCTTCGCTGGCCTAGTCGCAGGGTCAACAGTGAAAGACCTAAGAAAGAAGCAGGCACTAAGAAACACGCTATGTGCCTTGTTGAATGTGTTCTAGCGATTTTCTACAAGATATTATTTACTTGTGGACATTGGCCAAACAGGGCGATGCATGAATGATCGGTTGAGGGAGCACGCTAACTCTCTAAAAGGTTTTCCTTCCCAGCCACTTGGCAGACCATTGTAATACGTCTTGTTGTCAGCCAATTCCTGACAAGTGTTGATCACGGGGGATATAAAAATCGGCGCGAGCACGAGATTAGTGAGGCTTCTATATTCAATAACTTGGTGCTCCCTGTGTTAGCGTATCCTCAATTTTTCTTAATGCTGTAAAGTTAGTTATCTGTGGGTCCACTTATATGACCGGTTGTTGTATAGGTAGGCCGTATGGTGCATGTATGTGCAATTCTGCTTATGGTGCGTGGTTATGTGCAGATTCTGTTTT
>WOVY01002182.1:0-24402 GCA_013436015.1 Rhipicephalus annulatus
CACCATTACAAGTTGGAACTGAGATATCAATTGTTGTGAAAACGCATGAAAGCGTCGTAAAGTTGCAGAAAGCAATGTAAAGTAGCGAGTAAACGTTTTTTAAGCGAGAAGTGCGAAGGTTAGGTTAATTTGGGTTATGTTAGGTTAAGTTAGGTAGCGTTTTGAAACCACCAAAACAGACGTAGTCTAACGAGTTAGTGTTGTTTTGTTGCGAGTACGAAACTGCGATATCGTGTGAAATATTGTGAAACACACAAAACGGCGTGAACTAGCCAGATACTGCGTCTTGTACTGTTACTAATGCGAAACTGTTATTTTATGCAATTCTCGTGGAAGTGCATACAAGCTTCGTGAAACCTCAACAGCGTTTACAGCGTTCTGTATTGTACGGAATTGGTGAAAAACTGTGAGGTCATGCACCAAGTGCGCGCGAAACTGTGATGTCATGAAAAACTGTGAAAGCAACCATAACGTTGTTAAGTAACGAGATACCGCTTTTTGTAACGTTACAAGTGCGAAACTGCTATATTATGCAATTGTATTGAAACGCATACAAGCATCGTGAAACCTCACCGCGCGATGTGGGATACAGCGTTCTGTATTGTTGCAAGTGGGTGGAAAATTGTGATATCTTGCAATTTCGTAAATGTTCACGTAGCTGTGTGACCTAGCGTTTTGTAGATACAAGTGCTAAGGTTAGGTTAGGTTAGGTTATGAAGCGTCATAAGCCGAATTAAACAATGTCAGCTATTGAGATGAAGTGTTTTTCACCATTACAAGTTGGAAACTGAGATATTAATTGTTGTGAAAACGCATGAAAGCGTCGTAAAGTTGCAGAAAACAATGTAAAGTAGCGAGTAAAACGTTTTTTAAAGCGAGAAGTGCGAAGGTTAGGTTAAATTGGGTTATGTTCGGTTAAGTTAGGTAGCGTCGTGAAACCACCGAAAACGACGTAATCTAACGAGATAGTGTTGTTTTGTTGCGAGTAAGAAACTGCGATATCTTGTGAAATAAAGTGAAACCCACACACAACGGCGTGAGCTAGCCAGATACTGCGTTTTGTACCGTTACAAATGCGAAACAGCTATATTATGCAATCCTCGTCGAAGTGCATGCAAGCATCGTGAAACCTCAACAGCGTTACAGCGTTCTGTATTGCACTACGTTGGTGAAAAACTGTGAGGTCATGCAAATAAACTAAGTGCGCGCGAAACTGCGATGACCTGAAAAACTGTGAAAGCACACATAACGTTGCTAACTAACGAGATACCGCGTTTTGTAACGTTACAAGTGCGAAACTGCTATATTATGCAATTGTATTGAAACGCATACAAGCATAGTGAAACCTCACAGCGCGATGTGGGATACAGCGTTCTGTACTGTTGCAAGTGGGTGGAAAATTGTGATATCTTGCGAATTTCGTAAATGTGCACGTAACAGTGTGACCTAGCGTTTTGTAGATACAAGTGCTAAGGTTAGGTTAGGTTAGGTTATGAAGCGTCATAAGCCGCATGAAACAATGTCAGCTATTGAGATGAAGTGTTTTTCACCATTACAAGTTGGAAACTGAGATATCAATTGTTGTGAAAACGCATGAAAGCGTTTCAAAGTTGCCGAACGCAATGTAAATTAGCGAGTAAAACGTTTTCCTAACGCTAAAAGTGCGAAGGTTAGATTAAATTGAGTCAGTTTTCGGTTAAGCTAGGTAGCGTCGTGAAACCACCGAAAACGACGTAATCTAACGAGATAGTGTTGTTTTGTCGCGAGTAAGAAACTGCGATATCTTGTGAAATAAAGTGAAACACCACACACACCGGCGTGAACTAGCCAGATACTGCGTTTTGTACCGTTACAAATGCGAAACTGCTATATTATGCAATCTTCGTCGAAGTGGATGCAAGCATCGTGAAACCTCAACAGCGTTACAGCGTTCTGTATTGCACTACGTTGGTGAAAAACTGTGAGGTCATGCGAATAAACTAAGTGCGCACGAAACTGCGATGACCTGAAAAACTGTGAAAGCACACATGACGTTGTGAACTAACGAGATACTGCATTTTGTAACGTTACAAGTGCGAAACTGCTATATCATGCAACTGTCGTGAAAGCGCATACAAGCATCGTGAAACCTCACTGCACGATGTGGGATACAGCGTTCTGTACTGTTGCAAGTGGGTGGAAAATTATGATATCTTGCAAATTTCGTAAATGTGCACGTTACAGTGTGACCTAGCGTTTTGTAGATACAAGTGCTAAGGTTAGGTTAGGTTAGGTTATGAAGCGTCATAAGCCACATGAAACAATGTCAGCTATTGAGATGAAGTGTTTTTCACCATTACAAGTTGGAAACTGAGATATCAATTGTTGTGAAAACGCATGAAAGCGTTTCAAAGTTGCAGAACGCAATGTAAATTAGCGAGTAAAACGTTCTCTAACGCTAGAAGTGCGAAGGTTAGATTAAATTGGGTTAGTTTTCGGTTAAGCTAGGTAGCGTCGTGAAACCACCGAAAACGACGTGCTCTAACGAGATAGTGTTGTTTTGTTGCGAGTAAGAAACTGTGATATCTTGTGAAATAAAGTGAAACCCACACAAAACGGCGTGAACTAGCCAGATACTGCGTCTTGTACTGTTACAAATGAGAAACTGCTATATTATGCAATTCTAGTGCAAGTGCATGCAAGCATCGTGAAACCTCAAGATCGTTACAGCGTTCTGTATTGTACTGAGTTGGTGAAAAACTGTGAGGTCATGCATTTATACTAAGTGCACGCGAAACTGCGATATCATGAAAAACTGTGAAAGCACACACAACGTTGTGAACTAACGAGATACTGCGTTTTGTAACGTTACAAGTGCGAAACTGCTATATTATGCAATTGTCGTGAAAGCGCTTACAAGCATCGTGAAATCTCACAGCACGATGTGGGATACAACGTTCTGTACTGTTGCAAGTGGGTCAAAAATGGTGATGCCATGCAAATTTCGTAAATGTAAACGTAACAGTGTGACCTAGCGTTGTGTAGATACAAGTGCGGAGGTATGGTTAGGTTGGGTTATGATGCGTCTTCAACCGCATGAAACAATGACAGCTATTGAGATGAAGTGTTTTTCACTATTACAAGTTAGAAACTGCAATATGAAATGTACTGAAAGAAAATTATAGCGTTGTAAAGTTGCAGAAAGTCATGTAAAGTAGCGCGTTAAAATGTTTTCTAACGCTAGAAGTGGGAAGGTTAGGTTAGGCTAGGTTATGTTAGGTTAAGTTAGGTAGCGTTGTGAACCCGCCGAAAACGACGTCATCTAACGTGATAGTGTTGCTCTGTTGCGAGTACGAAATTGGATATCAATGTGAATTATTGTGAAACACACAAAACGGCCTGAACTAGCCAGATACTGCGCCTTGTACCGTTACAAGTGTGAAACTGCTATATTATACAATTGTCTTGAAACGCATACAAGCATCGTGAAACGTCACAGCACGATGTCACTTAGTGGAATACAGTGTTCTGTGCTGTTGCAAGTGGGTGGAAATTGTGATATCATGCAAATATCGTAAATGTGCACAAAAGTGTGTGACCTAGCGTTTTGTAGATACAAGTGCTAAGGTTAGGTTAGGTTAGGTTATGAAGCGTCATAAACCACATGAAACAATTTCAGCTATTGAGATGAAGTATTTTTCACCATTACAAGTTGGAAACTGAGAGATCAATTGTTGTGAAAACCCATGAAAGCGTCGTAAAGTTGCAGAAAGCAATGTAAAGTAGCGAATTAAAATGTTTTCTAACGCTAGAAGTGCGAAGGTTAGGTCAGGTTGGGTTATGTTAGGTTAAGCTAGGTAGCGTCGTGAAACCACCGAAAACAACGTCAGCTAATGATATACTGTTGTCTTGTTGCGAGTACAAAACTGCGATATCATGTGAAATATTGTCAAAGCATATAAAACAGCGTGAACTAGCCAGATACAGCGCCTTGTACAGTTACAAGTGCGAAACTGCTGTATTATGCAATTCTCGTGAAAGCACCTGCAAGCATCGTGCTACCTCAAAGAACGATGTCATTTAGTGAGATACAGCGTTCTGTACTCTACCAAGTTGGTGAGAAACTGAGAGGTCATGCAATGATCCTAAATGTGCACGAAATGGTGTGACCAAGCGATTTGTAAAGATACAAGTGTGAAGTTAGGTTAGGCTAGGTTAGGTTATGAAGCGTCATAAAACTGCATGAAACAATGTCAGCTACTGAGAACCTGTGCTTCTCACGATTAGAAGTCTGAAATTGCGATCTTTGTTGCGTTACGTTAGGAAGCGTCGTGAAACCACCCAAATTGACGTCAACTAGTGAGATGGTGTTCTGTTTTGTTGCTCGCACGAAATTGCGATGTTGTGAAAAACTGTGAAACCACATATAACGTTGTGAACTAATGAGATACTGCGTTTTGTGACGTTACAAGTGCGAAACTGCTATAATATGCAATTGTCTTGAAACGCCTACAAGCATCGTGAAACCTCACAGCACGATGTCACTTAGTGGGATATAGCAATATGTACTGTTGCAAGTGGGTGGAAAATCGCGACAGCATACAAATATCGCAAATGTGCACGAAACAGTGTGACTTAGCGTTTTGTAGATACAAGTGCTAAGGTTAGGTTAGTTTAGGTTATGAAGCTTCTTAAACCGCATGAAAGAAGGTCAGCTATTGAGATGAAGTGTTTTTCACCATTACAAGTTGGAAACTGCAATATCAAATCTTGTGAAAACGCATGAAAGCGCCGTTAAGTTGCAGAAAGCAATGCAAAGTAAAGAGTAAAACGTTTTCTGACGCTAGAAGTGCGAAGGTTAGGTTGGGTTAGTTTAGGGTAAGCTAAGTAGCGTCTTGAAACCACCAAAAACGACGTCCTCTAACGAGATAGTGCTGTTTTGTTGTGAGTACGAAACTGCGATATCTTGTGAAATATTCTGAAACACTAACACAAAACGGCGTGAACTAGCCAGATACTGCGTCTTGTACCGTTACTAATGCGAAACTGCTATATTATGCGATTCTCGTGAAAGTTCATGCAAGCATCATGAAACCTAAACAGCATTACAGCGTTCTGCACTGTACTAAGTTGGTGAAAAGCTGTTAGGTCACACAATTATACTAAGTGCGTGCGAAACTGCGATGTCGGGAAAAAGTCTGAAAGCACACATAACGTTGTGAACTAACGAGATACTGCGTTTTTTAACGTTACAAGTGCGAAATCGCTATATTATGCAATTGTCGTGAAAGCGCCTACAAGCATCATGAAACCTCACAGCACGTTGTGGGATGCAGCGTTCTGTACTGTTGCAAGTTTGTGGAAATTGTGATGTCATGCAAATATCGTAAATGTGCACGAAAAAGTGTGACCTAGCGTTTTGTAGATACAAGTGTGAAGGTTTGGTTAGGTTAGGGTATGAAGCGTCTTAAACAGCATGAAACAATATCAGGTATTGAGATTAAGTGCTTTTCACCATTACAAGTCGGAAACTGCGATGTCAAATGTGAAAACGAATGATAGTGTCGTTAGGTTGTAGAAAGATGTAAAGTAGCGAGGTAAACGTTTTCTAACGCTAGAAGTGCGAAGCTTGGGTTAAATTGGGTTAGTTTAGGGTAAGCTACGTGGCGTCTTGAAACCACCGAAAACGACGTCATCTAACGAGATAGTGTTGTTTTGTTGCGAGTACAAACTGCCATATCTTGTGAAATAATGTGAAACGCACACAAAACGGCGTGAACTAGCCAGATACTGCGTCTTGTACCGTTACAAATGAGAAACTGCTATATTATGCAATTCTCGTGCAAGTGCATACAAGCAGCGTGAAACCTCAAGATCGTTACAGCGTTCTGTATTGTACTGAGTTGGTGAAAAACTGTGAGGTCATGCAAATATACTAAGTGCACGCGAAACTGCGATATTATGAAAAACTGTGAAAGCACACATAACATTGTGAACTAACGAGATACCGCGTTTTGTAACGTTACAAGTGCAAAAGTGCTATATTATTCAATTGTCGTGAAAACGCATATAAGCATCGTAAAACCTCACAGCATGATGTGGGATACAGCGTTCTGTACTGTTGAAAGTGGGTGGAAAATAGTGATGTCATGTAAATATCGTAAATGTGCACGATACGGTGTGACCTACCGTGTTGTACATACAAGTGCGAAGGTTTGGTTAGGTTATGGAGCGTCATAAAACCGCGTGAAACTATGTCAGCTATTGAGATGAAGTGTTTTTCACCGTCACAAATCAAAAACTGCGATATCACATGTTGTGAAAGCGCATGAAACGTCATAAAGTAGCAGAAAGCAATGTAAAGTAGCGAGTAAAACGTTTTCTTACGCTAGAAGTGCGAAGGTTAGGTTAGGTTGGGTTATGTTAGGTTAAGCTAGGTAGCGTCGTGAAAACACCGAAAACAATGCCATCTAACGAGATGGTGTTGTTTTGTTGCGAGTACGAAACTGCGATATCATGTGAAATATTGTCAAAGCACACAAAACGGTGTGAACTAGCCATATACTGCGCCTTGTACCATTACAAATGCGAAACTGCTATATTATGCAATTCTCGTGAAAGCAGGTTTGGTTACCTGGGATTCTTCACGTTGCAGGGCATCGTTTGACACCAGACTCATCGCAGTGAATGTACTTTTTTACTAGATATATAACTCTAAACATATTGTGCCTGTTCGCTGGGACGCAACATCACCAAGGATATTAGAGGCCGCGCTGTACGCGAACGCCGCTGTGCACGAGGATAGGCCTGCAAAACGAGCTGGATGCCAGTGGCTCGTAGGTGCGCAACACAGAGACGCAACACAGAGACGCGCAACACACAGACGAAGTGTCTGAGGTAAAGAGCTAACGCTCTCATGAAAATGCCGACATCTAACCCACGTCAAGAAAGCCCGAGTACGATGCAAGTGTACAACGTGGAGAGTAACTCAAGAACGGCATCACAATGGACGTTTGATGAAAATAGTGGCAAAACGACAGGCAAAGCCCACATTGAGTGGCTTCCAGCTGGCCGTAAATGCAGGTCAGGCAAAGACGACAAGTCAGCCGAAGAACGAGCTACGCAACCTGTGAGGCTAGACGCTGAATCTCCACCACAACGTCAACGCAGCACTAGGATGCGGCCATTTCCTACTGATGTCTATGAAATTTTATTCCCCCCGCAACCAGGACTAGATCTTTCAAAACGAACACTCATCGAGGTTACACATGCCATCGGAAGATCCAGTGGCTTGGCCTAGCAGGACTTCTATGACCATGTGCAAGTGCAGGTGCAGAAAGTAGAGATATTGATCATCGCAAACACAGCAAGTACAGAACGAGCTTCTAAACTGCAAAGTATAAATGCTATACAGCTCGGTGGAGTAATAGCTGACATTGTTTCATGCGGTTCAGACGCTTCATATCCTAACCTAACCTAACCTTAGCACATGTATCTGCAAAACGCTAGGTCACACTGTTTCGTGCACATTTACGATATTTGCATGATGTCACGATTTTCCACCCACTTGCAACAGTAGAAAACGCTATATCACATTGAGTGACATCGTGCTGTGAGGTTTCACGTTGCTTCTATGCGTTTCAAGACAATTGCATATTATAACAGTTTCGCACTTATAACATTACAAAACGCAGTATCTCCTTAGTTAACTACGTTATGTGTGGTTTCACAGTTTTTCACGTCATCGCAGTTTCGCGCGACTAACAAAACAGAACACCATCTCACTAGTTGACGTCGTTTTGGGTGGTTTCACGACGCTTCCTAGCGTAACCCAACAAGCATCGCAATTTCAGGCTTATATTCGTAAAAAGCACAGTTTCTCAGTAGCTGACATTGTTTCATGCAGTTTTATGACGCTTCATAACCTAACCTAACCTTGGCACTTGTATCTTTACAAAACGCAGTCACACTGTTTTGTGCACATTCAGGATAAAATCATGACCTGACAGTTTTCACCAACTTAGTACAGTACAGAACGCTGTATCTCGCTAAATGACATCGTTTTTTTAGGTTTCACGACGCTTGCATGCGCTTTCACGAGATTCGCATAATATAGCAGTTTCGCATTTGTAACAGTACAAGACGCAGTATCTGGCTAGGTCGCGCCGTTTTGTGTGCTTTCGCATTATTTCACATGATATCGCAGTTTCATACTCGCAACAAAACAACACTATCTTGTTAGATGACGTCGTTTTCAGCGGTTTCACGAGGCTACCTAGCTTAACCTAAACTAAGCCAACTTAACCTAACCTTCGCACTTCTAGCGTCAGAAAACGTTTTACTCGCTACTTTACATTGCGTTTTGCAACCTAAGGACGCTTTCATGCGTTTTCACAACAATTGATATAGCAGTTTCCAACTTGTAATGGTGAAAATTGGCTGCATATCCACGAAGTGAATGATGGAGAGGGGGGCGAAGCACTCGTTCCTCCATTCGTTCTTGCTGCCTTCCGTCTGTGCGACCGTCCATGCGTCCATCCGCTTGTCCGTGCGTGCGTCCGTTCCTGCGTTCGTCCATGCATCCGCGCCTGCGTTCGTTCATGCGTCCATTCATGCATCTGTCTGTGTGTCCGTTCGCCCATCTATTCAACACTCCAAGTACCACCATCTCGCATCTTTTCATCATATATTCCCCATATAGAAACACCGCCATCCAGCGGACATTCCAAGGACTAAACGAGAGGTGGCACACGCACACTTCCTAACAGCTTGCGCTTCGGGTCTACTTCCCACCTTTAACCACCTCGAGTTCATGGTATATACTAGTTCACTGTATTCATGGCACTGCGGCCCAACACTCGCTAAACCTCTCTAAAACCAAGGAGGTTACGCCCAGCAAGTATAACGTAACAACCTTTTCCTGGCAGATAGAGCTCAATGTACATGCCAATGGCTGCATGGGAAATGAGAGACAGGAGAATTCGGCTTTTACTTTCTTATGGCTTGCACCTCGTACCTACTTCCCACCTTTAACTACCTCGAGTTCATTCATGGTATATACTAGTTCATTGTATTCATGGCACTGCGGCTCAACGCTCGCTAAACCTTTCTAAAACTAAGGTGGTTACACCCAGCGGGTCTAACGTAGCAACCCTTTCCCTTCAGATAGTGCTCAATGTACATGCAATGGCTGCTAATGGGGATCGCAGCGTGCACGTTAACTAAAAGGCGAATGCTCCTGTCTCTCATACCCATTATCAGCTATTGGCATGTACAATGAGCACTATTTTTTGTTGTTCAACAACGCACAGAAGGAATGTCTCACCGGCACCACTTTGGAGGTCAAAATGTTTGCAGGTCAAAGTGCAAGACTGGTTACATACTACGACTGGGACGCGGGACGAACGGGTGCTGCTATAAGGAGCTTCACCCCTAATATATCTTGTAAATCCGCACATTAGACACCCCGATGATGTGTGCCGCGGAGTGTTCTACGGCCTCGAACCAGGAACAAGCCCCACAGAGATTGTTGCAGGACTTCGCGTCGACTTAAGATACCACGTCCTTGGCGCGCGCATGCTGGGATCTTCCACAGCTGCAGTTATCACTTTTGACGGGCAGCACGTTCCTTTTTACGTAAAGTACCTCAGTGGCGACTACCGATGCAAGCCATACCAAAAGTCCATCCAATATTGCCGAACCTGTGGCGCCATAGGTCACCGACAAGACATCTGCCCTCAGCCGAAAGCGAACTTCTGCTACAAATGCGGCCACGACAAGGACACCGAACCACATGATTGCCAACCGATGTGCAAGATCTGCGGAGAAGACCGTGAGACTGCTGGAAAGGAACGCAAGAAGAAACTCCGCAGCAACCGCCCTCCTTATCAAGTAAGATGCCAGCAGCTCGATAACGCCCGCGCCCGTGAGAATCGCTGGAGTGCTTGCACCAATGATTTACCCGGCTCAGTTATAACACCAGAAATTTCACGGGCCCCTTCTTTTCCCCTAAAGTTTGACCGAAGTCGCTCTCGCTCTAAGAAAAAAAGTGGCTCTGGATCCCGCACGCCATCACGGTCTCGCTCCGTTAGGGGAATCAGTTACTCCGCCGCGGTTACCGGTAGTGACGGACCCAGTTCTCTAAATACTACAAGTTCCTCGACCATCTCGACGGCTCAGACAGTGACCATCCGGGCTCTAGAAAATAAAGTCTAAGATCTACAACGGAGGGTAAAACAACGCCCACCATCCTAGTGTAGCACACTAGAACTTGACGACAACAGACGGAAACCAGAATAATGAAGCAAGTAGAAGAAAGGCTGCAAGCACATGAAGTGAAAATGCTCGACCTCGTCGAATGACGCCTTGAAGCTTTCGAGAAAGCCCTCACTGCGAAGCTCCTCGCATCCATAGACATAACCATAGAGAAGGTGGTAACTAAATTTATGGACAAGGTAGACCGACTGACCCGTACTGTGAGCCCACTCGACGCTAAGCTTGATGGCTTCATGGCACAACAGCATAACTTCATAACATATGCATACAAAAATTTTGTTACCCAGGAGCAGCTGGTGGAGCAATCAGGAATGAAGTGGAAAGAGCAGTGGAATGAAACTGCAGTGTAAATTCGATCGACAGCACCAAACGACCAGCACCAGGCGGGAATCAACTGCCAGAATGGCAGCTCCCACACATAGACAGTCTGAGCCACTCCCCACTCTTCGAATTGGGCACTGGAATTGCAGATCCTACAGACCTCGTTCTGCAAACTTGCAAGAATATGTTAAAACAAATAATCCAGATATGATCGCGTTACAGGAAACCCACACAGAAAAAATCAAGCTCCCTGGCTACAGCACTCTCACATACTCACCCCGCACCGCAATTCCAGTCAAGAAGACTCTAACTGCACAAACTCATGAAATTGAAGACATTGGCATCGAACACACCATCGTGGAGATAATCCTCACTCGGAAGACTCAACAAAGCTTATACCTGGCCAACCTTTACAGCCCTCCGCGGAAACAGTTAAACCAATACGACCACTTCGTCCACGAGCTCCGTCAAATGGTTAACGGCAACCGACTCGTCATAGTTGGGGACTTCAATGCTCCACACGCGGCCTGGGGCTATCATTCATTCATTCATTCATTCACTGTTTATTCAGACAAAAACAATGATTGCCTAGGTTTAGGGACTAAAGGCAGATTACCTCTGCCTGGCTAAGGTCACTCCACCCATACATTTGCTCAGGTGAAGTGGAACAAAAGATACAAATTTCATTCTGCTTTTGAATGAGGGGTGTTGTGATCCCGGGGTGCTGTGGTAGCGTGGTGTAGCTCCGGGTTGAGGAAACGAACGCTTACGAGATGGGGATACGAAAAACAAACAGGTTTATGGCACTATTTACAAATATTTACAGCATGAGGTTAAGAGTTCGCAAACCACGAACGTGGTGGTTGAACCGCTACACAGTTCAGAGCCATCACAAACTACGAACGTGGTGGTTGAACCTTTACTTGGTCCAGAGCGACGTCCCGCACTCGGCGGCGTCCTTATAAGCCCTGTCGGGCTCCTCCTTCTTGCGGGGAACACCAATCACACACACACAACAGGTGAAAGGTACGAGCAGGCACGGCGCACGTGAACATCCAATTTCGAGTCAAGATCACTGCACTTAAAGGTGGCGCCAGAGAGGCTCTTGCTCGTCGTGTATGTCGCTGGTCGAGGGGTCCCAAGCTTCGGACAGCAGACATCAAACGGTCCGCCAAACGGTCCGCTCAATTAGCCGGGCACTTTGTGGCGGCGGTCGCCGTTTCTTCAAAGGAATACGCTCTTTGTTGTCCCCTCCGGAACGGCTTACAGCTTCGTGGCGACAGGACGTCTCATCCGCCGGCTAGCAGGGACAATAGCTGGCGAGCATAGACATTCGGCGAGTCGGCTACTTGTTTGAGGATTAAAAGAGCGCCGCTCCCCCGTCATCTCTGGACGCTGGTTCCGAGAAAACTGGAGTTCCAGGCGTGGGAACGCGGCCCGGCTACGCTTCTCAGCGACAGCATGGCGCCTGCTGACGCCGGTCATAACAGCTTCCCCCTCGCCAGATGAGTCACGGAGGGCAGCGGTCAACACTGCTGCTCGCAGGGACGACGAAAGGGTCCGTAGTTGAATCCCAAGAACTCGTCTTCGCTTGTGGCATGGTCTGAGTAAAGGCCGAATCTTCGACACCGTTTCTGCAACTGGACCACATGCACAAGCAAGCACTCGGCCCCCTTCGAACAAACCAAGCCAAAAGAGGGATAGCAAACCATTTTAATTACTAGCTTTAACAAAAGCTCACTCTCAGAACCCTCAGGACTCACTTGAGCTGAAAAACCAGACGTGCTACCTTACAAATTTACATAATAAGATGCACGACAAAAAAAACTAAAATATCAATTTTGATACACCAAGAGCACTCCAGAATGGTTTAGAAAGAGCGACGGAGCACGCCAGCGTTTCCATTCAAATTGCCCTTTTCCTAATGCCAAAATGATATTTTCGAAGAATCAAGCTCCGCCTCACAAGGCGACTGTTCTTCGATGTCATGGTTTGCAGCCAAGGGGACAATGGCCTGTATCTACTTTAAATTTAGCCCTCCCCTGAGATAACACTGCCACTGATGAATGTTCTACACAATGCAGGCGCACTCCTTTCCTGAAGCGCAGTACGTTATCTCACGAGAGCCCAAACTCTGGCTCAAGTAGAACGCATCATACTCGTTGCCACTGTCGTCGAGACATATAACGGCAGACTCTTTCTTTTTGTCGCTGACTACTTACACGGCCCTGTCCTGCTGAGAGCATCAGTCAGGAACTCGGATTCAGTGAGCGCTAATTTTGTCCGAACGTCCGTCTTTGTTTACGGCCGCCCGTAATTGTCTACCACTGAGACATAAAGTTCACCAGCCTCCCGAAAGCTTAACCAAAGCTTTGACCTAACGGGCTACCTCAACGGTTAGGGAAAGCTTAAATGATCCGTTTATATGATCTCTAGATCAATCATTCTTCAAAGAAGACAACAACAAAAAGTGACAAACACTGCCTTCTAGCAGGTTAGTTTGGTTAGTTACCTGCCTTTTCTAACACCTTTGATTAAAAAACACTGAGTTCTTCTGAGCGCCTTCAATTATTCTCATTCTTACGGCGCTGCGAAATTCATGGCACTACTAACCAAAAGCTTAATCCTTAACAATTTGTCCAATTGCTCATCCTTACGTTATGTTGTAATTCTCTGTGTACAACACAAAAATAATCCTAGGTAAAAATACCTAAAAAGCAATTGCACAGGTTTTATGCCAAAACCGTGCACCAAGATTCTCAATGCGCGCAACGGCAACTCTACCGTGTCGCGCCAAGGTTAATCGATTAATGAAATCATTCGGTTTATGTTAATATCTTCTTCCTTAAATGCCAATTCACGCCATATCCACATGACAGTGAAGGCATGCGACATAACACTAAACCTATAAACACTAGAAAAATAACACATTTTCTTGGTTTTTACCTTTACGCAAATTTTCGCACAATTGATTAATGGACTTCAATTTTCAGCCTTTAGTTCGGCGGTTTTCCTTTTCAAACATTTACACCGCATTACATTACTTACAAAATTAAAAGGCTCAAATCTGCATTTCCATTGCAACACTGAGTAACAATATTTGACACGCCTGTGCAAAAGTTACTCGAACTGACCATTCCCCCTTTTCTCATGGTTCCTTTAATCGTACACGATGGGGTCGCGGTCCCGGCGGATTTCGAACACGCCGGAGGCTACAAAACGTGCAACCGCTAAGCTGTGTCCTGCTGTCACGCCTCAATTTCCGTTTCGGCCTGTTCCCCTCAGGAATTCGAAAGGGACGCGAGTAGTTCTGAGGAAGCCTGTGCCATTTTCTCTTTGTATTCACCCCTGCGCGGCATTTAGCCACTCTGCCCTTTCGACTTTGACCCTTCGGGCAAGGCCGCTTTCCTGAAGTCGTCGAGCTGAACCGCGCGCTTCGTTGGGGTGACGCACCTCCCATTCTCCCTCCACACCTGGCTCGCTGCTTGTGCCTCTCGGAACGCCACCATGGACGTTTCCTGGAACGGCTTAACGGCCTACCCTCTCGTCTTTCTTGTGACTGAGTGGGGCTTGTCCTAGGCTTGCGCAGTGACGAATGCCTCCGCTTCTTCCTTTTTCTGCGATGTTTGCAAACCAGCGCGGTATTATCGCTGCACTGCTGAAGCGTGGCGCTCTTGCTCTCATCAGCCACTGCGCTAACCATGCCTAAATTTGACAATGTCGAAAGGTCCCCCTGAGGCACGAAGAAGGTTTCCAGCCTCTTACTGGGCCCATTAGGGCTGCTGGCACCCTCTTCATCCACGCAAGGAGCGTCTTTCGACATCGTCCCCACCTGCAGACCGGCCACGGCCTCGTTCTCTACATCATTTACATGGATGCATTCGAGAATACGCGGGCCCTTCTCTGGCGTGATCTGTTCCTGTCGCGCTTTATGAGGCACCTCAACTTCTGGCGCTTTGCGACGCGCCTCGCTTTCAGACTTCGGCCTGAGTCTTTCTTCCTTTTTGCTAACAGAGTTTACAAATCTCCTGATTAGCTCTGCTTTAATAACATCATAGTTGTTCGCGTGCTGCTCACTGAGTCGCGCAACAACATCCGCTGCCTCGCAGGGCAGAACCGTGAGTAGCTTGTGAGACCACGTGTCTCGCTCACACTTCAGTAGACTACACTTTCGTTCAAAGAGTCTAAGATACAGGCCCATATCCCATGATACCTCATATGGCTGCATGTACCTAGACATATCGAACTCTGCCTCATTGTCGAGAAGAAGTACTCCTCGCTGGGGTCCCAGCCTCATTCTCAACTCATAGTCCTGTTTGAAAAACTTTCCCTTGAGGCCTAGTTTTTCGTCTTCACTCTTTCCTTCCATCTGAGCTGCTCTTAGTTTTCTTTCGATGATGAGGTCCCATTCTTCACTTAGTTCCTCATCATCAGCCCCCAAATCATTAATCGCTTGAATGATTATGGGTTTTCGTGCCAAACCCTTTGTATCGATCCCCAATTCCTCACACAACAGCAACAAGTCTGACTTCTGCAGCTCCCGTAAGTCCATGATCGTACTGAGTGCTCGCTACTTCCAAAAAAACTTTCCGAAACGGCGAAACTGAGTCTTTCGGCAAAGTTAACTACCAGTTCTAAAATTTAACCCTCTTTTAGAACCTGGTTCACTCAAAGGAAAAGCCAAGCACTCACCCATACGTGATCCATGTCTCGAGCCAGCTGCTTCTCCTGGGCCGACTGTTGTTGTCACTTGTAGCTTCGAATCCCACCGCTGCCACCAGTTGTTGGGAATCCCACCGCTGATCACCAGTTGTTGTGATCCCGGGGTGCTGTGGTAGCGTGGTGTAGCTCCGGGTTGAGGAAACGAACGCTTACGAGATGGGGATACGAAAAACAAACAGGTTTATGGCACTATTTACAAATATTTACAGCATGAGGTTGAGTTCGCAAACCACGAACGTGGTGGTTGAACCGCTACACAGTTCAGAGCCATCACAAACTACGAACGTGGTGGTTGAACCTTTACTTGGTCCAGAGCGACGTCCCGCACTCGGCGGCGTCCTTATAAGCCCTGTCGGGCTCCTCCTTCTTGCGGGGAACACCAATCACACACACACAACAGGTGAAAGGTACGAGCAGGCACGGCGCACGTGAACATCCAATTTCGAGTCAAGATCACTGCAGTTAAAGGTGGCGCCAGAGAGGCTCTTGCTCGTCGTGTATGTCGCTGGTCGAGGGGTCCCAAGCTTCGGACAGCAGACATCAAACGGTCCGCCAAACGGTCCGCTCAATTAGCCGGGCACTTTGTGGCGGCGGTCGCCGTTTCTTCAAAGGAATACGCTCTTTGTTGTCCCCTCCGGAACGGCTTACAGCTTCGTGGCGACAGGACGTCTCATCCGCCGGCTAGCAGGGACAATAGCTGGCGAGCATAGACATTCGGCAAGTCGGCTACTTGTTTGAGGATTAAAAGAGCGCCGCTCCCCCGTCATCTCTGGACGCTGGTTCCGAGAAAACTGGAGTTCCAGGCGTGGGAACGCGGCCCGGCTACGCTTCTCAGCGACAGCATGGCGCCTGCTGACGCCGGTCATAACAGGGGACACAAAATTCAAATTCAACAAGTATAACAGATGTCGACACATACGTTTTAAAATAACACACTACAGTCATCACGAATTTGCAGCACCAATATATAATATTGTTACGGTTGAATTAAAGGATAGGTGATTTATTTACAGGGTGAGGATGAAGTTCGGCAGTCGCGGTAAAGATGGAGTCCTCAGGCCGCAACAGACAACGTCGTCTTCTTCTTCTACCTCCCCGGCACATACTACATCCCGGCTCATACCGTAGCAATCCCCCGTTCACAGACGAAGCCCGCTGGGCGAGTTTATGTTACTGGAGGGATGAAACTTCTTGAGGCGAGCCACGTGCACCAACTGCGTTCGATTTGACCGACGAGAAGGTGTCGTCATGCGTGCCACAACGTACGTTAAGTCAGTCAAGCGATCTACAGTGACGTAGGGACCCGTGTACTGTGGTAAAAACTTCTGACATAAACCAGGTTTTTGTTGGGGGTCCACAACCACACGAATTCACCTTTGCAGAAACAAATGGCATCATGGCGTTGATCGTATCTTTGCTTGGAGCGATCTTGTGATGCCAGTGTTCGCAAGTGAGCAATTTGGCGGGCTTCTTCAGCCCGGCACAATGTTTCAGCCACAGACTCATTGGTATGGAGCTTAAATGGGAGGATTGTATCAAAGGAGCTGCGTGGTGATCGAGCGTAGAGCAGGTAAAAGGGCGTGAAGTCCGTGGTCTCGTGCTTCGCTGTATTGTATGCATAAGTGATAAATGGTAAGATCTCATCCCAGTTTTTGTGATTGGACGCAACGTACATTGCGAGCATGTTAGTAAGAGTTCGATTGGTACGTTCTACAAGACCATTCGTCTGGGGATGGTATGGTGTCGAATGTCTGAACTGTGAAGTGCAGAGGCGAAGCAATTCTTCCACAGCGTCCGCGATGAATTGGCGACCACGGTCACTAATGATTACTTGAGGTGGACCATGGTGAAAAACAACAGAGTGTAACAAAAAGGCAGCGAAGCCATCAGCTGTAGAAGATGGTATCGCAGCGGTTTGGGCGTATCTGGTAAGGTGGTTGACGCACACTATTATCCAGCGGTTGTTGTTCGAAGATCGCGGAAACTGGCCCAATATGTCGATGCCCACTTGCTCGAAAGGCGTAGTAGGTGGTTCTACGGGACTAAGAAGGCCGTGCGGTGCACTGGTAGGTCGTTTGTAGCACTGGCAATTCTCGCAGCTCGAGACGTATTGCTTTGTAAAATCTCGCATTCGGGGCCAGTAAAAACGCTGCTGCACTCGATGCAGTGTGCGAATGAACCCAAGATGTCCTGACGTTGGATCATCGTGCATAGTACGGAGAACGTCGCATCGAAGACTTTGAGGTACAACCAGTAAATCACGTGCGCTGGTTGCTGAGTGATTCGTTTTGCACAACAGTCCATCACGAATGCGAAAGCGACCACTACCTTTGAGATTCCGAGCGTCAAAGAGCAATGGGTCTAAAGATAAACCATTCAATTGTTCTCGCTTGAAGATATTGGCGTCAGGAAACGTGTGAGAGGCCACAGCAAAACAGATGTCAAGGGTATCCGCACTGTCCTCCGTCGTGGTCATAGGTAGGCGAGAAAGGCAATCAGCGTCCGAATGACGTCGTCCACTTCTGTACGAAATGCTGAAGTCCAATTCTTGAAGGCGTAAAGCCCATCGAGCAAGGCGGCCAGAAGGGTCTCGGAGGGTAATAAGCCAACATAATGAATGATGGTCTGTCACAATCGTGAATGGACGACCGTAGAGGTAACATCGAAACTTCTGAATGGCGAATACAGCCGCTAAACATTCTTGCTCTGTCACCGTATAATTCATTTCAGCCTTGCTTAGAGATCGACTCGTATAAGCAACAACATGCTCTGCATTATCATGGCGTTGAACAAGCACACCTCCGATGCCAATTCCACTTGCGTCACTGTGCACTTCTGTAGGAGCAGAAGGATCGAAATGACGAAGAATAGGCTCAGATGTTAGTAGAAATTTCAGTTCAGAAAAGGCGGCATCACAATCAGGTGTCAATTTGAATGGGCTGTCTTTTCGCAACAAGCTCGTCAGCGGGTGTACTACGTCCGCGAATCGGGGCACAAAGCGGCGAAAGTAGGAACATAGGCCCAAGAAGCTGCGAAGTTCCTTCAGTGTCTGGGGTGGTTTGAATGTGCCGACTGCTTCGATTTTGCGGGGATCTGGCCTGCTAGGTGGCCGAGGACTAAAGCTTGTCGTTCACCAAACCGGCACTTCTTAGAGTTCAAAATCAAGCCAGCCTTTCTGACACAGTCTCAAACGAGGCTTAAACGGACGTTGTGCTCTTCGAAGGTACGCCCAAAAATGACGACGTCATCCAGGTAGCATAAGCACACCTCCCATTTAAGACCACGAAGGACAGAGTCCATAAACCTTTCAAAAGTGGCGGGGGCGTTGCAAAGCCCAAAAGGCATCGCATTGAATTGGTACAGTCCATCAGGCGTCACGAATGCGGTCTTCTCCTTGTCTGAAGGGCGCATAGGTATCTGCCAATATCTTGATTGTAGGTCTATTGAAGAAAAGTACGAAGCCGAGTGTAAGCAGTCAATAACATCGTCAAATCTAGGCAGTGGATATACATCTTTTTTGGTCACGGCGTTGAGTCTTCTGTAATCAACGCAGAATCGCCAGGCACCATCTTTCTTCTTAACCAAGATGACCGGTGCTGCCAACTGGCTACACGACTCTTCAATAACACCCTTCTTCAGCATTTCCTGAACCTGGTCGGCAATAACTTTTCGTTCTGATGACGACACTCGGTAAGGCTTTTGTCGGATCGGATGGGCAGTGCTGGTGTCAATCCTATGGTCAGCGCGAGAACATGGTAAAGGTAGTGGCCTCTCCTCTTGGCAAAAGTCAAACACAGAAGCATGTTGCCTCAACAGATGGCGTAATGTTTGCTGCTCGTGTGAACGCAAAGTGGCGCTACTCATGCCTAGGATCTGCGACTCGTAAGAGCAACTGCGCTTGCCAGAGACTGTACCTTTTTTGCTTCCATCGTTGTTAACGACCGCTACAGAACCTTCAGTGGAATTATCGAAGACGCCAAGCTTCATTCCTCGAGGGAGCACAACCGGCATTGGCGAACAGTTCAGTGCCCACAGAAAGGTTGCTCCTTCATCAACAGATACCAAACTACGAGGGACGAGTATGTCTTTCTTAGCACGTTGAACGATGGCAGGTTCAACGATGGCGTCAAAAGATGTGGAAGATTCTGGGGCGAACACCGCAACTAACCTCATTGACCATGGCGGCACTGTCAGCTCATCGGAAACAATCAGAACATCCTTCGCGGCCTCCGGCGCCTCATCGACGAGGGCAGGAACAATGTCACCGCTGACGGAAAGTTCACCGCTTCTACAGTCGACGAAAGTGCCACATCCTTGGAAAAAGTCAAGACCGAGAATCACATCGTGGGTACAATGTTGCAGCACAAGAAACTCCGTTGGGAACACCTTTCCTGCCAATAAGACATTGACAGCACAAACTCCGACAGGATGAAGTACTTCCCCACCAACATTACGAAACCTTGTTGATTCGCCCCAAGTAAACATAAATTTGCGGCAAGACTCATAACTGATATCGTAGCACCAGTGTCCACCAAAGAACTTGTACAAAAGCCATCTATTTTCACAAGTGTCTTGTTCTTGGACATTATAACTGGCAGAGGCATTTGAGGCAAATCCTGTTGTGCGACATCACCTCCATCGGTCGCGCTGGCTAGTTTCCCGGTGGCGGCGGTTATGACAGGCGTCGTCCCGGCGAAGAGGAACGATGCAGTCGGTCAGATAGAGGCGTCAAACTACGGTCAGAGGCGGGAGAATCGCCACGGTGATTTCCCCGCCGTGAGGTACTTCTGGAATAGGCGAGCCAATGACCGTTCTTGTGACCAGTGCCCGTTGACGGAAACTCTGATGGGGAACGATATCGGGATGTTGGCTCTCTCTGTCGACGACAGAACCGAGCTATATGGCCGGCGATACCGCAACGGTAGCACACAGGGGCTTGGCGGTATGCATTATATTCCTGGAAGGCATTGCGCTGACGTGGTGGTGGTACGGGTGCATCTTCGTTCGGGTCGTAATAGGTGTTGGCTGGCTGATGGGGGTAACTGAAGCGGTCTTCGTACCTCGGCAGCGGGTAGTTATTGCGCTGTGACTTCGGTGGTGAGGGTGGCCTGTAGTTGCAGTCATCGTTGCCTGCTGCGGCAATTGACACGGAAGGGCGAGAGGGAGGTGGTGCGGGTATAGGCTCGTACGGCGTCGGGCGAGCGTGTCGAGTGACCTCTTCTCGAACGATCTCGCGTATTGTCGACGCGAGATCAAGCGGCGTGTATTTGTCAACACTTGCCACGGTGGTTATATTCGGTAGGCGACCGAACTTGGGGGTGATGCGTCGCATCTTCAGGGTCTCGAATGTGCGACAGTGGCTTATGACATCGGTCACCGTAGCAAGGCTGTCTTTGCTGATGAGGAACTGGTACACGTCCTCGGCAATGCCCTTCAACAGGTGGCCAACTTTGTCTTCCTCTGACATAGAAGGGTTGACAACCTTGCAGAGCTTCAAGATTGCCTCGACATAGGTCGTGTCTCTCCTGGGATCTGAGCTCTCTGCAGGAACGTTTGTTCCACCTGCTTTCTCTTAGCTACGGGGTCTCCGAAGCACGTTCTTATTTCAGAAACGAAGCGATCCCATGACGTGAGGGCATCTTCGTGGTTCTTGTACCACACAAGTGCTGTGTCCTTTAAGAAAAAGACTACATTGGTCAGCTGGGTCGCCGCATCCCACTGGTAGTATTTGCTCAACCGTTTGTAGTGTGTGAGCCAGGCATCCACGTCCTCGCCAGATTCGCCACCGAATGTGCGAGGCACTATCAGATCCTGACGCAACCAGGGACCAGCCGCACGCGAACCTGGTACTAGCGGTGCTGCTGGGACTGGTAGAAGGTCTGCAGCTGCGGGGATCCGGTTTCCTTCTTCGCCGTGAGATATCTCAGCTGCCAGTGGTGGCGGCGGCGGCAGTCCAGCAAGGTGGCGGCTTCGTCGTAGACCAGGCGCTTGAAGCATCGTGTTGCTTGGTTGATTACCCAGCGCCTCCACCACAAAACTGTTACGGTTGAATTAAAGGATAGGTGGATTTATTTACAGGGTGAGGATGAAGTTCGGCAGTCGCGGTAAAGATGGAGTCCTGACTAACAACTGAATTTCATTATTCGCAGCACACATGATAATATATATGTTACAAGCTGCCGCTCTAGCGTCGCCAGCGCGAAGTCGGCGACGGGAATGACAGCAGGTTGGTTCGTTCCGTACGCAAGCAGAGACAGTGAAGAGATCAGAGACGTGGGAAAACAAAACAACTTTACTCTAGTGATATTGCAGCACACGGGATCTAATACAACACTTCGACAACAACAATCTCTCCTCAAACGCTGGAAGAAGAGGCGACACAATCGCCGACTGAGACTGAGAATTGCGAGACTCGATTTGCAAATCCAGGACTATGCCATACAGCTTGCTTGTCAACAATGGACCCAGAAATGCGAAAGCATGCATGGCCACCTAGACAGCAAGATGACATGGCAGCTCCTGCGGCATTTATTAGACCCTACCATATCACGTACCGCAAATAATCATCACATTAACAAACTACTTCACTCGCACAAAGGTAACTTAAACACTCTTTTTAATGATCTTCGCGACAAACACCTACCCAGCGCGTATCGATACGATGCACCTGAATATATCGGACAACCAAATGATGATCTCAGTAGCCCCATAACGGAGGCTGAGGTTAGACACGCGCTTGCGAACCTTCGCACCTCATCTGCACCAGGCCCTGACCTCGTCAATAATAAACTTCTCCGCAACTTAGATGAAAACTCAATTATAGCCCTCACTAAATTTTTTAACCACTGCTTCGACACTTCTACCTTGCCGGCTGCGTGGAAGGACGCCAGAGTTATTTTCATACCAAAACCTGGTAAGCCCATAAACACAGCCAACCTACGTCCGATTTCCCTCACTTCATGCATCGGAAAAACACTTGAACATGTAATCCTCAACCGCCTTAGCAAATTTATAGAAGAACACAACTTATACCCTCACGAAATGATAGGCTTCCGTAAATCCCTTTCCAGCCAAGATGTCATGCTTCGACTGAAGCATGACATCATTATCCCTAACTCTAGCCTCGATACTCAAGCAATTCTCAGTCTCGATCTCCATGGGGCTTTTAACAACGTCAGCCACACTGCCATATTGAGTGAACTGAGCGCTATAGGCGTTGGTAAAAGATTCATGATTACATATCTGCGTTCCTTTCGAACCGTACGGCAACTATTTACATTGGGTCTGAACACTCTTGTTCTTACTCCTTGGGGAGTTTCGGCACACCTCAAGGATCAGTGTTATCACCTTTCCTTTTTAACATCGCGGATGATGCCGCTGGCTCGAACGCTGAGATCCATATCAGATCCTCAAATTTTCACTTTATGCAGATGAGATTACCCTCTGGATGACAGGCAGCTCCGATGGTCACATTCAGGAAACTCTGCAGACTGCTGCTGACAGGGTGGTGGTTTGTGCGGGTAACATGAATCTGACCTGTTCACCCACTAAATCTGAACTGCTTCCTCCTTCCTGCCCATCGGGGCTCTGAAAGCACATCTCTGATATACAATAACACTGAACAATACACCCGTGCCTAAAGTTGACAGACTCAGGGTGCTTGGACTACACATACAACGAAATCGACTAAACACACACACCATTAAAGCACTTCAACAACTGTGGACCACACTCTACGCCTTATAGGCAGGATATCTAATAAGCATGGCGGGCTACGAGAGGCAGAGCTCCTCCGCCTCATCCAAGCCTTCGTCCCTCAATAAAGTGACTTATTCTCTCCCTTATCTGTTCCTTCTGAGAAGAGAACAAAATAACGTAGACACTTGTTACGCAAAATCTACAAATTCGCTCTCGGAGTCCCCATTCGAACGTCCACCGCACGGCCATGGAGACAGGCACATTGAACACCTTAACTGAACTTATTGAAGCACACCTTAATCTTCACAATATGCCTCGTCTTTCCAACACACCAGACCGGAATGATACATACTCGATACCCCTCAGTATCAGGCCAACTCCAACCCACTAACGCCAAAACACACTCTATTCCGCGTGAAAATACACAAGAATCTACAACATTCCGCCGCTCCCTAAAAACATGCACCCTGTGCACCACGAGCAATTCGTCGACGACCAGCGGCAAAAACTCTCGAAAAACGATTTTCTACCTTCTAAAGAGGTGCTCTACGTTGACGCTGCCGAATTACAGTACCCGTCCCTTTTTCGCCCCTCTCAGTTGTGAATTCGCTAGGTCAGATATCTGCTGCTGCTTCTATTTCTTGCTTCCTCTTCTGAGGAGGCTGGAAGAAAGCAGCATAGCTCTGGCCCTTACAGTTCCAAATTATTCACTTATTATTTAGTGATTCAAAAACTGCCATCTACAATTTTGGAGCGGGTAGGGTGTCCAAACCAGCCCTCTCCCTCCTTTTGGCCCATCCCCCTCGCAACAAGACACGGCTTTAATATGGACTCCCGCGCACGCGGGCCTTGCCTGGTAACGAGGCGGCTCACGCAGCGCCCCGAGGATTTACGTTCCGGGGCGCAGGCGCTGGAAGAGCTCAGGCCCCGTTTCGACATACGGCCACCGTTTGCTGCGGCGGATCGCCTTTTAACATTTCACGACATCTGTAGTCGACTACCCGCCTTTGGTCGTTTATCCTTACCGCCGCTAATGTCGAAATCCATACGAAGGCGCGAAGCCGTACTGTGGCGACAGCTGCAGAATCACACCTTCCTTCTCCTTACATTCTTCACCTCATGTACCCCTTCTCTTACCCGTCCTCCTCCTGTAAATATTGCTCCGCACAGAAAAGCAAATCTTAATCATATCATGTGGGGGCTGCCCTAAGCACCACCTCCACCGTCCCCTTCGAAAACTAATTAGTAATGAGGAGCAGTGGGAGGCTGCCATGCGCAGCTCTGAAACCCGACGTCCAGGAGGCCATCCTGGGTTGGGCAGAGAGGGTGCGGAGGACTATCGAGCCGTCAGCAATCTCTCCTCATCTCTCTCTTCCACTGCACCTTTCCTTTACAAAGGAAAAATAA